>JASFXZ010000104.1:12500-340776 GCA_032209605.1 Mactromeris polynyma | reverse complement strand
AACCCCCCCAATATTTGATTGTATTTGTTAATTGCAACCCCCCCAATACTTGATTGTATATGTTAATTGCAACCCCCCCCCAATACTTGATTGTATATGTTAATTGCAAACCCCCCAATACTTGATTGTATATGTTAATTGCAAACCCCCCCAATACTTGATTGTATTTGTTAATTGCAACCCCCCCAATACTTGATTGTATATGTTAATTGCAAACCCCCCCAATACTTGATTGTATTTGTTAATTGCAACCCCCCCAATACTTGATTGTATATGTTAATTGCAAAACCCCCAATACTTGATTGTATTTGTTAATTGCAACCCCCCCAATACTTGATTGTATTTGTTAATTGCAACCCCCCCAATACTTGATTGTATATGTTAATTGCAAACCCCCCCAATACTTGATTGTATTTGTTAATTGCAACCCCCCCAATACTTGATTGTATTTGTTAATTGCAAACCCCCCCAATACTTGATTGTATTTGTTAATTGCAACCCCCCCCAATACTTGATTGTATTTGTTAATTGCAACCCCCCCCCCCCAATACTTGATTGTATTTGTTAATTGCAAACCCCCCCAATACTTGATTGTATTTGTTAATTGCAACCCCCCCAATACTTGATTGTATATGTTAATTGCAAACCCCCCCAATACTTGATTGTATTTGTTAATTGCAACCCCCCCAATACTTGATTGTATATGTTAATTGCAAACCCCCCCAATACTTGATTGTATTTGTTAATTGCAACCCCCCCAATACTTGATTGTATATGTTAATTGCAAACCCCCCCAATACTTGATTGTATTTGTTAATTGCAACCCCCCCAATACTTGATTGTATATGTTAATTGCAAACCCCAAACAGGTATAGATAAACTTGCTTATGTTAGAAAATTACAATTGAACTTAATAAGGGATTAAATGGCAATTACATAACCTGAATTTTGAAACTGTAATAAATACCGGGTACTATTGTTTTGAGCAAAACAATTAAATATGATTCATTCATTTTGAACAGCTATTACAGCCTAGTTGTTGTATGATATTCAGCTTTGGTTACCGTGATATTGTATGATCCAGCAGATTACAGCCTAGTTGTTGTATGATGTTCAGCTTTGGTTACCGTGATATTGTATGATCCAGCAGATGACTAAACTACCCATCAATATGCTGTCAGAACAAATTGTTCAAAGTCCCTACTACCCATAACGTTCAGTTTTTGAACCCACCTTCCATAATTTAAATAGTGTAAAAAAGTTCGATGCCATCCAACTTGCACATTCGTTAAGATCTGGAATTGCCCTGAAACCAGGACTTTCAGAACTCTTTAAGATGAAGCAGGTGCTTGCTGGAGTTTTACTAGATTAACTCCATTGCCTTGAAAATATTTTTGTGTAAACTTGTCAATTAGCAGTCTTGTAATAAGTGCAAATCTGTACTCAATTCAGTCTTTTGTTTGGTTTTATTTAATAATTTTCCTTCAATATAGGCCTAATAAGAATGCCGAAGCACGCTGGAACCAACTTAAAAATGCTATGAAGTTTATTCGCCCAGGAAAGAAGATGTCACCCGAAGCTCTACAAAGGCAATTTTATCCAAGCATTTTATATAATTTCCTATACTTACACTCACACTTGCTATTATACAGAAGAGTTGGTCTAATGTGTTCACTCATACAGAATATATATGTGCATGCCCAGGGCATTATTATATAATTTTACATTTATATATTTCTATATGATAAGCACGTATCAAGATATTCAGTACATATATATTATTTGTTAAGCCTTTATTTCTTATTACACTATTTTCTGCAAATATCTATAGCAACAATTATTTATAAATAAAATACTGGTCAATGTAAAATTCACCTCTCAATGATTTTTTTTGTTTTATACTATTAGTTAAGCTTTAAGTACCACATTGTCTTCAATGTATGAGTTTGGACATTTGTGCTTGATGGACTTTTTGCCTTCAGGGCCATAATATTTGTATGCCCCCCTTCGAAGAAGAGAGGGCATATTGGGTTGCACATGTCGGTCGGTCAGTTGGTCCATAACCTTTTCCGATCAATAACTCGAGAACCTCTTGACCTATCATCCTTACACTTCGTCCACACATTCACCTTGGGTAGCAGAGGAACCCTATTGATTTAGGGGTCACAGGGTTAAAGGTCAAGGTCACAGGGGTGCATAATGTTTTACAAACATCTCTTGTTTTTGTTTGGCATAACCCTACATACACATGAAAACAGCCCCTACTCAGAAAATGTTTGAAGGGTCTGAGTGGGAAATTTAATTCAGCAGAGTATTTATAGGAAAAAATGATAAATAAAAAATAATTACCCACCTACCCACCATTTGGCTGGATAGGGTGATGCCAAACAAACAGTTTTTGGAGGATGGCCTTATCAATGTTTCATGCTGCTTGATTGGTGATTGGTTCTTGCTAGGTCACTTAGAGGCAGCATTGATTCTTGCTAGGTCACTTAGAGGCAGCATTGCTTCTTGCTAGGTCACTTAGAGACAGCATTGATTCTTGCTAGGTCACTTAGAGACAGCATTGCTTCTTGCTAGGTCACTTAGAGACAGCATTGATTCTTGCTAGGTCACTTAGAGACAGCATTGATTCTTGCTAGGTCACTTAGAGACAGCATTGATTCTTGCTAGGTCACTTAGAGACAGCATTGATTCTTGCTAGGTCACTTAGAGACAGCATTGATTCTTGCTAGGTCAATTAGAGACAGCATTGATTCTTGCTAGGTCACTTAGAGACAGCATTGATTCTTGCTAGGTGACTTAGAGACAGCATTGATTCTTGCTAGGTCACTTAGAGACAGCATTGATTCTTGCTAGGTCACTTAGAGACAGCATTGATTCTTGCTAGGTCACTTAGAGGCAGCATTGATTCTTGCTAGGTCACTTAGAGGCAGCATTGATTCTTGCTAGGTCACTTAGAGACAGCATTGATTCTTGCTAGGTCACTTAGAGGCAGCATTGATTCTTGCTAGGTCACTTAGAGACAGCATTGATTCTTGCTAGGTCACTTAGAGGCAGCATTGATTCTTGCTAGGTCACTTAGAGGCAGCATTGATTCTTGCTAGGTCACTTAGAGACAGCATGTAGGATTATATATCTGCTTGTGATACCACGCACCTAACTCTGTGCGTGTGTGTGTGTTTGTGTGTGCCTCATCTAGCAGTTTGTTCTGTCTCTATGCATGCGGTGACTTTCATTGTGCACTGTTTTCATGCTATAGATTTCTTTCACATATAATTTCTTGTAATCTCCATTCTTGGACTTTTGGGTTTGTGGTAGTTTGATATATTGATATGTTGTAATGAGGGTGGGGTATGTGTGGATATGTTATGATGAGGGTGAGATATGTGTGGATGTGTTGTGATGAGGGTGGGGTATGTGTGGATATGTTGTGATGAAGGTGGGGTATGTGTGGATATGTTGTAATGAGGGTGGGATATGTGTGGATATGTTGTAATGAGGGTGGGGTATGTTTGGATATGTTATGATGAGGGTGGGGTATGTGTGGATATGTTATGATGAGGGTGGGATATGTGTGTATATGTTGTGATGAGGGTGGGGTATATGTGGATATGTTATGATGAGGGTGGGGTATGTGTGGATATGTTATGATGAGGGTAGGATACGTGTGGATATGTTATGATGAGGGTGAGGTATGTGTGGATATGTTGTGATGAGGGTGGGGGATATGTGGATGTGTTGTGATGGGGGTGGGGGATATGTGAATGTGTTGTGATGAGGGTGGGGTATGTGTGGATATGTTGTGATGAGGGTGGGGTATATGTGGATGTGTTGTGATGCGGGTGGGGTATATGTGGATATGTTGTGATGAGGGTGGGGTATGCGTGGATGTGTTGTGATGAGGGTGGGGTATGTGTGGATGTGTTGTGATGAGGGTGGGGTATGTGTGGATGTGGTGTGATGAGGGTGGGGTATGTGTGGATATGTTGTGATGAGGGTTGGGTTTGTGTGGATGTGTTGTGATGAGGGTGGGGTATGTGTGGATGGGTTGTGATGAGGGTGGGGTATGTGTGAATGGGTTGTGATGAGGGTGGGTATGTGTGGATATGTTGTGATGAGGGTGGGATAGGTGTGGATGTGTTGTGATGAGGGTGGGGTATGTGTGGATGGGTTGTGTTGAGGGTGGGGGATATGTGAATGTGTTGTGATGAGGGTGGGGTATGTGTGGATGTGTTGTGATGAGGGTGGGGTATATGTGGGTGTGTTGTGATGAGGGTGGGGTATGTGTGGATGGGTTGTGATGAGGGTGGGGGATATGTGAATGTGTTGTGATGAGGGTGGGGTATGTGTGGATGTGTTTTGATGAGGGTGGGGTATATGTGGATGTGTTGTGATGAGGGTGGGGTAAGTGTGGATATGTTGTGATGAGGTAGGGGTATATGTGGATGTGTTGTGATGAGGGTGGGGTATGTGTGGATATGTTGTGATGAGGTAGGGGTATATGTGGATGTGTTGTGATGAGGGTGGGGTATGTGTGGATATGTTGTGATGAGGGTGGGGGATATGTGGATGTGTTGTGATGAGGGTGGGGGATATGTGGATGTGTTGTGATGAGGGTGGGGGATATGTGGATGTGTTGTGATGAGGGTGGGGGATATGTGGATGTGTTGTGATGAGGGTGGGGGATATGTGGATGTGTTGTGATGAGGGTGGGGGATATGTGGATGTGTTGTGATGAGGGTGGGGGATATGTGGATGTGTTGTGATGAGGGTGGGGATATGTGGATGTGTTGTGATGAGGGTGGGGGATAGGTGGATGTGTTGTGATGAGGGTGGGGGATATGTGGATGTGTTGTGATGAGGGTGGGATAGGTGTGGATGTGTTGTGATGAGGGTGGGGAATATGTGGATGTGTTGTGATGAGGGTGGGATAGGTGTGGATGTGTTGTGATGAGGGTGTGGTATGTGCGGATGTGTTGTGGTGAGGGTGGGGTATGTGTGGATGTGTTGCTATGAGGGTGGGGTATGTGTGGATGTGTTGTAATGAGGGTGGGGGATATGTGGATGTGTTGTGATGAGGGTGGGGTATGTGTGGATGTGTTGCTATGAGGGTGGGGGATATGTGGATGTGTTGTGATGAGGGTGGGGTATGTGTGGATGTGTTGTGATGAGGGTGGGGTATGTGTGGATGTGTTGTGATGAGGGTAGGATATGTGTGGATGTGTTATGATGAGGGTGGGGTATGTGTGTATATGTTGTGCCTAGGGTGGGGTATGTGTGGATATGTTGTGATGAGGGTGGGATATGTGTGGATATGTTGTGATGAGGGTGTGGTATGTGTAGATGTGTTGTGATGAGGGTGTGGCATGTGTGGATGTGTTGTGATGAGGGTGTGGTATTCGTGGATATGTTGTGCCTAGGGTGGGGTATGTGTGGATGTGTTGTGATGAGGGTGGGGTATGTGTGGATGTGTTGTGATGAGGGTGGGGTATTCGTGGATATGTTGTGATAAGGGTGGGGTATGTGTGGATGTGTTGTGATAAGGGTGGGGTATGTGTGGATGTGTTGTGATAAGGGTGTGGTATGTGTGGATGTGTTGCGATGAGGGTGGGGTATGTGTGGATGTGTTGCGATGAGGGTGGGGTATGTGTGGATGTGTTGCTATGAGGGTGGGGTATGTGTGGATGTGTTGTGATGAGGGTGGGGTATGTGTGGATGTGTTGCGATGAGGGTGGGGTATGTGTGGATGTGTTGTGATGAGTGGGGGGTATGTTGATGTTTATAGAATTACATTTTATAAAGTTATTAATCAAAACTAATCATTTTCCTACTCATATAAGTCACTCACAGAATGTAGAATCATAAATAAAACTATTTATTTTAATTTTATTTCCTTGGTACCTCTCATAGAAAACTAATTATCTTCTTTTCATATATACATGTACTCATTAATAATCATTATTTTGTATTTATACCTACTATTAGTCATGATTTCTGTGTAAAGAACAGTTTAGAAGTTTTTGGGATGTGTTTAGTACAACAATGTAACCATAGACATGCACAGTATTAGGAAGTAATGGTACCATTTACTTTTACAAAGCTGTTTGTATTTTCACTCCTTTCTTAGTGACTTACTGCTTTCTTTGTAAAATTTCAATGTTATTTGCATGTATTCAAGCGTTATATGCTCTGCTCTGTAAGTTTTTTGTTTCTCTAGTAAAGTGAATTTTGACAGTTTATTATTCTAGTTTCAGTTTTACATTCTGCATGGTACTAAATATATCAAGGAATGTTTACATTCTAACCAGTGTAACCATAGTTTCTATTTTGTTCTATCGTTATTGTGTCATGATGTTTTGAATGTTAGTCAACCGAATCTTTGCTTATGTTTGTTTTACTGTATTCTCAATTTTGATTGGTTGCTCAGTTCTATCAATGATTTGTTGGATTCTGTGATTTTAAAATAGCTGCTGATTCTCCTGCAGTCTGTTGGTAATACAACATTTCACATTTGTTTATGCTGTGTACTAAATGTTTATTGTATATTCATATTTTAGAGAGTCCACATTGATTTCGACGAATACTATCTTGACCTTGGGACATGTTGCTGTGTCCTTGAGAGAAACCCCTAAAACAGTGGAATCCGTACTACAGATATTTCAACAAAGATTTTGTTCACCACCCTCCACCTTGGATACCCTGATTGTAGATCAGCTAGGTTCAATGATCATGGCTGGATGTGTAAGTTCTTACAGACCCAAGTTGCTTTGTTTAGTTTACCTTATTTAGTTATTTTACATTGATTGTGAAACAAGTTATTACAACTTATATTTATCACTCATGATGACTTCTTCAGGGCTTACTTATCAGTACTTGCCTCTAATTTAGGGATTAAGTGGTTAAACCTCGCCCAGTGTGGAAATCGAACCTTCGGACCAACTGTCAGACAGTTTGCCCCTTCATCACTATGCTTCCTGTGTTTTAAGCATTTGGAGTAATAATATTCCTCAGTGTCGCGTTGTCCAAGTACAGCTGGTGAGTACTTCAGATACAATATAATTGTTAGTTGATGTTTTCTGACAGTCCTGGAATTATTTCCAGACTGGTCTAGAATTTCAGGCTTTAGCTTCTCTCGACTGGTCTCCTGGGTAATTGATGACAGTCTCCTGGGTAATTGATGACACTCTCCTGGGTAATTGATGACAGTCTCCTGGGTAATTGATGACAATCTCCTGTGTAGTTGATGACAGTCTCCTGGGTAATTGATGACAATCTCCTGGGTAATTGATGACAATCTCCTGGGTAATTGATGACAGTCTCCTGGGTAATTGATGACAGTCTCCTGGGTAATTGATGACAGTCTCCTGGGTAATTGATGACAGTCTCCTGGGTAATTGATGACAGTCTCCTGGGTAATTGATGACAGTCTCCTGGGTAATTGATGACAGTCTCCTGGGTAATTGATGACAGTCTCCTGGGTAATTGATGACAGTCTCCTGGGTAATTGATGACAGTCTCCTGGGTAATTGATGACAATCTCCTGGGTAATTGATGACAGTCTCCTGGGTAATTGATGACAGTCTCCTGGGTAATTGATGACAATCTCCTGGGTAATTGATGACAGTCTCCTGGGTAATTGATGACAGTCTCCTGTGTAATTGATGACAGTCTCCTGGGTAATTGATGACAGTCTCCTGGGTAATTGATGACAATCTCCTGGGTAATTGATGACAGTCTCCTGGGTAATTGATGACAATCTCCTGTGTAGTTGATGACAGTCTCCTGGGTAATTGATGACAATCTCCTGGGTAATTGATGACAATCTCCTGGGTAATTGATGACAGTCTCCTGGGTAATTGATGACAGTCTCCTGGGTAATTGATGACAGTCTCCTGGGTAATTGATGACAATCTCCTGGGTAATTGATGACAGTCTCCTGGGTAATTGATGACAATCTCCTGTGTAGTTGATGACAGTCTCCTGGGTAATTGATGACAATCTCCTGGGTAATTGATGACAGTCTCCTGGGTAATTGATGACAGTCTCCTGGGTAATTGATGACAATCTCCTGGGTAATTGATGACAATCTCCTGGGTAATTGATGACAGTCTCCTGGGTAATTGATGACAATCTCCTGGGTAATTGATGAATGACAGTCTCCTGGGTAATTGATGACAGTCTCCTGGGTAATTGATGACAGTCTCCTGGGTAATTGATGACAATCTCCTGGGTAATTGATGACAATCTCCTGTGTAATTGATGACAATCTCCTGGGTAATTGATGACAATCTCCTGGGTAATTGATGACAGTCTCCTGTGTAATTGATGACAATCTCCTGGGTAATTGATGACAATCTCCTGGGTAATTGATGACAATCTCCTGTGTAATTGATGACAGTCTCCTGGGTAATTGATGACAATCTCCTGTGTAATTGATGACAGTCTCCTGGGTAATTGATGACAGTCTCCTGGGTAATTGATGACAATCTCCTGGGTAATTGATGACAATCTCCTGGGTAATTGATGACAATCTCCTGGGTAATTGATGACAATCTCCTGGGTAATTGATGACAGTCTCCTGGGTAATTGATGACAGTCTCCTGGGTAATTGATGACAGTCTCCTGGGTAATTGATGACAATCTCCTGGGTAATTGATGACAATCTCCTGGGTAATTGATGACAGTCTCCTGGGTAATTGATGACAATCTCCTGGGTAATTGATGACAGTCTCCTGGGTAATTGATGACAATCTCCTGGGTAATTGATGACAGTCTCCTGGGTAATTGATGACAGTCTCCTGGGTAATTGATGACAATCTCCTGGGTAATTGATGACAATCTCCTGGGTAATTGATGACAGTCTCCTGGGTAATTGATGACAATCTCCTGGGTAATTGATGACAATCTCCTGGGTAATTGATGACAGTCTCCTGGGTAATTGATGACAATCTCCTGGGTAATTGATGACAATCTCCTGGGTAATTGATGACAATCTCCTGGGTAATTGATGACAATCTCCTGGGTAATTGATGACAATATTGGGAAACAAACAATGCCGCAATTGAAATGTTAAGGACTGTGTGATGTAGTGATATCATTGGTCTAAGTTTGTTGACTGTCACAGTAATAAATAATGCATACTTTCTATAATAATACAGTCTGACCTCGTACATGCAAAGCCATCAGGTCCAAAGTATTATTTTGACTAACACATGGTTTCGAATAGCTCATTTCTATTTGTTGTGCATAAGAAGACATCGGGACCTGCTATTTATTCCGAATGATACCATGTACTCTGATAGAAGGTTGTCTAATGATACCATGTACTCTGATAGAAGGTTGTCCAATGATACCATGTATTCTGATAGAAGGTTGTCCAATGATACCATGTACTCTGATAGAAGGTTGTCCAATGATACCATGTACTCTGATAGAAGGTTGTCTAATGATACCATGTACTCTGATAGAAGGTTGTCTAATGATACCATGTACTCTGATAGAAGGTTGTCTAATGATACCATGTACTCTGATAGAAGGTTGTCTAATGATACCATGTACTCTGATAGAAGGTTGTCCAATGATACCATGTACTCTGATAGAAGGTTGTCTAATGATACCATGTACTCTGATAGAAGGTTGTCTAATGATACCATGTACTCTGATAGAAGGTTGTCTAATGATACCATGTACTCTGATAGAAGGTTGTCTAATGATACCATGTATTCTGATAGAAGGTTGTCTAATGATACCATGTACTCTGATAGAAGGTTGTCTAATGATACCATGTACTCTGATAGAAGGTTGTCGAATGATACCATGTACTCTGATAGAAGGTTGTCGAATGATACCATGTATTCTGATAGAAGGTTGTCCAATGATACCATGTACTCTGATAGAAGGTTGTCCAATGATACCATGTATTCTGATAGAAGGTTGTCCAATGATACCATGTACTCTGATAGAAGGTTGTCCAATGATACCATGTATTCTGATAGAAGGTTGTCCAATGATACCATTTATTCTGATAGAAGGTTGTCCAATGATACCATGTACTCTGATAGAAGGTTGTCCAATGATACCATGTACTCTGATAGAAGGTTGTCCAATGATACCATGTACTCTGATAGAAGGTTGTCCAATGATACCATGTACTCTGATAGAAGGTTGTCCAATGATACCATGTACTCTGATAGAAGGTTGTCCAATGATACCATGTACTCTGATAGAAGGTTGTCCAATGATACCATGTATTCTGATAGAAGGTTGTCCAATGATACCATGTATTCTGATAGAAGGTTGTCCAATGATACCATGTATTCTGATAGAAGGTTGTCTAATGATACCATGTACTCTGATAGAAGGTTGTCCAATGATACCATGTACTCTGATAGAAGGTTGTCCAATGATACCATGTACTCTGATAGAAGGTTGTCCAATGATACCATGTACTCTGATAGAAGGTTGTCTAATGATACCATGTACTCTGATAGAAGGTTGTCTAATGATACCATGTACTCTGATAGAAGGTTGTCTAATGATACCATGTACTCTGATAGAAGGTTGTCCAATGATACCATGTATTCTGATAGAAGGTTGTCCAATGATACCATGTATTCTGATAGAAGGTTGTCCAATGATACCATGTATTCTGATAGAAGGTTGTCCAATGATACCATGTATTCTGATAGAAGGTTGTCCAATGATACCATGTACTCTGATAGAAGGTTGTCCAATGATACCATGTACTCTGATAGAAGGTTGTCCAATGATACCATGTACTCTGATAGAAGGTTGTCCAATGATACCATGTATTCTGATAGAAGGTTGTCCAATGATACCATGTACTCTGATAGAAGGTTGTCCAATGATACCATGTACTCTGATAGAAGGTTGTCCAATGATACCATGTACTCTGATAGAAGGTTGTCCAATGATACCATGTACTCTGATAGAAGGTTGTCCAATGATACCATGTACTCTGATAGAAGGTTGTCCAATGATACCATGTACTCTGATAGAAGGTTGTCCAATGATACCATGTACTCTGATAGAAGGTTGTCTAATGATACCATGTACTCTGATAGAAGGTTGTCTAATGATACCATGTACTCTGATAGAAGGTTGTCTAATGATACCATGTACTCTGATAGAAGGTTGTCCAATGATACCATGTATTCTGATAGAAGGTTGTCCAATGATACCATGTATTCTGATAGAAGGTTGTCCAATGATACCATGTATTCTGATAGAAGGTTGTCCAATGATACCATGTATTCTGATAGAAGGTTGTCCAATGATACCATGTACTCTGATAGAAGGTTGTCCAATGATACCATGTACTCTGATAGAAGGTTGTCCAATGATACCATGTATTCTGATAGAAGGTTGTCGAATAAACGAGATCTAACTGTATTATTCATTTTTTATTTAAAGTTGTTTTACATTACATGTTGATGTACTGTTTAAAACATTAGGCTGGTCATGATAGTTTGTGAAACGCCCTTGTTTCATATATAGAGACTGAAATGAAAGTGATGATTGTATTACAGACATCTGTATATTCTGAAGTGATGGCCATGTTTACACAAATCAGTATACTAAGTAGCAGTCCTTACACAAATATAGAGAAAGATGAAAAAGTCAAAGGATACAGGTAAATTAGTTCACCATTATTCGAATTTCCAGTTGTATTTGGCATAACGGCTACAGTATTTTGAATGTGTCGATCATACTAAGCATTCAATTTTCTTTACATTCACTTATTGTTTAATTCATTATTCAGTGCATATAGTAGCCATCTTGTCCATCCATCTGTCCGTCTGTCAAACTTTCCTTGTGCGGAGCTAAAGTACTGAAGGGATTTCAAGGAAACTTGCAGGATAGAAAAATAGCAATGAGAGGAAGTGGAGGGCATCTGTCAGTCCATCACACTTCTACTGTCTGGAGTATAGTATTCAAGACAACAAGTATTTCATTGAAACTTGCTATCATTATAAACTACTATTGATGGAAGTACAAAGCACACACAATATATGTTACATGTGGTTTGGCCAGTATTTAAGTTAAATCAGTAATTTGTATTTATTCTGTATTTTTATTTTATAGGATGTTGCATTTGTTTTACATTGCCTTCATCTGATTTCAGACAAGTGTCGTCTGCTGTTATCAATGCATTTGCAAACATTGCAGCAAATATAGTTGGAGAAGAGAACCAGTTAGACTTCCTCGTCAGAATTCTAGAATTGTTTGTCAGTCTTGGGCTAGAGGCTAAACGTGTCAGTGATAAACACTCTGGTTTAATGAAGGTAAAATTGTTTATAAATTAGTATTTGACAAATATTTATATGTAACCTGCTTGTTATTGTTTTACTAAGGTAAACCACGCTACTAAATGGACTGGTTTACCACCTACATACTAAGGTAAACCACGCTACTAAATGGACTGGTTTACCACCTACATACTAAGGTAAACCACGCTACTAAATGGACGGGTTTACCACCTACATACTAAGGTAAACCATGCTACTAAATGGACTGGTTTACCACCTACATACTAAGGTAAACCACGCTACTAAATGGACTGGTTTACCACCTACATACTAAGGTAAACCACGCTACTAAATGGACTGGTTTACCACCTACATACTAAGGTAAACCATGCTACTAAATGGACTGGTTTACCACCTACATACTAAGGTAAACCACGCTACTAAATGGACTGGTTTACCACCTACATACTAAGGTAAACCACGCTACTAAATGGACTGGTTAACCACCTACATACTTTCTATCTTTCTTTGTGTTTTGAATACTATTTCTCCCATATTCCCAAAGTTGCTCTTTCTTACATTTGATGTCTAATTATGAACGAGAAAAACAAGTTCTTCTCACTTTGACCATGAACCTTTAGATTGCTGTGTGGCAAGTGATAGACCATGAACCTTTAGATTGCTGTGTGGCAAGTGATAGACCATGAACCTTTAGATTGCTGTGTGGCAAGTGATAGACCATGAACCTTTAGATTGCTGTGTGGCAAGTGATAGACCATGAACCTTTAGATTGCTGTGTGGCAAGTGATAGACCATGAACCTTTAGATTGCTGTGTGGCAAGTGATAGACCATGAACCTTTAGATTGCTGTGTGGCAAGTGATAGACCATGAACCTTTAGATTGCTGTGTGGCAAGTGATAGACCATGAACCTTTAGATTGCTGTGTGGCAAGTGATAGACCATGAACCTTTAGATTGCTGTGTGGCAAGTGATAGACCATGAACCTTTAGATTGCTGTGTGGCAAGTGATAGACCATTAACTATCTATAACTTTCTTTTCATATTTGGTCCTCAATGGAAAAGTTTGATCACAGCTTTGAGGACAATGTAGATCACTCTGTTGCTTATATTAAAACGATTGTTGCAATATATATACAGTCAAAATCCATTATGTCAACATTGTAGGTGTTTATTAGTGTGTTTTGTTATAGGTATTGTAAAACTAACTTACTCATGATGGTTGATACATTAAGTGAATACTATAAGTTCGTTATTTTTGGCTTTGTGTCCTAGTTTTATCATCTGCAATGAATTAACTACAGTACTAACTGACTCATGATTTTTAGTTTAATTCAGATATAGATCTAGGAAATGTTTGCATTTGTATTGTTTTACAAAAAATTTACAAATTCATTGTGAATCAACAAAGGGTTGAGATAGAAGTTGTTATTCTCTTCATCGTCAATTGACATCTTCGTGATTTCAGTCACATCGCAAGAATGTCAATGCAATCAATTTCATTATTGTGAGAAAACAATTTTTGGGCCAGTGAAATCCCGTCGACATAGCCGACATTGTTGACATATTAATCATTTTCCCTTTACAATATTTGGGGCAGAAATCTGGACCTTACTAATATTTTCCCTTTACAAATATATCGACTAAATCGGAATTTCTAAATAACCGATGTCGACAAAATGAGTGTCGACTGTATATGTTTAGTTCATGCTTTCAGTGTTGTTTCATTCTAATCGCTAATTCTTTAATGTTTTGTGATACAAATTTCTGTTTGAACATGTCAAGATCTGTCAGCTCTTCAGCTGTTGTAATAGGTTCAATTATTAATTTCCATACTAATCTACAACATTTCGATATTGGTATTCGGGTTCGAATCCCAGTAGCGCCATTGACCGATCTTTCGTGTTCCTTAAAACATGACTTTATTTCAATATTACTACAGCTGGTGTTAAGTGCTGTGCGGCAGATGTAAAAATTTGCCCCGTACTTCGTCCAAAGTGTAGTTAACCTTAATCAACTTTATATAAGTTAAGTTTACACGAAAATGACGATAGGTCACTGTGGTGAAGTGGTTAGCATAACGGACCAGCAATCCGTAGACCCGGGTTTGAATCCCGGTAGTGCCATTGACCGATTTTTCTTGTTCCTCAAAACATTAAATTGTTTCTTCAGACTTGTAAATGTTACATTGTATGCTTGAATGATATGGTTACCATATCAATTAAATGTTGATCAAGATGTGAATATATACAGAGTGTTCAAAAAGTTTGTTCATGAAGTTGAATTTCGATAAAATTAAGATATAAAGCTGTGTACACTGGCTTTATATCGCATAATGAAAGATACTGCTTATTTCATGAATATCTGTTTTATTTGGACCTCCCACATAGAAGTAAACTACATGTATTAGTCCATAGCGACATAGATGGAAAGAGCAAATATTTTAATTCAAACTTTGTGAACAAATTTTTTTAACAGCCTGTTTATTCTCTGATTGAACTCTCTTTTTTCCTTCATATACAGCAAATGTTTGAGTTGCATAAGAATGAATTACTCATATGGAATATAATTATTTTTTGCTGTTTTTGGTTTATGAAATTTATTAAACTTAATTGATGTGCTTGCTTTAACTATGCTCTATTCTTGCATTGTGACTCAGCTCTGTACAGTATGTATATATATATAGATATATAGTTGTATGATAATAGTGCTATTCTATTTTGTATTATTAAAGTAATGTGTCAGTATTTTGACTATCTTTATATCACAGTAAAACTCCTGTATATATGCTAATCACTTCTGTGACAATTCAGTGTTTTTCTGAACCTGTTCGTGGCCGAAATTGGCCCCTATTCCCTGTCTGAGATGTATATGTTCCCCCTTTTCTGTGTCAGATTTCTCATACATTGCATTGTGGATATTTTCAGTTAAAAAAACAGAAACCTTGAACAGAATTATCACATTTATGATTTTGCTTGTCAGTAATTGACATGTGTGTACCCCTGAAAGGTAACGAATACATGGTTCAGAAAAAGAAATGTAATATCTGTAGTGTTATGTATTTCCCCCCTCAATAATGATATAATCCCCTCAAAGGCCCCCTCCACTATTCCCCTAAAGTGGGAAAAAAACATTGCAAGTATGTGTGTTGAAATAAAGTTGGATTAGTTGCAGTTTGTGTATCAACACCTAAAACACTTCAATGTATGATGTTAAAACTAAGTGTTATCCTGAAGTGAGAGATTAGGCAAAATTAAGTATAAAAAATAAATGTAATTGATGGTACGGAATTCATAACTTAAGATTGATCACCTAACAGGCTAACGAATGACTGAACACTTCAGACAGAAAGTTGTGACCGTGTCGGTATGTTTGTTACAGAATGGGTTCTGGCTAACGAATGACTGAACACGTCAGACAGAAAGTTGTGACCGTGTCGGTATGTTTGTTACAGAATGGGTTCTGGCTAACGAATGACTGAACACTTCAGACAGAAAGTTGTGACCGTGTTGGTGTGTTTGTTACAGAATGGGTTCTGGCTAACCAATGACTGAACACATCAGACAGAAAGTTGTGACCGTGTTGGTATGTTTGTTACAGAATGGTTTCTGGCTAACCAATGACTGAACACGTCAGACAGAAAGTTGTGACCGTGTTGGTATGTTTGTTACAGAATGGGTTCTGGCTAACCAATGACTGAACACGTCAGACAGAAAGTTGTGACCGTGTCGGTATGTTTGTTACAGAATGGTTTCTGGCTAACCAATGACTGAACACGTCAGACAGAAAGTTGTGACCGTGTCGGTATGTTTGTTACAGAATGGTTTCTGGCTAACCAATGACTGAACACGTCAGACAGAAAGTTGTGACCGTGTCGGTATGTTTGTTACAGAATGGGTTCTGGCTAACCAATGACTGAACACGTCAGACAGAAAGTTGTGACCGTGTCGGTATGTTTGTTACAGAATGGTTTCTGGCTAACCAATGACTGAACACGTCAGACAGAAAGTTGTGACCGTGTCGGTATGTTTGTTACAGAATGGTTTCTGGCTAATCAATGACTGAACACTTCAGACAGAAAGTTGTGACCGTGTCGGTATGTTTGTTACAGAATGGTTTCTGGCTAACCAATGACTGAACACGTCAGACAGAAAGTTGTGACCGTGTCGGTATGTTTGTTACAGAATGGGTTCTGGCTAACCAATGACTGAACACGTCAGACAGAAAGTTGTGACCGTGTCGGTATGTTTGTTACAGAATGGGTTCTGGCTAACGAATGACTGAACACGTCAGACAGAAAGTTGTGACCGTGTTGGTATGTTTGTTACAGAATGGGTTCTGATATACAGGAGTTTTACTGGACATGCATGGAATGATTTATAACCAATGTTCCTAGACTTACTCTCATTCTTAACTCTAGATTTGTATTTCTTTATCAGTTTATTACGACAAGTTACAAGATACAATCTCACGGTTCTTTCAACTCTAAGATAAAATCTAAGTTTGCACAGGTAATACAGTCAATCAGTTGTTTGATTCATGCACACAATGTATTGTGCTTCGTAAGTCGGGATACACAATGTACACATATAATGAAGCATGAGTTTTCACTGGTGTTACAGTCAAGATTTACTCTCATGTATACATTTGTGTATAGTGCTGTTAGATTGACTGCGAACGGAGGTGCGTTTTTTAGAGGTAGGGGAAAGTTAGTCAATGTGGAAAAGCTAGCGGTCTAAAAAACGTTTGAATGCTTCGCTAGCCACAAAATGACGCCCGCCAGACCAGACGACACTGTTCCGCATGGATGCCATTTTGTTTAACAAAGCTAGCACTGTCAGATCACGCTACCTATCTAAAGATAGGGGCTACTTTTCCTATGTTTAAGAAATGGCAGCGCTACTTTCCCTACGTAGCACTAGGTAGAATTCTATTTTTCCTACCTCTAAAAAACACACCTCAGGTGTATAAACTATCAGGCCCGGTCCATGCCAATTTATGTAAGGAAACGCTGTGGTGCGTAAAGCTGTAACTGATGTATGGTTTACTTTTCTATCAAAACCACAGGTTTTCTCCGTCAAGCTTATGGACAAACACGAACATTTCAATACACCTATTTTCAAATGTAATGGTCCAGTAATACGTTCATACAATCACGGTTAATAAAACCGCACTATACAGTCAAGAGTTACTCTCATGTAAACATTTGTGTACAACATCTTTTTTTTCTCCTCGAATGTTTTGTCTGATTTTTTAAATTCCCATTTTAGAAAGCATGTTTTTATTCTAGGATTTCTAGAGCTTAATTTGTCTGTATCCTGTTTTATGAAGTGAATTTTTAGTCAGTCGTATTTCTACAGTCAGAACTTATGTTTTTAGTTAGCGTGTGGTCAATATTGTCAAAAAATTGTGTATTTTGATAACTATTAGCTTGCTAAGTTTATATACATGTACTGTGCCTTTACTGCTACAGTAAATTCTGATTACAGCAAACATCATGGAATGTACAATATATGATTGTTATATCCTTTGTAATTAAATTCACTTTTCTACTTATTGATACCAGTACTTCAAACAACAGTTAATCGTAACACTACTTATTGATGATACATTTATTATGCCCCCCTTCAAAGAAGAGAGGGCATATTGGTTTGCACATGTTGGTCGGTCGGTACGTCCGTCCGTAACTTTTTCGTTTTCGATCAAGGTCACAGGGGGCATAATGTTTTACAAACATCTCTTGTTATCTCACATCTCTTGTTATCTCACATCTACAGAATATGACAGATACAATGTAGCTTAAAGCGTTGTTTCTCGTGTCCTTATATACAGTAAATGTATTTAGAACAAATATTGATCATTTAGATTTCACTAGAGCAGCTTCCAGCTTCCAGCTTACAATTTCCAACCTCTTCTTTAAATGACATCATTTCCAGAAAACGTCACATGTGACGTCACCATGTACTGACAGTAAGCAATGTTTGCCGCATATGGCAATATCAAAACGAAGTGATCATATGGAGTAAACATTGTTTCTTGCTTGCAAAAAGTGACATCGCATATTTTGTTTTCTTGAAATGACGTCATTTACAGATGAGGTTGTATATCCCATAGCAGTGCTCATATGTATGATAGCTTTGTGATGATATCATACTTATACACATTGTAGTAATTTGCTGTGTCAAAGAAAGCATGCATGAGATAATACGGACATTATTTGATACTATGGTGGCTAAACATGGACATATTTGGTACCAATTGAAATATTATTATAATTCCTATCCAATGGTATGTTTTTAACCAGGTTTTTGAAAAAAACCAGGTTATTAGAATGGTGATGTCGTTGGGCGGGCGGGCGGGCGGGCGGGCGGGCGTCAAACTGGGTGGTTTCCGGCGAATAACTTGAGTTCTGTTGATCATATTGTAACCAAACTTGGTGTACAGTAAGAACATATGGAGAGCTCGCTTGGGATTGCTTTTGGGTTCGATCCGACCAAGGTCAAGGTCACTGTTACTAAAAATAGAAATTTGGTTTCCGGCGAATAACTTTAGTTACATTGATCATATTGACATCAAACTTGGTGTACAGTAAGAACATGTGGAGAGCTCGCTTGGGATTGCTTTTGGGTTCGGTCCGACAAAGGTCAAGGTCACCATTATTAAAAATAGAAATTTGGTTTCCGGCGAATAACTTTAGTTACATAGATCATATTGACATCAAACTTGGTGTATAGTAAGAACATGTGGAGAGCTCGCTTGGGATTGCTTTTGGGTTCGGTCCGACAAAGGTCAAGGTCACCGTTACTAAAAATAGCAATTTGGTTTCCGGCGAATAACTTGAGTTACATTGATCATATTGACATCAAACTTAGTGTACAGTAAGAACATGTGGAGAGCTCGCTTGGGATTGCTTTTGGGTTCGGTCCGACAAAGGTCAAGGTCACCATTACTTAAAATAGAAATTTGGTTTCCGGTGAATAACTTTAGTTATATTGATCATATTGACATCAAACTTGGTGTATAGTAAGAACATGTGGAGAGCTCGCTTGGGATTGCTTTTGGGTTCGGTCTGACAAAGGTCAAGGTCACCGTTACTAAAAATAGCAATTTGGTTTCCGGCGAATAACTTGAGTTACATTGATCATATTGACATCAAACTTGGTGTATAGAAAGAACATGTGGAGATCTCGCTTGGGATTGCTTTTGGGATTGGTCCAACAAAGGTCAAGGTCACTGTTACTAAAACTAGCAATTTGGTTTCCGGCGAATAACTTGAGTTTCGTTGATCATATTGACATCAAACTTGGTGTACAGAAAGAACATGTGGAGAGCTTGCTTGGGATTGCTTTTGGACCTGTTCTGACGAAGGTCAAGGTCACCATTACTAAAAATAGCAGTTTGGTTTCCGGCGAATTACTTGAGTTTCTTTGAACATATTGACATCAAACTTGGTGTACAGTAAGAACATGTGGAGAGCTCGCTTGGGATTACTTTTGGGTTCGGCCCGACAAAGGTCAAGGTCACTGTTACTAAAAATAGAAATTTGGTTCCCGGCGAATAACTTTTGTTTTGTTGATCATATTGACATCAAACTTGGTGTATAGTAAGAAAATGTGGAGAGCTTGCTTGGGGTTGCTTTTGGACTCGTTCCGCCAAAGGTCAAGGTCACCATTACTTAAAGTAGCAATTTGGTTTCCGGCGAATAACTTTAGATTTGTTGGTCATATTGACATCAAACTTGGTGTATAGTTAGAACATGTGGAGAGCTCGCTTGGGATCGCTTTTGGAATCGTTTTGTCAAAGGTCAAGGTCACCTTTACTAAAAATTGCAATTTGCTCTCCGGCTAATAACTTTAGATTTGTTGGTCATATTGACATCAAACTTGGTGTATAGTAAGAACATGTGAAGATCTCGCTTGGGATTGCTTTTTGGTTCGTTCCGTCCAAGGTCACTTAAAATTTAAAAATCAGTTTCCACTTAATATCTTCGCTATTCGTGGGTGTATTGACATCAAACTTGTTGTATAGTTGTTCCATATATATATAATATATCTAAGTGGGAGTGTTTGTATGCATGTATCACCTCTGGCACCTTTGCATCATTGATGATCATCATGTATTCATTATACAAATCGAGCCTTGGTTACAAATAATTAGGTTTAAAACCTGGTTTGTGGGCATTGCCCATTTCTTGTTGTTATCTGTATTGCAACTGGATGGGTATATTTTAATACAACTGGATGGGTATATTTTAATACAACTGGATGGGTATATTTTAATACAACTGGGGTATATTTTAATACAACTGGATGTATATTTTAATACAACTGGATGGGTATATTTTAATACAACTGGATGGGTATATTTTTGGTGTTTACCCCCATGGTAACAAAAAATGTTCATAAGTATTATTCCATGCACACTTTCGTTTTTGACACAGCATATTTGGTCTAGAGTACACATGCTTAAGTGTCTGTGAAATTACATTTTGACTTTTTATACGCCCGTTTGAAAAACGGGATGTATTATGAGAACACCCGTGGCGGGCAGGCGTCGTCCACATGTTGTCCGCTCTCTAAGTCAATATTTTTCATCCGATCTTTACCAAACTTGGTGAAAATGTTGTGGGCATAATATCTCGGCCGAGTTTGATAACCAGCCTCATCGCCCAAGGCACTTCGGAATTATGGCCCTTGAATTATCCAAATTGGCAAAATTAGCCTTGTCTGCTCTCTTAGTTTAAGAGTTTTCATCCGATCTTTACCAAACTTGGTGAAAATGTTTGTGGGCATAATATCTCAGCCAAGTTTGATAACTAGCAACATCGCCACAGGCACTTCTGAATTATGACCCTTGAATTATCCAAAATTGGCAAAATTAGCCTTGTCTGCTCTCTTAGTCAAAGAGTTTTCATCCGATCTTTACCAAACTTGGTGAACATGTTTGTGGGCATAATATCTCAGCCAAGTTTGATAACCAGCCACATCGCCCCTGGCACTTTGGAATTATGGCCCTTTGATTATAGAAATAACCTAAAATTTGTCTTGTTTTAACTCTGAGCTCTGTTTTATGACCGGCATATTTTTTGTGACAGTTTGCAACTCTTGTTTCTAGTCATTTGCATGGAGTGAATGGCACAAAGCTTTTTACCTGAAATAATCTCTAGATAAACATTAACTAGTGCATGTATCACTCCCAGCAAGCTTCGACTAAGTGGCGTATAGTGGCAAGGTGGTGTGGTTAAAATTACTGCTTCAGTTTCTAATGCTATCACTATTTTTTTGAATCTAATTTTGGTAGTATTACAGTTTATGAAGCTTGTCATTGAATACAATTAGAATAGTTATGTATGTTGTTATAACTCAAATTCGCTATTTCTTTCATTATTGTGTTTACCTAAATATCGATTATAGGGGTGTTGTATACAACCTATTTACAGTTAAAATGATATCATATGATTTATACAACCTTCCCATTCTATACCCAATATAATGGATAAATCGATAATGAAAACCTTATCGAATTTGGTTTATATATTACATAGTCAATCAATATCTACCTGGCACTCATGAATATTCATACTCAACCATAAATTGTTGTTGGCAAAATGCCAGGAGCAACTTTCAATATATGAATAATGAGCATGTGACCAGGATTTGTACTATTTATATCTTAAAATTGATATAAAGACATTAGAGAACGATATCCATATGTTCACTGGTTCTTTTAATTCCTGCGGAAAATTCTAAGAAATGCAGTTATTGCTTACAAAGATTTACAGTAACACCTTGATAATAAGACCACCCTTGGGACCCTAGAAAAGTGTTGAGGTGGTCTTCATAATGAGGTTGAATAAAGAGCAGAACAATGAAAATTGTCTTGAAAATTGTGTTCTTTTTGAGGTGGTCTTATTATTGAGGGTGTCTTTAAGTGAGGTTTTACTGTATTTGTTTATTGACTGCATGGATTTGGTTAAACGTTATATTAATTGTGAAACAAGCTTATAAAACTAGTACAAACTTGTATTGATTAAGCTCAATAATCTGGGTTAATTACTAACTAGTACTTGCATGTAATTCAGGGATTGTGTAAACATTGATTATATGGCAATCTAGTCCCACTCTCATATAACTGTCCACCTAAATGTATGTAACTTAAAACAACCCTTTTCATTTAAGTTTAAGAATTGAATAGAATTGAAGTACACATCTTGTATAACTTCAAGCAGCTGTTGTTGATACATTTAAGTACACAGCTTGTATAACTTCAAGCAGCTGTTGTTGATACATTTAAGTACACATCTTGTATAACTTCAAGCAGCTGTTGTTGATACATTTAAGTACACATCTTGTATAACTTCAAGCAGCTGTTGTTGATACATTGAAGTACACAGTTTGTATAATTTCAAGCAGCTGTTGTTGATACATTTAAGTACACAGCTTGTATAACTTCAAGCAGCTGTTGTATATACATTGAAGTACACAGCTTGTATAACTTTAAGCAGCTGTTGTATATACATTGAAGTACACAGCTTGTATAACTTCAAGCAGCTGTTGTATATACATTGAAGTACACAGCTTGTATAACTTCAAGCAGCTGTTGTTGGTACATTGAAGTATACAGCTTGTATAACTTCAAGCAGCTGTTGTTGATACATTGAAGTACACAGTTTGTATAACTTCAAGCAGCTGTTGTATATACATTGAAGTACACAGCTTGTATAACTTCAAGCAGCTGTTGTATATACATTGAAGTACACAGCTTGTATAACTTCAAGCAGCTGTTGTATATACATTGAAGTATACAGCTTGTATAACTTCAAGCAGCTGTTGTTGGTACATTGAAGTATACAGCTTGTATAACTTCAAGCAGCTATTGTTGATACATTGAAGTGCACAGCTTGTATAACTTCAAGCAGCTATTGTTGATACATTGAAGTGCACAGCTTGTATAACTTCAAGCAGCTGTTGTTGATACATTGAAGTACACAGCTTGTATAACTTCAAGCAGCTATTGTTGATACATTGAAGTGCACAGCTTGTATAACTTCAAGCAGCTATTGTTGGTACATTGAAGTACAAAGCTTGTATAACTTCAAGATGTCTATTGTGTAATCATGTTTGCTTTACACCTTTTGCAATTCCCAAGAAATATCATGTATAAAACATGTATATCTCTGAGAAATCAGTTCTGTTTGATGTTGTTATGCCTGTGTGGAAGAATATCTATGTATACATGTTCTGACCAGCATTCCTAGTGTGTATGAGTTTCTTTGCAGATATTTGTTAAGCCCCTCCCCTCTAAAGGAAGGCATCCATTATAGTGAATGCCCTGTCCTGTCCCTCTTATGTTATGTTAAGTGAAGGTCACATACCAGAGTCTGATACATACCTTCAAGGTGAAGGTCACAGACCAGAGTCTGATCCATACCTTCAAGGTGAAGGTCACCAACCAGAGTATGATACATACCTTCAGGGTGAAGGTCACAGACCAGAGTCTGATACATACCTTCAAGGTGAAGGTCATTCAAGGTGAAGGTCACATACCAGAGTCTGATACATACCTTCAAGGTGAAGGTCACAGACCAGAGTTTGATACATACATTCAATGTGAAGGTCATAGACCAGAGTCTGATACATACCTTCAAGGTGAAGGTCATAGACAAGAGTCTGATACATACCTTTAAGGTGAAGGTCGCAGACGTCGCAGACAATAGTCTGATACTTGCCTTCAAAGTAAAGGTCACAGACCAGAATCTGATACATACCTTCAAGGTGAAGGTCACAGACTCTGGCACTAACTTCAGGGACAGCTCCTTACTCTCTAATGACATTTCTTTATGTTTTGCCTAGTTATGCATTTCAAATGTTGGTCTGTATACATGAATATCTCTTCTCCCGGTGTGTAAAATACATTATATGTATACATTATTTCAGGCATCAAGCAGTGCTGGAAATCTTGGTGTGCTTATACCTGTCATTGCTATGGTAAGTATCCTGTTTTCTGTATGAACTTGATCTTATGCTTTATTTATGCTTTTTGAAATATATGGTAACATTTATGGTCTTCAGTTTTATATTTATCGTATGTCCTGATTTCTTAACCCACTTTACCAGTTATGAAACTGTTTGCTTAAACTTTGTTGTTGTTGTTGTACCTATGTATCAAATGTATAAGTATACCACGATAAGTTGAGAGTGACGTCACGCAATGTTTACATGGTTTGACCACCTTTATTGATCAAAATAGGTAAATCAAATAACAAGCAAAACTATTTATTGTGATATAGATTTCATAAAACTAACAGCCGTGATAGCTCAGATGGTAGCGAGTCCGCGCCTTTAAATGCTAATTAAGCTTTTTAGTTTTGCGTCCGAGTTCGAGAACATCAGGAGGTTGTTTTTTTCCATTGCAATATTATATATTTCGTTGGTCATCTACAGTTGTACTTACACGACTTATACTAATTAATGTTCGCTCGAATATCATTAATTAAAAAACACTGTATAGCATGTGCATTTATAAGCTAGTCAGTAATACCGATATGGTTTCATAATTTTTAAGTGCACATTATCATCGTGCAGTAGATGTGCATGTACAAAGTTGATATGGCTACTTCGAAAAATGTAAGGAGTTCAAAGAAACATTTTAGCAACGACGCTATAGCCCTCATTAAACACGTTTGATTTAACAAAAAGCAATTAGATGATAACAAAAAAAACAAAAATATACAGACAGAAACAACAAACAACAAGTACTTGACAAGTACTGAGTAAGGGATAAAAGAACATATTGTCCATAAAAATGGGAGGCAGGAATGCCTCGAACTCACACTGCATGATAATGACCATAAGCTGCTTTACATGTATTGGAAAGTGGGTATTGTCGTGTTTACTATCTAGTTATCTTAACTTAGTTATACCTGGTTCATGCATGGTGCACGCTCATGAAAACTGTGCATGATACAAGACTTGAAAACTGATTGATTTTATTGAAATACTAAACATCGGTTTTACTGATAAATATTAAACATGTGATTTTGTTTCAGTTAATGAGAAGAATGGATGCTATTACTGACCCAAAACAAAGACTACAGAAACTGTTCCAGAATTTCTGGCAATATTGTGTCGTGTTCATGTTTGCGGAGGACACGGGATTGTGGCCACATGATTGGTACGAGGGAGTGTGTCAGATAGCGGTCAAGTCACCATTACTCATATCTGAAGGTCATCTGAGGTCGGAGCTGATGTTTAACGTAGCATTGAGGAATGACACAGTCTCTATGGTATGTACTTGCTTCATGTGTGTTTGTGTAATGTTAGTTTTTCTCTGTTGTTCAAAGATATAAGTTGTACATACTCCGATAAATGCTGATATCAGGAGAACCATATATTGGTTTTGGCTACTTAGTGGAATATCTGTGGCTATGAACTTCTTCACGAAATTAATTTATTTTATGAATAACATCTAAAACTTCCTAAAATAGCAACCCTAAAACAACAACACCATTGTGCATTTTAAAATTCATCTTTAATTACAGGAAAAAGTCACCAAGTATTGTTTCGGAGTACTTATAACTTTTGCTGATTATATGATGTAAAATCTATAGTTTTTGTCAACGATCGAATGATAAGGTTTTTGGTCTTAATTTATTCAATGTTTGTTTCGGAATTCAACTTTGTTGTAGTTCAAACTTTTCTGAATTATGCCTGGGTTTGAATATGTAAAAATATTTTCAGAAGTTTTTCAATTGCAGAAATATCGTTGTATTGCGAAAAAACTTGGTCGAGGGGCTGGCATAGTGGTAACTGTCAGAGTTTGTGTCCCCAAAATGTGCAATAATCATTTCTATTCAAATAACAGTAATTTTCTCATGTTTATGCATAAGTATGACTTTCCTCAAAGCTGACATTTTCTTACCTCCCTTGGAGTTGCTATGATACTGTATGTGTATTCAGCAAGATAAAAAAAGGATTGCCAGTGTTTACCTAATTATCTGATTTATTTATGTTTTTGCTTTTTTTACCTATTTTGTTTCTGATATCATTATGGTGGTATTTGTGGGTCAGACCTTGAAACAATGCTGTGACCTTGAAACAATGCTGTGACCTTGAAACAATGCTGTGACCTTGAAACAATGCTGTAGTTTGAAACCTAAACAGAAACTGCATTATTCACTTGTAGATACCTTTGAAAGAGAAATATTTTTCCTACATTGCAAATTAAAGGAAGGGGAAGAGTCCATGCGAAAAAATAGTTTCCCAGCTATACCTGTTGATGGATTCAATTTGTATTGAGCACATAAGCATCAGATAATAAAGTGCAGGTCCAGTACAATTTCGGTTTGATCCACCAAGTTTTGGAGGAGTTATGGCGGCTTTTCAACTTAAAAGGAGGGGCATCCAAAGCAATGCTCTGATAGGTTTTTAATTATATTCACACTGATTAGTGTATCTTTAAATGAATGCAGAGCTATAGAATTCTTTTTCAGAGACACTTGTCCCGAAATAGGAAGCCAGTTGTCCTAGAATATCGTTCAATTTAGTAACAAATTAAGATATACAGTGATAGCTCCACAATCAAAAATTAATAATCACATGTGGGATTCTGATGTTTGACTTACAACTGAACAATTGCTGATGTTGGTTTGCTTTAAACACAGACTTGTCCAGGACTAACTTCAACTCAACTGTTGGTAGCCTGAATCAGCATTAGACTAGTCTGGGACGTCAGGCTAGTGGATTTCTAGAGCCCTGGAATGGAGGTTGATGTTTTTTGTTCACATCAATGAATGACACATGGATGACACAGTGTGCTCCTATCCAACAGCTTAGAATGTGTGAAGCCCTCTTACTTTCTGTCGTACACATCAATCATGAAATCTTTATTTTGCTTGATATTTTTGTATTGTATTGTTGTTGACCTACTGTGTTCACAGTATTTCAGTGTTGTTTTCAGACTGACTTGTAAAGCTTTTTTTCTGTTATGTCTAGTGATGGCACAATTATCCAAAAATAATCAATTATGAACTACAATTATCAATAAGTGTTATTTCAATGAGATGATATTATATATACTTGAATTTTAAAGTTATATAGAATTGTTTTCGATGTATTCAGTCAAATACAAATATACAATGTAACATACAAAAACAATATTTATTGAATGATAAAATCATCTTATGATATAAGAGTAATGTAAAACCACATTGATGTTAAATGTAGTAAAAAGAGATAAATAAAGTTGTATAAATCAAATTGACTGTCAGCATTAAACCCAATATTTCGATTATTTCCGATTTGATTATCGATTATGAGTTTTCAAAACGATGCGATAATTGATTATAAAATTTGTCTGATTATTCATCACCATATATAACATACTTGAATTATCTCTGTTTGTCAATGTGTGTTCTTTAAAAAATGTTTTTGTTCAGAATTGAGAGGTAGTTGGGCACATTCACTGCAAGGTCTTTATTTCATGTATGTTTCTAGCTCTTCTGTTCTGGAAAATAAAAGTTAAATATTGTGATTAGCTCAGTAACTGAGGAGTATAGGGTGTTAAACAAGTTTGTTCACAAAGTTTGAATAGTAGTATCTTTTTCAAATGCTCTTTCCATCTACGTCACTATAGACCAATAGTTTACTTCTGTGTGCGATTTCTAAATAAAACTGGTATTCATGAAATAAACAGTATCTTTCATGATGCGCAATAAAGCCAGTGTACACAACTTTATTTTCATTTTATCTAAATTGAAACTTTGTGAACAAACTTTTTTAACACCCTGTATAAGTGCCAATGATCTTGTGGTGCTCTTGTGAGAAGTTTGGTTTTAGTCATCTTATCAAAATATCATATAAGCAATAGGTTGATATGATGGAAATAATTAACTTTAATAGGGTAAAATTAATTTTGTAGGCGGAGTTGAATGACCTACGTACCAATATTTGTGGTTGGCTTGGAAACATACCAGAAGTTGATCAGTATGTGAAGAACCTAACCTTCTCTCAATGTACATATCTACTGTCTGTTTATAGACTGGAAGTTCTCAGGTAGGTTAATGCAGTAATTTTTTTTCATTTTTAGGGGAATCATGGCGGGTCACTTTGATTGGGGAAATTTTCTTCATGAATCATCAAATTTGGATATTTACAATTCTAAAATCATAAAATTTACCGAAAGGAAATTTTCTTTCTAAGTAGAGGTAAAATATATACTTTTTTCTTTGAGGAATGGGGCCCGATATCGACCCCAAATTTGTCATAAAAAGGGGCTGTAATGTTACAGTCTGGAATCATTGAGTCATTTTATGTCACTTTACTATGTAGTGAAAAAGTCTTCGTTGTGAAAACCATTGTGTCCATTTTTCCCAACCCCCACCCCATAAAAATAGGAAATATCGCTGGATGGTCTAGTAGATAAATAGGTTATATAATAGTAAAATGAGGTCAAAAATTAATCAAAATGACCTTTGAGATTCAGCACCTAGTGGAACCCCTAATGAAGAAATGTAATACATTGTACTGACATATGATTTCCCAGATCTTGTTTATTGATGTTAAATAAGAGTGCGGTCTGTTCCATCCATTGGTATGTGAATGGTATATATTTCCTGTATTGTAGAGTGACCAATTCTGAAGATCCAAGTGCATTTCATGGTTTGTTCAGATATCTGGAAGATAACATTATACATAAAGATAAGTCAGGTATGGATTATCTGAAAATACTGTTAGTTTTTTTTGACATATACCGTATTTCTCATAATTAACGCGAACAAAATCGAGGATTAAGAGAGGTTAATGGCAACATGGTTCTTCACATCTAATCCATTGCTGCTCAATAGTCGCTGTAATATTATTCGACAACAATTAAGGCGGGAGCGTTTATTAGGAGAAATACGGTATATGCTTTTAAAAACATCATACAAATTAGTAACCATACGGTAGAACTTTTTTGAAATTTAGGTATAATTGTGTGATTGTGTTAACATTTAACAAAAAATATTTACATGTATTTGTAACATGGAAATGTTTCTGTGATGCCAAATTTTGATTTTTGTCATCAACTGTAACTTCGCTAAACTATTGCATTTTGTAACTAAACTGTTCCCTATAAATGATTTAGGATCTAAATTAACTGTTATGAATATTCTTTTTTTATTGTAGGCATGTGGGCTTGTATACAAGCAGTTGCAGACAAAACCTTTGAGAAATTCCTGGATATAACTGCAGAAAGGGTTGGTTTTATATCAATGCATTCAGAAAGTGTTCAAAACACACAATGTGATTCTTCATGTGACTTGGCTGGCTTTATTTTAGAAGTCTTACATCCTTATAGACAATTTGCACTCTGCACCTTAGTGATCAGACTTAATATATAAAGTAAAGTAAAGTGTTTGTTTATTATAGTATCACCCCTATCTAAAGGGCCAGCCAATTCTGACTTGTGAGACACCTACTTTCTGATCACATTTACTTCCTGATTGCTATCCTTTAATGCCAGGCACCAGACAGGTAGGCGCACAGTAACCATTATTTAACTAGCTGGCGGCTCACCAACTGTAGGGGAATTTTCTTTCTAAGTAGTGGAAAAATATATACTTTTTTCTTTGGGGAATGGGGCCTAAATTTGCCATGAAAAGGGCCTGGATATGTGCTTATAGATGTTATGGTATGTTTGTAGGAACGTACAGATGAGAGAGAAAGAGAATTGGAAATGCATGCTCGGTTCCTGTTGGTTAAGTTTAACCATGTGCATCGAAGAATCCGACGTGTTGGGGATAGATATTTTACACGACTAATTGACAAGTAATGACATTTTGTTTCTCTTGAACATATACATGACACATACATCTGATGTGGAATTAATTACTCTGTTTAGAAAGAAAGAAAAAGGCCAACTGTTACTGTAAAAAAGAATGAATTGATGAAAATAATGAGTATTTATTTTACATCAGTCTTATATTAATCACACATGGTGACTGTTTCCCAGATGGGTAAGCACCTGTAACCAGTACTGGGACCTAACTCAGGAATTGTGAAGTTTGTGGATCGACCTCTCATGAGGCAGGATTAGAACTCTTAACTTTTGGATCAGGACTCGGGCACTTTGCCACTCCTTGATGATAGTTGTTGTAATATCACAATCTTCCAGTGCTGAACTATTTGGTACTTGGTACTCACAATCTTCCAGTGCTGAACTACTTGGTACTTGGTACTCACAATCTTCCAGTGCTGAACTATTTGGTACTTGGTACTCACAATCTTCCAGTGCTGAACTATTTGGTACTTGGTACTTACAATCTTCCAGTGCTGAACTATTTGGTACTTGGTACTCACAATCTTCCAGTGCTGAACTATTTGGTACTTGGTACTCACAATCTTCCAGTGCTGAACTACTTGGTACTTGGTACTCACAATCTTCCAGTGCTGAACTATTTGGTACTTGGTACTCACAATCTTCCAGTGCTGAACTACTTGGTACTTGGTACTCACAATTGCTCATGAGACTATGGAATTATAATTTGTGCATTTAGCTAGGCTAAGGCTTGTAGGTAGTCTAATAGCACTTGAATATTAAAACTCAAATTTGGCAACTCAGATTTGCTGAAAGTTGTCTCAGAATAGCCAGTTATATCATAGAAATACATAATTTTATCAAATTGATAACTTATTCATCAAATTTGGCTACGAACTTGAAAATTAATAGCAGCCTAATCAAGCATTAAATGGAATATTTATGTTTACAACCACATTAATTTCTTATTGTTGTTTATGAATTTTCTGAATTTAAAGTCAGTTTGGGTCATCACCTCAATATTCCTACATATATATATATATATTAATGTCACATGGCTATTAAGTATTTAATGTTGACCTATTGCTGTGTTTGATTCTTTCATTGTTCATAATTTTCTCTTTTAGGTTCCCACACTTACTGTGGAGTGGAAATGTTTTGAAAACAATCTTAGATATTCTACAACTCCTCTCAAAATCTCTAGAAATGGTGAGTCAAAACCTTACACTTCTCTTAGCCAAAATTTGTTCTAACTGATTTGTTGATATTGGGCTGCCTAGAAACAGGAAAATGTATTGTTTGCAAGGGAGACAACAAGTGATGAATATGGCTAAATTCACAGTAGATTGTAATAATGTGTAGATATATTCAAGTCTAATGATACTTTCCTTGCAAGTTGTTTCTGTAAACTTCTGTTGTTGCAAAGCAGTATTATTTTAATTACAGTAGAGCCTCATAAAGTCTGCCTCGGAATTTAGACCACCTTTCATTATACCATATTATCATGGACAAGTTTTTATTTTTTCTCTACTATTTTTTACTTGATAATTATACCGCCTCACTACTAAGACCAACTTTATTTAGTACAGTGGATGGTATTGAGACTTCACTGTAATACATAATTTTAGAGGTAGTGTGATTATACCGGTACTAACCGTAGTTCTCCTATTTTAGAGGTAGCGTGATTGTACCGGTACTAACTGTAGTTCTCCTATTTTAGAGGTAGTGTGATTGTACCGGTTCTAACCGTAGTTCTCCTATTTTAGAGATAGCGTGATTGTACCGGTTCTAACCGTAGTTCTCCTATTCTAGAGATAGCGTGATTGTACCGGTACTAACTGTAGTTCTCCTATTTTAGAGGTAGTGTGATTGTAACGGTACTAACCGTAGTTCTCCTATTTTAGAGGTAGTGTGATTGTACTGGTACTAACCGTAGTTCTCCTATTTTAGAGGTAGTGTGATTGTACCGGTACTAACCGTAGTTCTCCTATTTTAGAGGTAGCGTGATTGTACCGGTACTAACTGTAGTTCTCCTATTTTAGAGGTAGTGTGATTGTACCGGTACTAACTGTAGTTCTCCTATTTTAGAGGTAGCGTGATTGTACCGGTACTAACTGTAGTTCTCCTATTTTAGAGGTAGTGCGATTGTACCGGTACTAACTGTAGTTCTCCTATTTTAGAGGTAGTGTGATTGTACCGGTACTAACTGTAGTTCTCCTATTTTAGAGGTAGTGTGATTGTACCGGTACTAACTGTAGTTCTCCTATTTTAGAGATAGCGTGATTGTACCGGTACTAACTGTAGTTCTCCTATTTTAGAGGTAGCGTGATTGTACCGGAACTAACCGTAGTTCTCCTATTTTAGAGGTAGTGTGATTGTACCGGTACTAACCGTAGTTCTCCTATTTTAGAGGTAGCGTGATTGTACCGGAACTAACCGTAGTTCTCCTATTTTAGAGGTAGCGTGATTGTACCAGTACTAACCGTAGTTCTCCTATTTTAGAGGTAGCGTGATTGTACCCGTACTAACCGTAGTTCTCCTATTTTAGAGGTAGTGCGATTGTACCGATACTAACCGTAGTTCTCCTATTTTAGAGGTAGTGTGATTGTACCGGTACTAACTGTAGTTCTCCTATTTTAGAGGTAGTGGGATTGTACCGGTACTAACCGTAGTTCTCCTATTTTAGAGGTAGCGTGATTGTACCGGTACTAACCGTAGTTCTCCTATTTTAGAGGTAGTGTGATTGTACTGGTACTAACCGTAGTTCTCCTATTTTAGAGGTAGTGTGATTGTACCGGTACTAACCGTAGTTCTCCTATTTTAGAGGTAGCGTGATTGTACCGGTACTAACTGTAGTTCTCCTATTTTAGAGGTAGTGTGATTGTACCGGTACTAACTGTAGGTCTCCTATTTTAGAGGTAGCGTGATTGTACCGGTACTAACTGTAGTTCTCCTATTTTAGAGGTAGTGCGATTGTACCGGTACTAACTGTAGTTCTCCTATTTTAGAGGTAGTGTGATTGTACCGGTACTAACTGTAGTTCTCCTATTTTAGAGGTAGTGTGATTGTACCGGTACTAACTGTAGTTCTCCTATTTTAGAGATAGCGTGATTGTACCGGTACTAACTGTAGTTCTCCTATTTTAGAGGTAGCGTGATTGTACCGGTACTAACTGTAGTTCTCCTATTTTAGAGATAGCGTGATTGTACCGGTACTAACTGTAGTTCTCCTATTTTAGAGGTAGCGTGATTGTACCGGTACTAACTGTAGTTCTCCTATTTTAGAGGTAGTGTGATTGTACCGGTACTAACCGTAGTTCTCCTATTTTAGAGGTAGCGTGATTGTACCGGAACTAACCGTAGTTCTCCTATTTTAGAGGTAGCGTGATTGTACCGGTACTAACCGTAGTTTTCCTATTTTAGAGGTAGTGTGATTGTACCGGTACTAACCGTAGTTCTCCTATTTTAGAGGTAGTGTGATTGTACCGGTACTAACCGTAGTTCTCCTATTTTAGAGGTAGTGTGATTGTACCCGTACTAACCGTAGTTCTCCTATTTTAGAGGTAGCGTGATTGTACCGATACTAACCGTAGTTCTCCTATTTTAGAGGTAGTGGGATTGTACCGGTACTAACCGTAGTTCTCCTATTTTAGAGGTAGTGTGATTGTACCGGTACTAACCGTAGTTCTCCTATTTTAGAGGTAGTGTGATTGTACCGGTTCTAACCGTAGTTCTCCTATTTTAGAGATAGCGTGATTGTACCGGTTCTAACCGTAGTTCTCCTATTCTAGAGATAGCGTGATTGTACCGGTACTAACTGTAGTTCTCCTATTTTAGAGGTAGTGTGATTGTAACGGTACTAACCGTAGTTCTCCTATTTTAGAGGTAGTGTGATTGTACCGGTACTAACCGTAGTTCTCCAATTTTAGAGGTAGCGTGATTGTACTGGTACTAACTGTAGTTCTCCTATTTTAGAGGTAGTGTGATTGTACCGGTACTAACTGTAGTTCTCCTATTTTAGAGGTAGCGTGATTGTACCGGTACTAACTGTAGTTCTCCTATTTTAGAGGTAGTGTGATTGTACCGGTACTAACCGTAGTTCTCCTATTTTAGAGGTAGTGTGATTGTACCGGTACTAACCGTAGTTCTCCTATTTTAGAGGTAGTGTGATTGTACCGATACTAACCGTAGTTCTCCTATTTTAGAGGTAGTGTGATTGTACCGGTACTAACTGTAGTTCTCCTATTTTAGAGGTAGTGGGATTGTACCGGTACTAACCGTAGTTCTCCTATTTTAGAGGTAGTGTGATTGTACCGGTACTAAATGCAGTTCTCCTATTTTAGAGGTAGTGTGATTGTACTGGTACTAACCGTAGTTCTCCTATTTTAGAGGTAGTGTGATTGTAACGGTACTAACCGTAGTTCTCCTATTTTAGAGGTAGTGTGATTGTACCGGTACTAACTGTAGTTCTCCTATTTTAGAGGTAGTGTGATTGTACCGGTTCTAACCGTAGTTCTCCTATTTTAGAGATAGCGTGATTGTACCGGTTCTAACCGTAGTTCTCCTATTTTAGAGGTAGTGTGATTGTACTGGTACTAACCGTAGTTCTCCTATTTTAGAGGTAGTGTGATTGTACCGGTACTAACCGTAGTTCTCCTATTTTATCCTCTGTAGGTACGTTATGTATATGGTTATATTTTGCAGTTTTTTTATATTTTTCTATGTTTTTCTATGACAGGATCCCCATCAACATGCACCTGAATTCCAGGTTTCAGAGACAGATTATATACTCAGAGTTAGGGATAATATGGTCGATAGAGAGGTAAACATTCTTAATGACTTATATAATATATTGATTATTGTATAACAGAATATATGAGCACTGCTATGGGATATACAACCTCTTCTGTAAATGACGTCATTTCAAGAAAACGCAACATGTGATGTCACTTTGTGCAAGCAGGAAACAATATTTACTCCATATGGTCACCATGTTTTCATATTGCCATACGGGGCAAATTTTGCTTACTGTCAGTACATGGTGACGTTTTCTGGAGATGACGTCACTTAGAAAATAGATTGGAAATCGTATAGCGGTGCTCGTATGTAAATGTAAATATAGGCGTTAAATCAAATAGACAAGTTTCAGTTTCATATATTGTACTATGTCCAGCTACCACTTGTACGAAATACTTAGAATTCAATCATGACCTTAACTATATTACATGCAACTTTGAGGCTAACATTTTCTTAGCAACTTAATAGTGAAGTTGCTTTTGAATATGAGTTCTAATTAGCCATTAGTATTGAATATAAGACTTTAGTGTGGATACATAAGTTTGAGCACACTTACACGTATATTGGAAATTGTTGCGTATCCTCTTTCAAGGTTTGATCATGATAATAAGTTTCAACATAACCTTTATTCAGATTGAGTTGTAATGATTTTCAGCAAACAGTGAAAGACTTTGCCATACAAAGTTCCAGGATTCTGCAGGAGGCCATGAAATGGGCGCCACAAACAACACGTTCCCATTTGATGGAATATTTACTAGAGATGGAGAATACGTCTCAGGGCCTCTTTCAACATAGTGGTCTTGCTCTAGCCACTGAGAGTGTTTTAAACTATGCTGGCTACAACAAGAGTGCAGCTGCACTTGGGGTATGTTTATGTTAGCATGGAAACGGTATACATTTCTCTGTGGTAGTTTGGTTGATTTGTTGCCTGCTTTTTCGCGCTCATTTTTTTCTGTGAGATTTCATCTCCCTGATTTGCAATATTCTCAGCAGATGCTCAGTGGTTAATTTACTTCACATTGGTAGTTTCTATACGTGTACAATCTTCTGTCTTCATTAAAATGTTCATGTATTTGCTAATGATTCCAATTAATACCCTTCACCACATATAGGTCACTATGCTTGACTCTGTCGTTGAAAATGTTGACATACTTTGATACTCAGTGTTTATGTGTTCATTGGAGACTTTGCGAAGAGTGTGTGATTGCTTATCCTAATACAGATTGCAGAACACCTGATTTTCACATTAAGTAATCACTAAAATTGAAAATGTACATTTATGCATTACTTTTTGTAGAGAGATAAAGCATTCATAAAGGTTTGCTTTTAAACTAATTCCGTCATGGTAAATCCTATATAAGTTTTACCTAAGTTCATGCATTGGTTTATGTATACAAATGTATAATTATTATACTTTCCGCATCTTTTATACTCTCCATATTTTCCCCAGATCCAATATATTAATGCTGAAGACTTCCTTGTCCTAATCTCCCAGATCCAATATATTAATGCTGAAGACTTCCTTGTCCTAATCTCCCAGATCCAATATATTAATGCTGAAGACTTCCTTGTCCTAATCTCCCAGATCCAATATATTAATGCTGAGGACTTCCTTGTCCTAATCTCCCAGATCCAATATATTAATGCTGAAGACTTCTTTGTCCTAATCTCCCAGATCCAATATATTAATGCTGAAGACTTCCTTGTCCTAATCTCCCAGATCCAATATATTAATGCTGAGGACTTCCTTGTCCTAATCTCCCAGATCCAATATATTAATGCTGAAGACTTCCTTGTCCTAATCTCCCAGATCCAATATATTAATGCTGAAGACTTCCTTGTCCTTATCTCCCAGATCCAATATATTAATGCTGAAGACTTCCTTGTCCTAATCTCCCAGATCCAATATATTAATGCTGAAGACTTCCTTGTCCTTATCTCCCAGATCCAATATATTAATGCTGAAGACTTCCTTGTCCTAATCTCAAATTCTTTGCTATTCCAAACACTTACCTAGGAAGGATTAAGTTGTTACAGGGAATGCTGCATTCACAAGACAATGCCTCCCCAAACAGATCCTAGGGAAACATTAGCACACAATACACCATGAGTTGAGAAGGTGTAAGGGCAAACATCTATTGGGATGGGACTATAAGGAATTGTCTGGCTGTTTACCAAAAACAATTGAAGGGGGGAATCCATTACAGTACAAATTAAAGATGTATCTGGCTCATCTGAATCTAAACAATTTGAATGGGCTTCATCCAGTATTGTTGTTACATAGTCTAAAATATCATTTATGAGAACCATTGCCATGTCTAACAGTTTAAAACAATCTTGTTTTATCATATATCTAACAGACAAAACTAGTAAAAAACACCCACTTGTTAAACAATTTTTGTTTAATTTTATGATTATACAAATGTCTTTTTTCAACAAATACCGAGAAATACATTATAATGTATTCTGTGATAATGCATATTTTTTGAAGTTTTAACGAGATACATTTTTAAATGTACTGAGTATATACTAATCAACACATGCCCATGTTTGTCAGTTAGTGTCATATATTTCTTCTTAACTGTCTTGTGCTTAATATCTTAACATATTGTTTCTCTACTGCATATTTATTGCTTACTAAATCTAAATTCAGAGAATTCTATTGTTATATTCTTTCATTGCTATTTCATGTGTTTATGTATTACATATTGTAGAGTTCTACGTTAGATCGTCGGCCAAAGTGTGTGACCACTGACAGTTCCAGTTTCATGGCAAATCTAAGTCTTCGCAGTAGATTTATGGGAGAGGTATGAATTTATAACTGATTTGGATGATTTTTCAAGTCCATTATACATTTAAACTGCTGAATCCATTTTGTTTATCACTGTATGAAGATCACTTGCTTAAAATGTGTTCATCTCTTTGAATCCTCCACCTTACTGAAGTTAACATTGTATACTGGATGTGCTGTGTAAAGTAATACTTCTAGATGTTGGGGCTTACTGTTCTATGCAACTATTTTCACTTTGATAGCATACATACAATTGGCTACTTCGTGGATATATTTAAAAGCTTTGTAAGTGATTGGAAAAACTGGAGTTTATGGCAGTGTTCCTGACAGTACTGTCTTTCTTATTATGGCTAGATTTATTTTATAATAACATATGAAGACAAATGATGGGTCTATGTCATAGTTGGTATTTGTTATAAGTGTCATTTTAGATAACAATAGGTAAGAGATATGATGACATTTCAAATGTGTATGTGGTGATATGGATAACGAATCTTATACAGAACAAGAACTCGCATCCTCAATCTCAACATTTCTACTCAGTCTTATTTGATCAAGGCTCAATATTGTGACCTTAAGGATAATCGTCAGGTCAACTACGAAATAGACTCCAGGCTCCATACTGGCTGTATAACCTTGGACTGTTTCTATTGTAGATATCTGGTATGAGAAGTATCTGTAGTGATGCTGAGCTTGTCAAGTTACTCTGTGATAGACTGGAAACTGCTTGCATGGAAACAGGTAAATACATTTTAAGCTACTTTGTGCCTATAGTCTTTTACCCTGGCAAAACTGAGATTTAGTGAATTGTTTCTGAGATTACTGGAAGTGTGTCTTAGTGTAATGATATTTTGACATTGGAATTGATTGTAGTTGAGATGCAAACCAGATGTTTGACCTTGACAGTATCGTAGCCTGAATGTGAACACACTTTGACCTTGACCTGAATGTATAAGCACTATGACCTTGACCTGAATGTGTAAGCACTATGACCTTGACCTGAATGTGTACCCACTTTGACGTTGACATTCAGATTCAGTTTATTTTCTTTATCATTCAGTCTTTTTATATTGTGCTATAAAACTTAGTATTAGACTTGTTTGCTTTATAGCGGTCAGTTAAATGTTCTATACTATATCTCATATGTATATATATATGCATTTGATCTTAAAAACTTGGCTTTATTTGACTTGTTACATTTATATTTTGTTTGCAATTCATATTCATATTTGCTTTATTGTCCGAGTATTTTCCATTTTATGTTCGACTGTTTTGATCTGTTAATGTAACTGGACATGAGCAAAATTTGTTCCTATTTCCTATCATTCTTGTTTATTTTACTATAGTCTCTATACTAGTACGTTCATGTCATATACACTCATTGAAAACACACCAAGTCAATTTATTGCATTTTGAAACTCGTTTTACAATTGAATAGATTTGATTCATTCTGTAAGTTGTGATGAAATGTATTGTACATGCTGCATAAACTTGAGATAAATATCGTGTAACATTTTTTCTTGTGTTCTTAACATAAGTCTATGAAGTCTATGAAGTCTATGAAATTTTAGACAAATTTGCAGTGTGTTTTTTTATGTACTGAGTATATACTAGAATTTTGTATGCATTTCTGTGTTATATCATGCATATCATATACTCTTGCCATGTTGCCATATCAAATATTTTATAGTATTCTTTTACGTGAACAGTATTGTTATAACATATACATTGTATACATATATATGCACAGTTAGAAAACACAGATTCTTAAAGCTTAATATTGGAGGTGAGTATTTTGTTAGCACCATCATGTACGAGTATGTTGCACACTTTAACTGTCCTACATCTATCTAAACATGAACGAAAATATGCATGGAAAAATGTATACAGCCCACAACTGACATTTATCTACACCTAACTAACTTGCAAGGAAGAAATGTATACAGCCCACAACTGACATTTATCTACACCTAACTAACTTGCAAGGAAGAAATGTATACAGCCCACAACTGACATTTATCTACACCTAACTAACTTGCAAGGAAGAAATGTATACAGCCCACAACTGACATTTATCTACACCTAACTAACTTGCAAGGAAGAAATGTATACAGCCCACAACTGACATTTATCTACACCTAACTAACTTGCAAGGAAGAAATGTATACAGCCCACAACTGACATTTATCTACACCTAACTAACTTGCAAGGAAGAAATGTATACAGCCCACAACTGACATTTATCTACACCTAACTAACTTGCAAGGAAGAAATGTATACAGCCCACAACTGACATTTATCTACACCTAACTAACTTGCAAGGAAGAAATGTATACAGCCCACAACTGACATTTATCTACACCTAACTAACTTGCAAGGAAGAAATGTATACAGCCCACAACTGACATTTATCTACACCTAACTAACTTGCAAGGAAGAAATGTATACAGCCCACAACTGACATTTATCTACACCTAACTAACTTGCAAGGAAGAAATGTAAACAGCCCACAACTGACATTTATCTACACCTAACTAACTTGCAAGGAAGAAATGTATACAGCCCACAACTGACATTTATCTACACCTAACTAACTTGCAAGGAAGAAATGTATGTATATGATATCAAACAATCTAAATGTCAGCTGTAAGAAATCCAATAGTTGTTGTTCAGCACTTACTCTATTCTTGTCTTTACACAGTAGGATTAAATATCTTATTTTAGTTGCTATGGAGATACTTCTATGCTTTACTGCTGACTCTATTCTTGTCTTTACACAGTAGGATTAAATATCTTATTTTAGTTGCTATGGAGATACTTCTATGCTTTACTGCTAACTCTATTCTTGTCTTTACACAGTAGGATTAAATATCTTATTTTAGTTGCTATGGAGATATATCTATGCTTTACTGCTAACTCTATTCTTGTCTTTACACAGTAAATATCTTATTTTAGTTGCTATGGAGATACTTCTATGCTTTACTGCTAACTCTATTCTTGTCTTTACACAGTAGGATTAAATATCTTATTTTAGTTGCTATGGAGATACTTCTATGCTTTACTGCTAACTCTATTCTTGTCTTTACACAGTAGGATTAAATATCTTATTTTAGTTGCTATGGAGATATTTCTATGCTTTACTGCTGACAGATTATACACAATACAGTAGACATTGCTCGAGCGACCACCTGTAATAAGCGACTTTTTTATTAAACGACCACTTAAATTCCCGCCCGAGCGTTTTTACTATATAAATTGTATCTATTAAACGACTTTTCTATAACGCGACCAGCGACCGCATTATACCAGTCCCGACAGGTAAAAAATAATCCATTAAACGACCGCATGCACTTAATCCCATTGTGCATTTTACACTGCATTCGCGCATTGTCCTTAAAACAATTGAATAAACAATTAGGCGTGATAAATGCGACCAGGTTATTACTCGGCGACACAGTTATAAAACGTCATCTAAAAATCGTTGCATATATGTGTCCGTTTGAGCGCGAGTCTCGAATGTAAATGGATTACACAGCATAAACGCTCATAATTTCTACAAGAACCAAGTTCATGTAACGTCGTTGCTAAGCGACTAACGTTGCTTGATGTCACTGAGTTTTTACATTACGATGTCCCGAGAAGAAATATGCGAGATGTAATTTGTGTACCGTCTCGCCCGCTTTTATCTTAACTTGAAATATCGTCGTACCGATAAACTTCTTATATTCACTAAGAGAATAAAAATGTCACATAAAATCATTGCCTTATGGAAAAACCGTTTATTACAGCCTGTTTTAATACGCATGTGGAATAAAGTTTTAGAATTATTCCAGTTAATAGCTGTCAAAACTTCATCACTGAATTCATGATGTCACACCATGCGTATATTCATGTTACTGTGATGAGTACACTGTACAGTTATTTATTTATAGACTGAACATTATTATGTACCCGTGTAAATGTGTGTGTGTCTGTGTTTCGCCTTTTACTTTTGCGTTAGTTAGAAAATTTCGCGCGTGTGATAAGAAAATTCTTGAATTTTAAGCACGAGGCAACTACACTATTCAAAGTACATGAAGCTTGTCATATTGGATAATAACTTACGTGGAATTTAAGAATTAGGCACTTGTCCAGTGTTCTATTGCATAGTGAGCTGATAGAGTGGTTTAAATTGACGAGCTTTGTTTCACACCATTGATGCATATGAATGGAAAGAGGATGGTATTTATACGATTTGATTGTTCAGTACGACATTCATTTGTTCTTAACTTTCGTTAAATTTGTTGATATCTATTAAGAGACCACTTTATTAAGCGACCATTTTTTGGCCGTCCCTTGGGTGGTCACTTAATACAATGTCTACTGTATGTTGAATCATCGCGTGGTTGTTCAAACTGCATTAGGTTTCCTTTAGTTTGTTGCCTGCATATATTATCTTCAACCCTGCATTGCTCTAATATAGCAAAACCTTTAACATTGAATGGAAACAAATCATCTCTTAATACAAAATATGAGTTACTTTTGCTAATTTATTTATTTTTTATTTTGTTTGGAATTTTGTGTATTAGCTTTTTTCGATTCTTGATAAGTTATTCATTTTGTTACTCATAATTTATCCTTTTATTCTTTCTTGGACAAGAAATTCTTTATACCCTCATAACTTTCAACCAAATATTGTGATGTTTCTATGGTAACGCTGTCTTTACATTCTCATAATTTTCATCCAAGTCTGTCCACTTTCATTGTTTAAATTTCATATCTTCAAACCAAACGTTGTGATGCTGATTTGAAAGCACTTTATTCATAAACTTCTTCTCATAATTATATATCTACAGCTGAGATGTTTGTTTGGGAGCACTTTTTCATATTTTCACATTCTCAATCCAAATGTTGTGTTGTATTTGTGGTGGCACATTATATTCTGAATTCTGTTCTGTTTGTTTGTTCTATTTATTTCATGTAGTGTTACATTGATTAACAAGTTTTCACCTCACTAGAGTATGCAGATGTCAAGATTGGGACCTATTGATTGTATTTACAAGTTGTCACCTCACTAGAGTATGCAGATGTCAAGATTGGCACCTATTGATTGTATTTACAAGTTGTCACCTCACTAGAGTATGCAGATGTCAAGATTGGGACCTATTGATTGTATTTACAAGTTGTCACCTCACTAGAGTATGCAGATGTCAAGATTGGGACCTATTGATTGTATTTACAAGTTTTCACCTCACTAGAGTATGCAGATGTCAAGATTGGGACCTATTGATTGTATTTACAAGTTGTCACCTCACTAGAGTATGCAGATGTCAAGATTGGGACCTATTGATTGTATTTACAAGTTGTCACCTCACTAGAGTATGCAGATGTCAAGATTGGGACCTATTGATTGTATTTACAAGTTGTCACCTCACTAGAGTATGCAGATGTCAAGATTGGGATATATTGATTGTATTTACAAGTTGTCACCTCACTAGAGTATGCAGATGTCAAGATTGGGATCTATTGATTGTATTTACAAGTTGTCACCTCACTAGAGTATGCAGATGTCAAGATTGGGATCTATTGATTGTATTTACAAGTTTTCACCTCACTAGAGTATGCAGATGTCAAGATTGGGACCTATTGATTGTATTTACAAGTTTTCACCTCACTAGAGTATGCAGATGTCAAGATTGGGACCTATTGATTGTATTTAACATAATAGTTTTCATCTTGTGTATACGCATTAGTGACAAATATTTTTGCATTTAGCCCAGTAGAAAATAATTAAATTGTGCCATATTAATGTACATCTTTTTATAAGCAACTTAGACAGCCATTTGTCTTCAGTTTTAGTTGGCGGGTCCTGTTGATAGGGAGAAGTTGGTGGGTCCTGTTGATAGGGAGAAGTTGGTGGGTCCTGTTGATAGGGAGAAGTTGGCGGGTCCTGTTGATAGGGAGAAGTTGGTGGGTCCTGTTGATAGGGAGAAGTTGGTGGGTCCTGTTGATAGGGAGAAGTTGGCGGGTCCTGTTGATAGGGAGAAGTTGTTGGGTCCTGTTGATAGGGAGAAGTTGGCGGGTTCTGTTGATAGGGAGAAGTTGGCAGGTCCTGTTGATAGGGAGAAGTTGGTGGGTCCTGTTGATAGGGAGAAGTTGGCGGGTCCTGTTGATAGGGAGAAGTTGGTGGGTCCTGTTGATAGGGAGAAGTTGGTGGGTCCTGTTGATAGGGAGAAGTTGGTGGGTCCTGTTGATAGGGAGAAGTTGGTGGGTCCTGTTGATAGGGAGAAGTTGGCGGGTCCTGTTGATAGGGAGAAGTTGGCGGGTCCTGTTGATAGGGAAAATTTGCACCATGAATCACTAAATTTGGGTATTCATAAGGCTAAAATTTTAAATAATTTTACTGAAGGGGAATTTTCTTTCTAAAGGGGAAAATATATACCTTTTTTTTTTGGAAATGGGGGCCCAATATCAGCCCCAAATTTGCCATAAAAAGGGCTGAACTATACAGGTTAGCAAAAGTAACATTACATGCAGTTTTTAAATACATATATATAAGATTGTCTGTTTTAAAAAAACAAAGAGCTATTGTCAAAGTTTGATCATCTGTGTCCACATAAATGTTGAATATTGCATTTAGCTCAGTTTCTGAGAAAGTATAAGTCTCAATGATAATGTTAGTCACACACCAGCATCTGTACCTTGCTCTTATTTAAATTGCATTACATAACTAGTGTTCAAACATAGATACACAAGATTCATGTATCTCTAGATTTCCTTGCTTAGAATGTTTTATCTCCTATTAAATGAAATAATGCAACCAGTTGTCATCATTAAAGTTTCAACTTCAATCATAATTCTTCACTTTTCTTTGCCTTTTGTTGTTTGCTTGCATGCATGTATTCCTGTAATCCTGTTTTGATTTAAATATTAATTGAAGTTAAGTCTTAAAAGTCGGATAGTTTGTATGTCCAGTCTTATTTGTGTGATTACTTCTTCCAATGAGTGACAGGGTAGTTTAATATATCTGGTCAGTGATGCATACACTTCTTGTATATGCTAGCCTTACAACTGTGAAATATACCACTGCAGTGTGGACAGTTTACTTAGCTGTGAAATATGCCACTGCAGTGTGAACTGTTTACTTAGCTGTGAAATCTACCACTGCAGTGTGAACAGTTTACTTAGCTGTGAAATCTACCACTGCAGTGTGAACAGTTTACTTAGCTGTGAAATCTACCATTGCAGTGTGAACAGTTTACTTAGCTGTGAAATCTACCACTGCAGTGTGGACAGTTTACTTAGCTGTGAAATCTACCATTGCAGTGTGAACAGTTTACTTAGCTGTGAAATCTACCATTGCAGTGTGAACAGTTTACTTAGCTGTGAAATCTACCACTGCAGTGTGAACAGTTTACTTAGCTGTGAAATCTACCACTGCAGTTTGGACAGTTTACTTAGCTGTGAAATCTACCATTGCAGTGTGAACAGTTTACTTAGCTGTGAAATCTACCATTGCAGTGTGAACAGTTTACTTAGCTGTGAAATCTACCACTGCAGTGTGAACAGTTTACTTAGCTGTGAAATCTACCACTGCAGTGTGAACAGTTTACTTAGCTGTGAAATCTACCACTGCAGTGTGAACAGTTTACTTAGCTGTGAAATCTACCACTGCAGTGTGAACAGTTTACTTAGCTGTGAAATCTACCATTGCAGTGTGAACAGTTTACTTAGCTGTGAAATCTACCACTGCAGTGTGAACAGTTTACTTAGCTGTGAAATCTACCATTGCAGTGTGAACAGTTTACTTAGCTGTGAAATCTACCACTGCAGTGTGAACAGTTTACTTAGCTGTGAAATCTACCACTGCAGTTTGGACAGTTTACTTAGCTGTGAAATCTACCACTGCAGTGTGAACAGTTTACTTAGCTGTGAAATCTACCACTGCAGTGTGGACAGTTTACTTTCTGCCTTGTCATTCATACTGATTAAGGTTCATTAACTATAAATGAACTGTTACTATAGTTACATGCTTATCCTTTCTGTCTTGATGAATGGTTTGAGAATCAAACTATATTAGGCACTATATAACAATATCTGTACTCTACCCTATTCCCTATATTAAAGAATCACCTCTGTTTCATACTGATACATCAACGGATGAAGGCAAAACTTGTTTATCTGCATGTAGAAATAGAAGAAGATGGACCTGTTTTGCTATCTCTCCTCATTATGCAGTATTCCTTACCATATGATAATGTTTGTGTTGTTTACCTTTCAGACGTCGAGCAATGCAAGCAGGCCATGTTTAGGGTCAGTTCTCTGCTTATATGCATGGAAGGTAAATCTTGAAGTTCTTTAATATAACGTCTGTATTTTGACACAGTACAACATAGAAAATTGTACATTTTGGTATATCCTAGTATGGAACTTTCGTTCAGTGATAGATGTATTAAAGCTCTGAAAACATTGTAAATTCATAGATAATGATGGCTGATAGAAATCAGTGGCATCATATATTCAGTAAAACCTCTAAACAGACGTCATACAGTCAGCATCTTCAATCCATGTTTGTGTTAGTTACTGTCATCTTTTATTTTAGTTAATTCGGTGCGATTGGATGCCATAATTAGCCTTCCAAACTGTTTAAATGCTTTTGACATTGTCTTGTTCTGTCAATATGAGCATATTCTTACATGATTTTTAGAAAAGTCTTATCACATTTTTATGCAAAAGATATTATATCTACCATATGTTTGCATGATTACAGATATCAATAAGGTATTGTTACATGCTCTGTGTTGGACACCTGTCAATCACTTCACAGAGATGACGATGAAAGCCGCTGTTGCATGCTGGGAATGGATTCTTGCTGCCAAACCACAATGGAGTACAGAGGTACTGGCTTTGTTTATCTCCTGTCAGTATCTGTCTTCCTTGTTAAAGCCAGTAATAATTTATATTTCTAATTAGATAATTTTGTAGAATTAAAATAACAGGAATAATGTATTAAAAGTGAAAAGCATTATATTGACTGTATGTCCCTGGACCCCTTGCAGAATTTTCAGCTGATTTTGAAATTTTGCATTCTCAATCATGCCTGTTATATACAATGTAGATATGGTGCTTGGATAGATCTTTACCACATTATCAAACCTGACTTATTAGAAATGGTGATTGTTATATGTGTGCGTTTCTTCTACTTCAGCTGTGATAATATTTTATTTTAGTTTTTGTGCGAGATGGCTGCAGCATGGCAGTTGACTATTGATAGAAAATTAGGGATTTTCCGTGCTGATCATCATCGACCTGACCCCTTAGCTAAGACAGAGGGACAAATACTTCACTCAGATGCCCCGTATGTGGCCCCTCATCATATATGGACAAAGGTTTGATATCTTTCTTCGTTAATTACTGAACATTTTGTTTTATCCTATGTAGACGTAACCAGATATTGTGTCCAGAAAAATGTCACGCTTTGAATTTCATATCATTTTCTTAGAATTACATTCTTTTGTTTGAAGAGAAATTCAATTTATAATAATGCTCATTTGGTTTAAATGAAGTGAGTATATCTACAAATAACACATAGTTTCATGTAAAGTGCAAATATCAACTCTGATAGGCAACATTTATTGTATCAGTGGTGAGATTAGGCTGAATTGTATTTCTGATTAGTTAGTCAAACCTTGACTATTGTAGTGAGCATTAACAAATGTAGAACTGTTAGGCATAAAGACGTTATTCTCCATCACTTGATCACTTTTCATTCTTTACTACAGTTCCTTCAAGAAAGACTTGAGATTGCTAGGTATAGCAGTATAAATGAAGTGAATATATTTGTGACACTTATCAACAAGTCATTATTGCTTGGTGTGGGCCGGAATCCATCGATGATCTCCCGGCATCCTGCTGCGCTGGGCACCAGGCTAAGGTAAGAATTATGTTATATGTGCTGTATCTAAAGTTTGATAATAAAAATGTTTTCTGCAATGTTTTGCCCAAGGGTTTTAGGCCAGATTTGACTTTGTATAGTACTTTTATTTTGCGTATTTAGATATTGTCATTTTTGATGCTGTCTTGCTTCATAGCATTGTCTGTGTTTGGCTTTTATCAATGCTTGTAGCTTGAAGAATAAACATCATATACTTTGTGTATACATTAGGGGCAATAATACACAAACATCTTCAATAAAATTTCATCCTTAACTTTACTTTTTCCTTAACTGGTTTATTTAACATACAGGCTTTTATATGGTCAACTGAAGAGTGATAAATGAATAGTATTAATATGTTGTTGTCATTACCATTAAAAAGCCTAACAGTTTTAATGTGGTTTTGGAAGTACATCCATTTGAAGTTTTGATTTAGGGAACTGAACTGACAAGTTCCTTATTTCGTGTAAAAAAACAGCTGATTTTACTGGCCTAGTTTGCTTGGACCGTATGTTCCTGACCTAGGAATAGGTGTTCTATATATCCTCTGTTGTTTTTCAGGATATTACAGATGGGATTGTCCATACTACAAGGGGACATACTCCCCAACAATATCAGTAAGGGTGTACTGAGGGAGAGAGTTTATAAAACAGCTATAGACTTTTATGCGTGAGTTTTTATTATGATTTTCAAAGTTTTTTTATTGTTTTGCTTTGCTAATTTGCTGCAGTGTTTATGTATATACTGGCAGAAAGCTAGGCATTATGATCTGGTATGTGATATCTTGTCATATCTTGTATAACCCTTGTCATTGTCTTTAACATTCCCAATGTTGTGTGATTCTACTATTGTTAGGTTATATTTCAGTGGTCCTGTGATATGTCCCACCCAGAGAGGATCTGATCTAAGAGAAGATGTTATCACATGTGTACAGTTCTGGTCTCTAGTCCATTCTGATAAAAAGTATCTCAATGTGAACATCTTCCCTCAAGTTGCAGGTGGGTGCCAGGAGTGTAGGACAAAATCCCCTTCATGAATTTTACAAGCAGGACAAAACACGCTCTGATATTTTTTTACAGTGGACATAACATCCCTTAAGTACTTCGAACTGTAAATCCAAATAAGTGTTTTTGATATTTCTTGGTTTGACTGTCCATGTTAAAAATGTTCAATAAATGTTGAAACATCATTTTGTTTATTTGTTTAGTTTTAAACCACATTGAACTTAATACAAAAAATATCAGAGGGTGTTTTGTCCTACTTGTAAAATTCATGAAGGGGATTTTGTCCTACTTGTAAAATTCATGAAAGGGATTTTGTCCTACTTGTAAAATTCATGAAAGGGATTTTGTCCTACTTGTAAAATTCATGAAAGGGATTTTGTCCTACTTGTAAAACTCATGAAGGGGATTTTGTCCTACTTGTAAAATTCATGTAGGGGATTTTGTCTGTATACCGGGTGCCAGATTTATCTATTCTAGATACTGTATCACTTCAATTTCCCAAAATTAAAAGTATTTTATTGTTTCAATTATATCTCTGAGTATCTAATTTTCAATGCTACAAAATGCAGATATTTATAGATGTACATGGGTATTTTGACTTCACCGAGAATTTGTGTTCTAGAGTGTCAAATTCAGGTGAAAGTGAATTCATGAAACTTAGCGAAAATAACAGTCATATATTAGTCTTCATCTACTGGAATTTGTATGTTTAAACTATTTTATGCTGTTTAAATATTTTAATTAGATGAATCGTAAGTGTACATATTGGTGATTCTGTAATACTTATCTTTTGATGAGCTATAAAATGACACAGCTGCATATTGTTTGTTTTAATTATTTCAGAAGAGAAAGAGATGGGAGATTTTTCAAGTGTGAACCAGATGACAATTTCGAGTGCTGATTTTGCGCAGTCTAAGAAATGGCTAATGTCTATAAACAGTGGTACCTCAACGTATTCAAAAAGATCTGCCAGTGAGTAGTTTCATAACAATGTGGTGTGAACTAAACTTGTAACTCTTTATTACCAGATATATTCCTGTATAAATACATGTTGTCATGCATGTTATGCCTGTCAAATTAAACAATTGGTACAAAAAATTATTTTTGTTTGAAAGCAGTTTCTGTAATAATTACACTTTCAGGTGTGAGGAAAGTTCCAAATCCCAGCAACGCCTACTTGAAAGACTACATCAGGAAAAGGAATCTTCTTCTCTCATTACTGGTATGTAGTTCTCTGTTATAAATATAATTGTCAGCAGATGTAATTCAGTGTTGCATTTCACATACTGTCCACACAGCTAGCAGATACTTCCTTAAGCCTTAAGCTTTTTCAGCCACCAAACCATCTTCTCTTCAACTGAACAACGTTTGTAACCTTGACGCGGATGGTTAACCTTTCGATAATAGGTACGTTACCTTACCGAAATCCACTGGATTTTGGTGAATTTACCAAAATCCATTTTTGATCTGGAGTGACCAGCAATCGTAAAATCTCAGCATTTTTTTATGTCGCACAACAAATCTTAAACTTCAAACTGCGCCGCCCATCTTTTTTCAAGATATTTCTTGTTTGATTATGATTAACACTAAGATACTGCAGTAACAATGTATCGACCTTTACAAACTAGTTGTTGGAAACTATTCAAAGTTATGCTGTATATTTCTCACACTTTATCATATATTGATGAAAGCACTGACAATACAAAGTGCTGATTAAATTTTTGAACTAGTTTCTGTGATGGATCGACGGTTTTCAGCCTGTGTAACAGTCAGTGACCTAAACAGGTGGAACCCATTTAAGTGGGGGTTGAAAGAATATAACTATGAAACTTATACTACATAACTTACCAGAACTTTTATGTATATTATTGTAGGCAAGTACTATAGAATTGTTTACTTGTATGTATATTATTGTAGGCAAGTACTATAGAATTGTTTACTTGTATGTATATTATTGTAGGCAAGTACTATAGAATTGTTTACTTGTATGTATATTATTGTAGGCAAGTACTATAGAATTGTTTACTTGTATGTATATTATTGTAGGCAAGTACTATAGAATTGTTTACTTGTATGTATATTATTGTAGGCAAGTACTATAGAATTGTTTACTTGTATGTATATTATTGTAGGCAAGTACTATAGAATTGTTTACTTGTATGTATATTATTGTAGGCAAGTACTATAGAATTGTTTACTTGTATGTATATTATTGTAGGCAAGTACTATAGAATTGTTTACTTGTATGTATATTATTGTAGGCAAGTACTATAGAATTGTTTACTTGTATGTATATTATTGTAGGCAAGTACTATAGAATTGTTTACTTGTATGTATATTATTGTAGGCAAGTACTATAGAATTGTATACTTGTATGTATATTATTGTAGGCAAGTACTATAGAATTGTTTACAACATGGTTGAATCCGATGGAGATACCCGAGCTGAGAGTACCAGACGAAGAGAAGATGCTCGCCTGGCAGAATCAAAATGTTTCGGAGAAACAGTGGCGTGATCTAGCTAGATTAGCTTGGGATATATCTCCAGTTTTAGCTGTGTATTTCCCCTCCAGGTAACTAAGGGGTATAACATATCATGACTTGTAATTCAAGGATGGCTTGTATGAGGCATTATTTATGAGGACAGCTATTTGTTTGATCATACACATTGAACACTCTGTGTCACAGGGTTATGCTGTAAAACTGGTTTTATTTGCGACAAAGTAACTTTTGCATATATTTTGAATCAGCTATCTCAGAAATTTATAATTATTCTGAAAAATGATAGTGCTAATAACTATGTAAGTATATCCACAATACGGCATATTCTTCATGTCACAAACTAAATCAGAATTTCACAAAAAACTCACAATAAGAAAATAATGTGTGTTACAGCTGTCTCGTCATTTTAAGTTCCCTGTCCCGTTAAATGTAAGTGGATGTGTCCATAGTAAGGTTAATGCTGATTTAAGGTCCTTTCACAGATAGATTTTCACTGACTCTACTTTCACAGATAGATGTTCACTGACTCTACTTTCACAGATAGATGTTCACTGACTCTACTTTCACAGATAGATGTTCACTGACTCTACTTTCACAGATAGATGTTCACTGACTACTTTCACAGATAGATGTTCACTGACTCTACTTTCACAGATAGATGTTCACTGACTCTACTTTCACAGATAGATTTTCACTGACTACTTTCACAGATAGAATTTCACTGACTACTTTCACAGATAGATTTTCACTGACTCTACTTTCACAGATAGATTTTCACTGACTTCTTTCACAGATAGATTTTCACTGACTACTTTCACAGATAGATTTTCACTGACTCTACTTTCACAGATAGATTTTCACTGACTACTTTCACAGATAGATTTTCACTGACTCTACTTTCACAGATAGATTTTCACTGACTCTATGCACCATGACACTTGATTTCAATGTTTGTACTGATTATAGATTTCGTAACTCGGATGCATTGAGAATTGAAGTTACCAGACTGGTAAGAAATAACCCTGTTGCTGTGAGCCATATTCCAGAAGCTATTGAGTTCCTTGTTACACCAAGTAGTGTAGAGAACGATTCATCAGAGGTATGTCATGTTCATTTGAGCGCTGCTTTGGGATTGACAATCTCTTCTGTAATTGACGTCATTTTAAAAAAACACAACATGTGCAGTCACTATTTGCAAGCAGTAAACAGTTTACTCCATATGGTCACTTTGTTTTTATATCGCCATATGGGGCAAATATTTCTTACTGGCAGTTCATGGTGATGTCACATTGTGACGTTTTCTGGACATGAGGTCACTTAAAGAACAGTTTGGAAATCGTACAGCGGTGCTCATTTACTGTTTTATCATGGATCATATGTTTTATACTGGCATACCAGTACTATAGTATCATGTTTTATACTGGCATACCAGTACTATAGTATCATGTTTTATACTGGCATACCAGTACTATAGTATCATGTTTTATACTGGCATACCAGTACTATAGTATCATGTTTTATACTGGCATACCAGTACTATAGTATCATGTTTTATACTGGCATACCAGTACTATAGTATCATGTTTTATACTGGCATACCAGTACTATAGTATCATGTTTTATACTGGCATACCAGTACTATAGTATCATGTTTTATACTGGCATACCAGTACTACAGTATCATGTTTTATACTGGCGTACCAGTACTATAGTATCATGTTTTATACTGGCATACCAGTACTATAGTATCATGTTTTATACTGGCATACCAGTACTATAGTATCATGTTTTATACTGGCATACCAGTACTATAGTATCATGTTTTATACTGGCATACCAGTACTATAGTATCAGTTCACTTCAAAGACCTCATTAATTTGGAGTCAGTCTCAATTTTTCATAAGAAACCTTATAGTTATAATGTTGATGTTTAAAAACTGTTTTCCACTTATTTCATATAATTGTTAAAAGACGATCATTTTAATGATTAACATTATAACTTTTTGTGAAAATGATTTCTATTTCAGTTATTCCACAAACAATAATTCTGAGGGCTGAAAGCAAGAATTGTCTGTTTTATTATTTATATGTATGCAGAAGGACTAGCCCCATTGATACAAATGATATAACTTGTCTTACTGTAACTGCTGATATTTTATTGCCATATTACTATATACATGTATATAATTGTATGTTTCTATTTCAGTTGAATCACATACTGACATGGTGTCCTATCTCCCCGCTTGTATGTCTGTCGTATTTCTCCCGACTCTATCCACCACATCCACTAACAGCTCAGTGTGCTGTCAAACAACTCAGACAGACCCCAACAGTATGTAGCAATAGTTCACTGGTAGTTTAAACTTAATAATTGTACATAGAGAGTGAGACAGGTTTACAACTTTTATTTATCACTCTCGATGACTTCTGTCTAGGTTACAAACCATTACTTGCATTTAATTCTATATTATTTATTTCTTATGCTGGATTCGAACTCAGGACCTTTGGATCAGAAATGAGGCACTCACATATGTTTCTGTTTATGAATAGTCTCAAGAATTTCCAGACTGGTTTGTGAGTCTTTTAATTTGTCCAGACCAGTCTTGAATTCTCGACAATATGGGGATCAGCCAAATATCTCTGGACTGGTCCAGTTAAATCATATTTCGATATTATGCATTGTTGTATCTGTAATTTTGACTGATTCCCATACAATATATTTTTTTCTAGAATACCAGTCTGTAAGAATCTGCACTAAAACATAATGGACATTTAACTGACATAAACTCTACAGGTCACTATTGCAATGCAATATATACTCAGTTTTCTCGTAGCTGTTTTGTCTATGGTTTATTTATGTTACAAGTATATATGTCAAGTACTAAATCTTTGTATGAAAGTATCATTATAAGAAAGATTATAAAAGCGCATACCAGGTTTAGAATTACATACATGGTCACTGTATACACAGTGCATGTTATGATTTTATAATTCAGTGTTCATTTCATCATATTGAGCAAACATATTTGACCTACCTGTACATGAAGTATATCCCACATTGTAGAATACCACTACATAATTGCTTCTTCCTCTATATTTCAGGAAGCATTACTGTTCTATATACCACAGTTGGTTCAAGCAGTCAGATATGATACTGTAAGTAAATGTTATTTCTCAGCTGTTTTTAGATGGCCCTTTAAAATTGGTAGTATTAAATGTGCTTTCAAATGAGTAATAGAATATTTGGTCATATCAAGCAATAATAGGAAGCATGAAAGGGAGATTATTGGTACAATTATCTTTTATTTTATGCTTCCAGTGGTTTATAGAGATTTATCAGTGAAATAAAAATGATATTTCTCACTGTTCCGATTTTTGGGACTATTTTTTACCCCACTGGTAACCCCAAAAGGGAAATCACTGTGTAGAAACTAAATTGAATTGCCTCCCTTTGTTTTAAAATGAGAATAAATCACAAAATTACCTCCCTTTTGAATATGTACTAGAAAACCATGACGTCATCATCTGGTATATTTGTTGACATTTCGAAGCAAGATGCGGTTGTTTTCAGCTTGTATTTCACATAAGTTCGAACAACTGAATGTTCTTTATATATATTTATTTCCATAGCGATATCTTGCTTGCAGGTATTTTGATATAAGTGCCTGTACCGTCGAAAATAAATTAAGACGCCGGTACTTTATTTATCGTCTGCAACATTTAACAATATAGTTAACATGGAACAGCTATTTTCATGGAAACATCAATTTCAACTTCCACCGCACGGAATCTAGATCAATGGGACTCTCCCAAATGGTCAACAATTCGAATTTACAAAACCTGAGGCAATCTGATGAAGCGTACTGCGTAACCAAGCGAAGAAACCCCTCTCGCCAGACCATTCAAGAGAGTTGTGTCATCTCTGACAGTTACAGTGACTGATATTCCTGTGCAAAACTCGTCTGTTACTACAGAATGTTTAAAAGCGTTCTCCAAATTTCAAAGTTCTTCGTTAACAAGTTTATTCCATCTTTTTACGTGTTGTCACTTTCATTTCCAACATGGTGTGGCGCTTCGATCAATTATCGATGAACATATAAAAATTTCTACGCCATAATTTATTAAATAATTTCTAGAATTTTTTTTTATTTATAATTTCATGTGAAAAAATGATTGGATTGTCACAATATTTCATATCAAATTGTTTTTTAGCGACTTTTCATTGCTATGTTTTTGAATAAATTGGTAAACATTTGCACTATTTTGTCAGCGGTTGATGAAAAATCGATATGGTGTTGCACGGCACGGAGAGGCACGGCACAGGGTAGTAAATGAGACGCTCTGGTAGTTATTGGTTAAAATAATGTTTAATTCATTAAAAAAGCATGAAATAAAAAGAATATTTCTTGATTTCGATGGAAGATCGAATTTTATTTCACGAGTAATCAAAAGAAATATAATCGCAAGGATCTTCCATCGAAATCAACAAATATGCTCTATATAATACATGCACAGAGTGGTCATCTAACCAGATATGGATGAATATTAGCAATTAATCAATACAGAATGTTTCCATATCATATTCTAGGGGTGCAAGAAAAGCTAACACTGATATTATATAAAAATAATGTTTTTTCTCACTAGAAATTTATGTAAGAGTTATATTTGTGTTATAGATGGGATATGTAACAGATTTTATACGTTGGGCTGCCAAGAATTCCCAGTTGTTGGCTCATCAGTTATTATGGAATATGAAAACCAACAAGTTTCGAGACGAGGAAGGCCAGTGTGTAGATGGTTAGTAGATATTTAATTTCTACCACTTAGTTTAGCTGCATAATGCAATATAGCAATATATCATGACACCACTACAACACTTAATACAAATTCCATAAAAAGTATGGTTGTGTCATAGCTGGCATGAGAATCTTCTGTGGATTCGCGGAAATCAGTGGATTTGACGCTTGCAAGGGCTGTTTTTAAGACAATTTAAGACATCTTAGATGCTTAAAAGCCAGGAGCTTCAACGGCCCTCTGGATCGCTTTCCGAATTTTCAGCTGATTTTGATTTTTTTGCATTCTCATGCCTGCATAGTCATGAAACAGTAAAACAATGTTATGCATTGATCAATGAATTTATTACTTGGTAATTTCTTACTAGAGATTTATATTTGAGTTGTTTTATTCTCACTACAGCAGCTGCTGTTTAATGCCATATTTTTACATTCGATTCAAAACACCTTTTAGCCAAAATTGTGTTAACAAGTGCTGTATACACCTTGTGATGTTTCCATCTGACCAGCCCCTGATCTCCAGAAGCATCTCAATGTGAGCTCAATCTCGGCTCAAATATTGTCTCAAATTGTTGTGATGTTTCCATCTGACCAGGCCCTGATCTCCAGAAGCATCTCAATGTGAGCTCAATCTCGGCTCAAATATTGTCTCAAATTGTTGTGATGTTTCCATCTGACCAGGCCCTGATCTCCAGAAGCATCTCAATGTGAGCTCAATCTCGGCTCAAATATTGTCTCAAATTGTTGTGATGTTTCCATCTGACCAGCCCTGATCTCCAGAAGCATCTCAATGTGAGCTCAATCTCGGCTCAAATATTGTCTCAAATTGTTGTGATGTTTCCATCTGACCAGGCCCTGATCTCCAGAAGCATCTCAATGTGAGCTCAATCTCGGCTCAAATATTGTCTCAAATTGTTGTGATGTTTCCATCTGACCAGGCCCTGATCTCCAGAAGCATCTCAATGTGAGCTCAATCTCGGCTCAAATATTGTCTCAAATTGTTGTGATGTTTCCATCTGACTAGCCCTGATCTCCAGAAGCATCTCAATGTGAGCTCAATCTCGGCTCAAATATTGTCTCAAATTGTTGTGATGTTTCCATCTGACCAGGCCCTGATCTCCAGAAGCATCTCATTGTGAGCTCAATCTCAGCTCAAATATTGTCTCAAATTGTTGTGATGTTTCCATCTGACCAGCCCCTGATCTCCAGAAGCATCTCAATGTGAACTCAATCTCAGCTCAAATATTGTCTCAAATTGTTGTGATGTTTCCATCTGACCAGCCCCTGATCTCCAGAAGCATCTCAATGTGAGCTCAATCTCAGCTCATATATTGTCTCAAATTGTTGTGATGTTTCCATCTGACCAGCCCCTGATCTCCAGTAGCATGTCAATGTGAGCTCAATCTCAGCTCAAATATTGTCTCAAATTGTTGTGATGTTTCCATCTGACCAGCCCTGATCTCCAGTAGCATCTCAATGTGAGCTCAATCTCAGCTCAAATATTGTCTCAAATTGTTGTGATGTTTCCATCTGACCAGCCCTGATCTCCAGTAGCATCTCAATGTGAGCTCAATCTCAGCTCAAATATTGTCTCAAATTGTTGTGATATTTCCATCTGACCAGCCCCTGATCTCCAGTAGCATCTCAATGTGAGCTCAATCTCAGCTCAAATATTGTCTCAAATTGTTGTGATGTTTCCATCTGACCAGGCCCTGATCTCCAGAAGCATCTCAATGTGAGCTCAATCTCAGCTCAAATATTGTCTCAAATTGTTGTGATGTTTCCATCTGACCAGGCCCTGATCTCCAGAAGCATCTCAATGTGAGCTCAATCTCAGCTCAAATATTGTCTCAAATTGTTGAGATTTTCCACATCTTAGACCAGACTCAAACACGGTATTACAAAAATAAAAAGATGAGATGAGTACTTTTCTCAAAACATTTCATGAGATTCAAATGAGATTTGTCTCAATCTCGGTCTCTATTTTCAGCAAAATCTCATATTGAGCTGCGATTCCTATGCCATTCCTATTTGAGATGCTTTGAGAGATTGGGGCCACTTGTATTGTAACCTTACCTTGTACTTGTATGATTTTGACATATTGAATGTTGATTTGCTATTACATTAGAGGAGATTGGCTCACAGTTGGAACAGTTGATGAGCGAGATACAGGACCAGCTGTCTGGTTCAGCGTTACAGTTCTACAAGAGAGAGTTTGATTTCTTCGGACAAATCACGGACATTTCTAGAGTTATCAAGTAAGAATTTACATCGTTATTGCTAAATACATTTGTATTTCAGTGTAAGATATTTTGACAAATATTTCAGTTTTCTAATCTTTAAACATATTCCTGCCTTGCGTTCAGTAAAAGCGAACAGTCGCACATGTTACGAAACAGCGCAAGTTTTGGTATTGACAAGTGTGTAAGCAAAAAACGTTCGCGACCGTTCACTAACGCAACTCAAGGTAGCAAGCGAATTTGTGAGCCGAACACTGCGTTCAGTTACGGCTTACAGTCGCAAGTTTTGGTATTGACAAGTGTGTAAGCAAAAAACGTTCGCGACCGTTCACTAAGGCAACTCGGAGGTAGCAAGCGAATTTGTGAGCCGAACACTGCGTTCAGTTACGGCTTACAGTCGCACGTTTTGTTTTGTATCCCTGACCCCACGTATCAGATTGACTGCACATGGGAACCAAATTGCAAAATGAATGCAGGGCTGGTTCCCTGCCTCAAAGACTAAAGAATAAAAAAGAGGAGGTGAATACACATGTTTGCAACGTGGACTGTGAGCAGCTTCCGTTAGTATCTGAACGCAAGGCAGGTTTTGTTAGAAAATGCAGGATTTATATGGAATTTGTGATTTATTACAGAAGATGAAATATCCCGCAATATGCGACCAACTCGTACAATGAATAAACATGTACAAGTTATTATAACTCATGTAACTTAACCAGATTTGAATCATGATTATTGCCCACTTGATGTGAGCTAATTAGTTCACTTTGTGCTTTAATTTTGCTTTTTCATCTATTACAGACCCTATCCAAAAGGTCCAGAGAGAAAGAAAGCCTGTCTTGAAGCACTTAGTCAAATACAGTTACAAAAAGGTAACATAAAATCTGTGTTCTGTTATAACAGCCATATACATAACTACATTCAAAATGTGGCAGAGTTGCTGAACATAACAATTAACTCATCAGCAGTTTTCCACTGGTATATTTACAGAACTTAAGCATTGTTATACAGTAAAACTTCGAAACCTCAAACTGCCGTCGTACCAAGCAATTAGTTCGAGCCATCTACTGTTCGAGGCATCTATGTGTAAATGTACGAACTGACTGTTCCCGGTACAAGTGTACTAAGCATGTTGAACGCATGTCATGTGGATGTTGTTAGTGTTTTCATACTGAATGCACGTTGATCAATAGTTACATCATTATTTATAATAATAATAATAATGCATGAACCTCATGGTAGTATTGTCTGTGCAATACACACACTTAGAATTGTGGCTGCTGATTGGACGGATGGTAGTACTGTCTGTGCAATACACACTCATAGAATTGTGGCTGCTGATTGGATGGATGGTAGTACTGTCTGTGCTATACACACACTTAGAATTGTGGCTGCTGATTGGACGGATGGTAGTACTGTCTGTGCAATACACACTCATAGAATTGTGGCTGCTGATTGGACGGATGGTAGTACTGTCTGTGCAATACACACACTTAGAATTGTGGCTGCTGATTGGACGGATGGTAGTACTGTCTGTGCAATACACACACTTAGAATTGTGGCTGCTGATTGGACGGATGGTAGTGCTGTCTGTGCTATACACACTCATAGAATTGTGGCTGCTGATTGGACGGATGGTAGTACTGTCTGTGCAATACACACTTAGAATTGTGGCTGCTGATTGGACGGATGGTAGTACTGTCTGTGCAATACACACACTTAGAATTGTGGCTGCTGATTGGACGGATGGTAGTGCTGTCTGTGCAATACACACACTTAGAATTGTGGCTGCTGATTGGACGGATGGTAGTACTGTCTGTGCAATACACACACTTAGAATTGTGGCTGCTGATTGGACGGATGGTAGTGCTGTCTGTGCTATACACACTCATAGAATTGTGGCTGCTGATTGGATGGATGGTAGTACTGTCTGTGCAATACACACACTTAGAATTGTGGCTGCTGATTGGACGGATGGTAGTACTGTCTGTGCAATACACACACTTAGAATTGTGGCTGCTGATTGGACGGATGGTAGTGAATTTGACTACAATTTGTTCTCTGATTTTTTATTGCATAAAAAGTTATGATTGTTAGTATCAATAACAAAGTAAAAAGTGGTGAATTTTGTTGAACATTATGACAATTTATGTTCATCTATTTGTTGTATTTGTTTAAACCCAGTAAATCGTGAAATGATTTGGTGCATAAAATTATTACTGCGTTACGTAACGGCCTCTGTCTCTCATATACCAGACAATATAAATCTAGCTATATGACAATTTGTCATTGTTTTCATTGAAGGATGTTACCTTCCATCAAACCCTGAAGCTATTGTTAAGGAAATAGACTATAAGTCAGGAACACCAATGCAAAGGTATGTAAAACTAATCATGTCTGAAGAACTGTTTATTTAGAATATTTACTCATATTATGACTGTTTAGCTTCTTCTGGGCTAAAGTCAAAGTTTTTTTCCAAATATCCTAGTCTCATGAATGTACACATTATTGGAGACTATTTTAAGATTTCGAATTCAGCTAAACTTTTTATTCATATTCATTTTTTGTGTTTTAGAACAACTTCAGTTTCTTTTATTTCTTCAGTGCTGCGAAAGCTCCATTTTTGGCTCGGTTCAAAGTTGAACCATGTGGTATTCATCAACTTGAGAACCTAGGTTTAAGCGATCCAGACAGTAAGGAAGCAGATGGGACGTCCACTACCTCTGACCATGCCCCACTCATGGTATGGCAAGCATGTATATTCAAGGTGGGAGATGACGTGAGACAGGATATGTTGGCATTACAAGTGATCAGTTTGTTTAGGAATATATTTGAGCAATCAGGACTGGAGCTATACTTGGCACCATACAGAGTGGTGGCTACAGCACCTGGTGTAAGTTTTGTCTGGACATGTGTTACAGTTCTTTGTCATGTACTAGGGCTTTAAGTCTCATACATAGTCCGAGTCATGTAGTGACTTCTCCAGCAGTTAGGACGTCCCTCTCTGTCCCTTCTAGCATTTTTTTGAGCGTTGGAAAGCACCTTGGTAGAAGCATGGAACCAGCTTCCTACATCCTGAATTAGTTACGAACACCAAAGTTAAGGAGCAAGTCATATGAACTCGACAACCATAATCACCTGATCACAGACTTACAATTGGTGGTTTTCATGGTAGTAATCACTAGAAGGAAGTTATTGTTCGTTCAAATTATACATGTTCATTACAATGTATAAACAGTGCAGCCTCTCCAGTGTGGCCCTCTCTTTAACTACAACCTCTCTTTAACAACAATATCCATTATTCCTGTTGTAACAGATTACTTTTATATTATCCTCTGTGGAGCAACAACCTTTCTACAACTGGTGTCTCCCAAAGGTGTTGCTATACATAGGTTGTACTGTATGTGTCTAGATAGGTTGTACTGTATGTGTCTAGATAGGTTGTACTGTATGTGTCTAGATAGGTTGTACTGTATGTGTCTAGATAGGTTGCACTGTATGTGTCTAGATAGGTTGCACTGTATGTGTCTAGATAGGTTGTACTGTATGTGTCTAGATAGGTTGTACTGTATGTGTCTAGATAGGTTGCACTGTATGTGTCTAGATAGGTTGCACTGTATGTGTCTAGATAGGTTGCACTGTATGTGTCTTATCTTATTTGGCTACTGTATATCATATACCATTTTATAAAACCAAACAACAGTTGTTTTGCTGATATATTTGAAGACACTATCATGTCATTAACTAATTAGTACATTATGATATTCATTGACTTAATTGGTCCAATGTTGCAGATTATATTGTACCTGTTGTACAATGCAGTCTGTTTTCTTTGAAACGTATGACCCTTTCAACAAGAAAGCTACTTCTTAAATGTTGTTGCAATTATTGATCAGCCTAGTAACCTCAGAGGTAGAGTATTTATCTGCCAGTTAATTGGTTGTTAGTTTGATCCTGTTGTGAGATTCATAGTCTTTGTGATGATTTCATTCCTCCCTCCTTCAACTTTTCATTCATGTAGTGAAGTTTGTCAGGTACATGTTAAGTACAAACCCTTACGTGAAATTCTGCAACATATGATAAGTTAACTGATTGCTGAATGTATGTTTCAATAGACTTTCACTTTAGATCCACTTTCTCATACCATATGTTTAAGTGCTTGTATGTATAATGTTGTATATATGTGTATATTATATATATTTCAGTGTGGTGTTATAGAATGTGTCCCGGACAGTAAATCACGTGATCAGATTGGTAAAGCTACAGATATAAGTTTGGATCAATACTTCATACAGAAATATGGGGACCAGGATACTCCTAAATTTCAGGATGTAAGTTAAGTTTTATTTCATGGCAAAAACATCAAATTTCATTGATTTGATTGGCTTACTATTTATAAAATTAATGAATGATCAGTGTACAAGTCAATCACTCACTCAGCAAGATTTATTGGCGATATAATTCATAATGACATGTGGGAGATGAGTATATTGGTACATACTGATGGCTGTTACCATAATAACATATGGGTGATGTGTATATTAGTACATACTGTTGGCTGTTACCATAATGACATATGGGTGATGCATATATTGGTACGTACTATTGGCTGTTACCATAATGACATATGGGTGATGTGTATATTGGTACATACTGATGGCTGTTACCATAATGACATATGGGTGATGCATATATTGGTACATACTGTTGGCTGTTACCATAATGACATATGGGTGATGTGTATATTGGTACATACTGATGGCTGTTACCATAATGACATATGGGTGATGCATATATTGGTACATACTGTTGGCTGTTACCATAATGACATATGGGTGATGTGTATATTGGTACATACTGTTGGCTGTTACCATAATGACATATGGGTGATGCATATATTGGTACATACTGTTGGCTGTTACCATAATGACATATGGGTGATGTGTATATTGGTACATACTGTTGGCTGTTACCATAATGACATATGGGTGATGCATATATTGGTACATACTGTTGGCTGTTACCATAATGACATATGGGTGATGTGTATATTGGTACATACTGATGGCTGTTACCATAATGACATATGGTTGATGCATATATTGGTACATACGGTTGGCTGTTACCATAATGACATATGGGTGATGCATATATTGGTATATACTATTGGCTGTTACCATAATGACATATGGTTGATGTGTATATTGGTACATACTGTTGGCTGTTACCATAATGACATATGGTTGATGTGTATATTGGTACATACTGTTGGCTGTTACCATAATGACATATGGTTGATGTGTATATTGGTACATACTGTTGGCTGTTACCATAATGACATATGGTTGATGTGTATATTGGTACATACTGTTGGCTGTTACCATAATGACATATGGGTGATGCATATATTGGTACATACTGTTGGCTGTTACCATTATGTTCTGATGCAGTTTTACTTTCTTTATTTGTTTTATCAGATGATTCTTCAGGTGTTTGATTCAGGGCAGTCGTTACCTTGTTCTTCTTTCTGAAGACTGCAGATGAATTATATATAGTTTAAATTTTAATATTCTATTATTTTCATTGTATCTTATTATAACCAATATGAGTCTTATATAATGAAAGAAACATCATTTACTTTTGCATGCAACATTACTTACATTATCATGTCAATTTGTTTTATTCTGATGCTAACATTTCATTGATTTTGTGTGACATTTTACAGGCGAGACGTAATTTCATCATGAGTATGGCAGCTTACAGCTTGATCAGTTTTCTGCTACAAATAAAGGACCGACATAATGGTAATATTATGATAGACAGTGCTGGACATTTGATACATATAGGTATGTACTGGTGTTTATACCCCCACTTCACATTTAAGATGGACGACTGGCGTCAAAAACTTGTGAAGCGAATTTCTTCTACAGTTTTTTGAGAATTTCATGTTACTTCGCACAAATAATCCACATGATGAGTTGTAGTGTATGACATAATTTTTTTTTTAATCACATTCAAGATGGCCGACTGGCAGCCATCTTGGATTATCTAAAAAATATGTTGGACAAAGAATGCGGTATTGAGGGGGTATTAATCTACTTCAGTGATAGCTCTTGTTGCTATAATCTTTACCTGCCCTCTCAGTTATATATGACAGTAGAGTTTTAAACTGTGTGACACACAACAGTTTTAACCATACATTGCTTTACTGAAGGTTATCGGCAATCTTGTAGCTTGGTCAAAGAGCTTATGGTCTTCATTTGTCAACAATTACTTCATCTGTTGATAGAGTGACAGTTTCTATTGGCCAGCTATTCTTTCTAAAAAAAATTCCCCTACATTTACAACACTAACTTTGTATGAAATTAATATAAATTACATCAGCAGCCCTAAGCTCCTTTTGTATTGTGTAATTTTCACACTATCTTAATACTATTACATAAATATATATGTGTGGTTCATCATTACTCCAAATCACAATTGTACTAAGGGTGAGGCGATTACTAAAGATGATGACGATGATTGTCATTTTAGCACATCTGTTGTGGACAAACATAGAGCCATTGCTATAGCTTGATCGCCAATCATCATCTGTGTTCACAAAATGTTAAATATTGCATTCAGCTCTCCTGAGAAAGTGTAAGTCCCATTGCTAAGGTAACCAGCAGACAAGTGTCTGCATCATCTTGCGATGTCTTGTTATTCCTTTTGTTGTGTTTCAGACTTTGGATTCATGTTTGAGAGTTCACCTGGTGGAAACTTGGGCTGGGAACCAGATATGAAGCTTACTGATGAAATGATTATGATTATGGGAGGAAAAATGGAGGCTGAACCTTTCCAATGGTTTATGGAGCTCTGTGTTCAAGGTTTTCTGGCTGTAAGGTGAGTTAAAAGCTTTCTTTTGTTATGTTATCATTATTAACTTATACAATTGTAAAATGTGTATTGAAATAATCTTTCGCAAGACTTCTTTGAAAAAAAAAACTAACCGCTATTTCAGCATGATCGTTGTCAACATCTGTGGCTGCATCCACATTTTGTTTAAATTTGTGTTTAGGTAAGTTTCTAAGTTTCTAAAAATGCATTAGTCCCATTACCTTCAAACTTGAATAAAACTGGTAGTGTACAAGAAGGATTCCATATCCAACAATGTAACCCACAGGTAAGCTTCTGCATCTGTCCGCTGTGCGTTTTTTATGCCCCCCTTCAAGGAAGAGAGGGCATATTGGTTTGAACATGTCCGTCCGTTCGTAACCTTTTTGTTTCCGATCAATAACACAAGAACCCCTTGACCTATCATCCTCAAACTTGGTCCACACATTCATCTTGGGTAGCAGAGGAACCCTATTAATTTTGGGGTCACGGGGTCAAGGTCACAGGGGGCATAATGTTTTACAAACATCTCTTGGTTTTTTACTGTATTCTTACTGTTGATGGATTGACTAGTTAACATGTTGATTTATCATTGTGTTGTGGAAATTCTTGTGAATTTATTTTTCAAGTTTCACATATAAGACCCGCAAAAGCCGATTGTATCTTGATTGATGTTCTATGAAGTCGGTGAACTTCTTACGAAAATCTTGTTTGGTTAAATGTCTTTAAGACCGTATTATTGAGCAATGTTTCTATTCTTAAACCTTCACGATTGTTAGTCTAAATCAGATGCTGAGTAAAATAACATACTTGAAAATATTCTAATCATGAAAGCAGTGACCGCTTAGGTAAATATTTGCCTTACAGGTTTTATTTGACTTTCAAAATTGACAGTGACCTTTTTCATATCACCATATCCATTATTTACAGACCTTACCAAGACGCTATAATCTGTCTGGTGTCGCTGATGTTAGATACGGGTCTGCCGTGTTTTAGAGGTCAGACGATTAAACTCTTACGTCAAAGATTTACACCAAGCTCCAATGAGAAGGATGCCGCCAAGTACATGACCGAGATCGTCAGGAAATGTTACCTTAGTTGGTGGGCAAAGTCTTACGATGCGATCCAAGCTGCACAACAAGGAATCTATCATTGAGATGTATTACATAAAATACAGTGTTATGGGAAAGACATTATGTTATGCTAAGGACAGTATGTTACGGGAAAGACATTATGTTATGCTAAGGACAGTATGTTACGGGAAAGACATTATGTTATGCAAGGAAAACTTTGTTACTTGAAAGACAGAATGTAACGTGAATGACATTGAGTTACATGAATATTTGTAATGGTATATTATTGTCTTTTGAGGTGATACGCTGTAGAACATTCCTGAAAGCCAAACTATTTATATGAACAAACAAATTGTATTTGTATACTTGTCTGTATGTAATAATAACTACTTCCCTTTGCTGTAACTGATCAGCTTTGTGTTGTATTGAAATATTAGGTATAGCTTGATGTATATATGTGTTTGTGGTAAATCGTTCCAGGTGCGTTGTGTGGTAGTAAATTATTGATTGGGTGTAGAAATTGTATTTCAGTTTGAATGCATTTAACGTGGTCAAAATACTTTAGTAGTCTTTTTAGTACCATGGTCCTTATACTGCCGTATAAATTCTCCATGTCCTTCAATCCAAGATTTTGTGATTTTGTTTTAATTTTATAATTGAATGTATTTCTCTTAGCTGTTTAGACACTCTCGATAGATAGTATGGTGTATCATATTTACCTTGTTCCCGAAATATTTGTTTTTCAATGGAAGCTCACTCTCCTTCCATGGTTTGCTGGGCTATTTTAACACTGTGTATGTATATTGGGTTAAGTGCAATAACGTGCTTACAATGTCTTTGTGTTTATTTGTACATTGAAGTGGGTATTGCTGTGTGTCCTTAATTGGTACTAATGGAAAACTTAGAAGGTTGAAACATGGTGTCAGTCTCAAGTGACAGTACATAATATTGATTAAGAAAAATCAGAGGAAAATCTGTTGAGAAATATTCTTGTGATTCCATATTTGAAATAATATATTGTATACCTTGAATTGTTTGTTTACAATTGTTTTTTGTGGAATTTGTGTGAAACCAGTTTATTAGAAAGGTGTGTGTCGTTGGGCAGGCGGCAGTCGGTCGTGCGGGCTTGCGTCAAACTGGTGGTTTCCGGCAAATAACTTGAGTTCTGTTCATCATATTGTAACCAAACTTGGTGTATAGTAAGAACATATGAAGAGCTCGCTTGGGATTGCTTTTGGGTTCGTTCCGTCAAAGGTCAAGGTCACTGTTACTAAAAGTAGAAGTTTTGTTTCCAGCGAATAACTTGAGTTTCATTGATCATATTGTAACCAAACTTGGTGTATAGTAAGAACATATGAAGAGCTCGCTTGGAATTGCTTTTGAGTCCAGTCCACCTAAGGTAAAGGTCACTGTTACTAAAAATGGAAATTTGGTTTCCGGCGAATAACTTTAGTTTCGTTCATCATATTGATATCAAACGTAGTGCATATTAAGAACATGTGGAGAGCTCACTTGGGATTGCTTTTGGGTTCGTTCCGTCCAAGGCCAAGGTCACTTAAAATTTAAAAATCAGTTTTCACCTAATATCTTTGCTATGCGTGGGTGTATTGACATCAAACTTGGTGTATAGTTGTTGCATATATATATAATATATATAATTGTGAGTGTGTGTATGCATGTATCACCTCTGGCACCTTTGCAGCATAGATGATCATCATGTATTCATTATACAAATAGAGCCTACAAATAACTGTCTGTCATTAATCTTTGCCACTAACTACGGACACAATCTAGACCTGCCATGTTATTATTATACATGTATTGAAAGTCGCTCTTGATATTACGCCAACTATGATCAACAGATGGGCACATATATTCAGGAGTGTCAGGTCAATATTGTTCAGCATTTGAAGGCAGTTAAGGGAAATATTTTTGTGTCATTATGCGAATTCTGTTTACTTTTATTTGTTGATGTTAACTAGGAGATACACCACTTGTGGTATATGAACAATACTTTATTTAAATTGCTGACAACAAACATACAGCTGTACCCACTTTAATTGGATCATTGATGATATACATGTGATAATATAGTTTTACATGTAATACTTGATTTTAATACAGTAAGCATGATTGAGTCATGTCAGGACAGAAAGATACACAGTAAGCATGATTGAGTCATGTCAGGACAGAAAGGTATACAGTAAGCATGATTCACTGATGTCAGGACAGAAAGATACACAGTAAGCATGATTCACTGATGTCAGGACAGAAAGATATACAGTAAGCATGATTCAGTGATGTCAGGACTTAAAGATATACAATAAGCATGATTCAGTCATGTCAGGATAGAAAGATACACAGTAAGCATGATTCACTGATGTCAGGACAGAAAGATATACAAAAAAGCATGATTCACTGATGTCAGGACAGAAAGATATACAGTAAGCATGATTCAGTCATGTCAGGACAGAAAGATATACAATAAGCATGATTCAGTCATGTCAGGACAGAAAGATATACAGTTAGCATGATTCAGTGATGTCAGGACAGAAAGATACACAGTGGGCATGATTCAGTGATGTCAGGACAGAAAGATATACAGTAAGCATGATTCAGTGATGTCAGGACAGAAAGATATACAGTAAGCATGATTCAGTGATGTCAGGACAGAAAGATATACAGTAAGCATGATTCAGTGATGTCAGGACAGAAAGATATACAGTAAGCATGATTCAGTGATGTCAGGACAGAAAGATATACAGTAAGCATGATTCAGTGATGTCAGGACAGAAAGATATACAGTAAGCATGATTCAGTGATGTCAGGACAGAAAGATACACATTTTACCTCCTATTTCTGAGAGCCTTCAGCATATCACTATACATTTTTGTCTCAATTATATTTGCACTCTTGAATAACTCCTTTAAAGTATTTTTTTGGCCTAAAATTTTCAGTTTAAAGTTGCAGTGTTACATAAACAGTTTGAAACTTTGGTAATACAATTGCTTGCTTGGCCATAATCTCATAAAAACAATGTAAACTATATTTTTGAATAGCTCGGTTTCAGTTTCCTATGTATTCTCTCCTCTGCCTCTATATTGATGTACATGTATCTAACTTATCGTATTGATGTGTATTTCTTATGCAAATATTGTGTATTTCATAAACAAACCTAGGAAACATTCTTATAAAGTCAAAACCAACTGTTACATTTCACCGTCCTCGAAGCAGGGTGATGTTCCGCCTGTGTTTCTCGTAAAACAACAGCAATTTGCATTACTGTAAAAAACACAAATTCAAGAATGTCACAAAAATATCATCCAGTATAATTGAGCACGCTCACAGATATACATGCATATATACTTTGCTTCTAGACGACAATGATTCTATTATCTGTGATTTGCAAACATTTCTGCTCGCATAACATCTGGATTCGCGAAAATTTTGACTCGCAAAAATAGCCTATTATACGGTATGCTTGGTCATTGACAGTGAATGTTAGGTACATGTCTCTCTACACTGCATTGTTCTGTCATTTTTTCTATGGTATTATTTTATATAATTACCTCTGCTGTGATCCTCTCTTATATATTGACAAAATAATCACATTTATTGCTTGCATGTAATTTTTATCTACTACAACAATGTGTAATATAATCAATAAAATCAATAAACCGAATTTCCTTTTTCTTCCAAGGTTATTTGATTTTATATGAAAAGTATCACATGTGTCTAGAATTGAAATTTGTCTATAAAGATGCCATAACTTTAAAGCTCTAGTGTGACCAACAAGGTGTCCACGAACAGACACCTCAGTTTATTTATCTCCTTATAGAGTTCCTAACAAGGGTGGCAACCAGTACCATTTATCTCCTGATAGAGTGCCTAACAAGGGTGGCAACCAGTACCATTTATCTCCTTATAGAGAGCCTAACAAGGGTGGCAACCAGTACCATTTATCTCCTGATAGAGTGCCTAACAAGGGTGGCAACCAGTACCATTTATCTCCTTATAGAGAGCCTAACAAGGGTGGCAACCAGTACCATTTATCTCCTTATAGAGTGCCTAACAAGGGTGGCAACCAGTACCTTTTATCTCCTTATAGAGAGCCTAACAAGGGTGGCAACCAGTACCATTTATCTCCTGATAGAGTGCCTAACAAGGGTGGCAACCAGTACCATTTATCTCCTTATAGAGTGCCTAACAAGGGTGGCAACCAGTACCTTTTATCTCCTTATAGAGAGCCTAAAAAGGGTGGCAACCAGTACCATTTATCTCCTGATAGAGTGCCTAACAAGGGTGGCAACCAGTACCATTTATCTCCTTATAGAGTGCCTAACAAGGGTGGCAACCAGTACCATTTATCTCCTTATAGAATGCCTAACAAGGGTGGCAACCAGTACCATTTATCTCCTTATAGAGAGCCTAACAAGGGTGGCAACCAGTACCATTTATCTCCTTATAGAGAGCCTAACAAGGGTGGCAACCAGTACCATTTATCTCCTAATAGAGTGCCTAACAAGGGTGGCAACCAGTACCATTTATCTCCTTATAGAATGCCTAACAAGGGTGACAACCAGTACCATTTATCTCCTTATAGAATGCCTAACAAGGGTGGCAACCAGTACCATTTATCTCCTTATAGAATGCCTAACAAGGGTGACAACCAGTACCATTTATCTCTTTATAGAGTGCCTAACAAGGGTGGCAACCAGTACCATTTATCTCCTAATAGAGTGCCTAACAAGGGTGGCAACCAGTACCATTTATCTCCTTATAGAATGCCTAACAAGGGTGGCAACCAGTACCATTTATCTCCTTATAGAGAGCCTAACAAGGGTGGCAACCAGTACCATTTATCTCCTAATAGAGTGCCTAACAAGGGTGGCAACCAGTACCATTTATCTCCTTATAGAGAGCCTAACAAGGATGGCAACCAGTACCATTTATCTCCTAATAGAGTGCCTAACAAGGGTGGCAACCAGTACCATTTATCTCCTTATAGAGAGCCTAACAAGGGTGGCAACCAGTACCATTTATCTCCTTATAGAGAGCCTAACAAGGATGGCAACCAGTACCATTTATCTCCTTATAGAGTGTCTAACAAGGGTGACAACCAGTACCATTTATCTCCTTATAGAATGCCTAACAAGGGTGACAACCAGTACCATTTATCTCCTTATAGAATGCCTAACAAGGGTGACAACCAGTACCATTTATCTCCTTATAGAATGCCTAACAAGGGTGGCAACCAGTACCATTTATCTCCTTATAGAGTGTCTAACAAGGGTGACAACCAGTACCATTTATCTCCTTATAGAATGCCTAACAAGGGTGACAACCAGTACCATTTATCTCCTTATAGAATGCCTAACAAGGGTGACAACCAGTACCATTTATCTCCTTATAGAATGCCTAACAAGGGTGACAACCAGTACCATTTATCTCCTTATAGAATGCCTAACAAGGGTGACAACCAGTACCATTTATCTCCTTATAGAATGCCTAACAAGGGTGGCAACCAGTACCATTTATCTCCTTATAGAGAGCCTAACAAGGGTGGCAACCAGTACCATTTATCTCCTTATAGAGAGCCTAACAAGGATGGCAACCAGTACCATTTATCTCCTTATAGAGTGTCTAACAAGGGTGACAACCAGTACCATTTATCTCCTTATAGAATGCCTAACAAGGGTGACAACCAGTACCATTTATCTCCTTATAGAATGCCTAACAAGGGTGACAACCAGTACCATTTATCTCCTTATAGAATGCCTAACAAGGGTGACAACCAGTACCATTTATCTCCTTATTGAATGCCTAACAAGGGTGGCAACCAGTACCATTTATCTCCTTATAGAGTGCCTAACAAGGGTGGAGGATATGCAATATGTTTCTGTCACTAGAGTCTGAATTATATGATTTCAGATTTCTACGGAAACTAAATCGTCCGATAATACAACTTCGTTGAGGCTTAACATTGTTGTCAGAAGTGCAAGTTAACATCAATCACGATCGACAAATAATAAGATTGTTTAGGTCAGAAATCAGTACAATATTTACAAGGGTTGATCTAGGAGTAATGGTATTCGATCAATGAAATCAGTACAAAACGTACGAGGGTTGACCCGGGAGTAATGGTATTTGATCAATGAAATCAGTACAATATGTACGAGGGTTGATCCGGGAGTAATGGTATTCGATCAATGAAATCAGTACAATATGTACGAGGGTTGATCCGGGAGTAATGGTATTCGATCAATGAAATCAGTACAATATGTACGAGTGTTGATCCGGGAGTAATGGTATTTGATCAATGAAATCAGTACAATATGTACGAGGGTTGATCCGGGAGTAATGGTATTTGATCAATGAAATCAGTACAATATGTACGAGTGTTGATCCGGGAGTAATGGTATTCGATCAATGAAATCAGTACAATATGTACGAGGGTTGACCCGGGAGTAATGGTATTTGATCAATGAAATCAGTACAATATGTACGAGGGTTGACCCGGGAGTAATGGTATTTGATCAATGAAATCAGTGCAATACGTACGAGGGTTGATCTGGGAGTAATGGTATTTGATCAATGCAATCAGTACAATATGTACGAGGGTTGACCCGGGAGTAATGGTATTTGATCAATGATATCGTATACAATATGTACGAGGGTTGATCCGGGAGTAATGGTATTTGATCAATGATATCGTGTACAATATGTACGAGGGTTGATCCGGGAGTAGTGGTATTTGATCAATGCAATCACTACAATATGTACGAGGGTTGACCCGGGAGTAATGGTATTTGATCAATGATATCGTGTACAATATGTACGAGGGTTGATCCGGGAGTAGTGGTATTTGATCAATGATATCGTGTACAATATGTACGAGGGTTGATCCGGGAGTAATGGTATTCGATCAATGAAATCAGTACAATATGTACGAGGGTTGACCCGGGAGTAATGGTATTTGATCAATGAAATCAGTACAATATGTACGAGGGTTGATCCGGGAGTAATGGTATTTGATCAATGAAATCAGTACAATATGTACGAGGGTTGATCCGGGAGTAATGGTATTTGATCAATGAAATCAGTACAATATGTACGAGGGTTGATCCGGGAGTAATGGTATTTGATCAATGAAATCAGTACAATATGTACGAGGGTTGATCCGGGAGTAGTGGTATTTGATCAATGAAATCAGTACAATACGCACGAGGGTTGATCCGGGAGTAATGGTATTCGATCAATGAAATCAGTACAATATGTACGAGGGTTGACCCGGGAGTAATGGTATTTGATCAATGAAATCAGTACAATATGTACGAGGGTTGATCCGGGAGTAATAGACAGCATGGTAATGAAGAAGAAGGTGGATCCCTGAAATTACTGACGATCAAAATTACCTTTTTCTTAACCTTGCTCACTTATATATATCAGAAACCGTATTCAAAAACAATCAAGTCTTACTTGCATAATTCAAATGTGAAAATTCACTCGAATATTTTTCAACTATTTGAGGTTTGCCAGTTTCAGTTTTAATACTTGAGAATCCTATATTAATACAGAACTGAGTGAAAACTTGGCTGATCTGAGATTAACAGGACTATGTAAATGGAGATTTTTGTGAGTACAAGTTAGACCTGTAAACCTCGTAAAGTCAGACTATCAAACACACAAGAGTCGCCATTGTTCTTTAACCGTTCCGGTTAGTTCCGTCGGTAAAGCTCTCGAATGCAGCCTTGCCTTCGGTAAAGGCTAACACTAGCTCACGTCACGAAACTGTGCACACGTTTTGCTACTGAATGCACTGTTTGTCAAAGAGTGTGCGCGCACTGTACGCCCACTCGCTAACGCAACTCCGTGTATCCCTGGCCCACTGTATCACATTGTATGCACACGGGGAACCAAATTGCAAAATGAACACAAGGCTGGTTCCCTGTATTTACTGCCTTTGAGTCAGGGAATCAGAATACAAACGAGGCGGTCAATACACTTGTTAGCGACGCAAACTGTGAGCGGCTTTTCTCCGCCGTAACTGAACGCAAGGTAGGCAAGTAGGTTTTTGGTTCAAATTCGTGATGGTATATTCTCTGCGAAACAATGGCAGGAGGTAATACCATCCGAAGTCATTCAGTTCTCTCCACCTCTGATACATGTTGAGAGTTGTCAGTTCCTTCCAGATGAACATGTTGTATCCCGGGAGAACAGTTTTGTTTAACTGATCAAAGCGGTTATTCTAAATGAACCAAATGATAAATTAATAAGTATATTCAAACATTACAAACAGGTACATATCACTAATACAGCACTGTCTTAGTTTTAACATTGTTATATTTTAATTCATGGTTAAGGTATAAGAGAGTTTCCTATCCTGCGAAGACTGGCGAAATTTGGAGCGTCATATTGCAATGTGAGGAATATAAACCATCGTCATGGATGTATGACATGGATAACGTGCGTCAACATGTGAAGATGTCTTATTCCTAACTGACCAAATCGACAAATACGTGCCTTTATATTATAAAATACCTAAACTATGTCATACCAATTCGTCGCCTTAATTCTACACTGACGTTTATTAGTTTTGAGAAATAAACGTTTAAAGATTGAAGAGTCAATATTTTTTTCGTTTTACGTCTTTGTGGAATTGGAGTTTAGTCTATTTATAACAGTTCTACAGAGCTCATTAGAGACGAACAAAACGATACCAAACACTCAATATTGCCAAACAAAATGACTTACGTCCCTCTGTAATTTAGCCGACGAATTGTTATATGTATAACACATGAGCAATAGTGGCCATTGATTCGGATGTGGACCAATACGACTGAAACATGCATGAACTTCTGTGGTTGTGAACTAATTGTGGAAGATAAGACACACATAGAATAATAGTCAGGTACCTTAGTCAATGGAGATAGCTTTATATATATATTATATGTGTGAGAATTGTTTCATTATATATGACAGTGTCAAAACAGGCACCAGTATATTGTCACAGTACTTAGAAAGTTCCTTGAATTATGTTTTCGTATTACGGGGGATATATACAAGTTTTCCAAACCCGATATAAAGTAGATGTACTGTCTAACCAGGTATATGACACTTGTTACTTATTAACTTTCAACCGTTCGCCTACATATTTTCAATATAAACAATAATTATTAAACTTGCACCATTTACTTATTAAAAGTTTGTCATTTATTATTTCGGCACCTGACCGTATTCTTATTTAAAATTCGTCACTCGTTCCATATTTACTAGCTACATATTCAGCTATAAGTAAATCATGGATAAGTTCGACCCTAAATTCATGAACTACATGTAGCCGAAAGCAAATGTACTACATTTCGTGTAAAAATGGTAATCAATAAAAAATGTATTCGACATTTAAAAACGTGCACACTTAAATAAGTAATGTTAATTGTACATTATTTCAGTCATTAAGGAGGCGATTGTACGGGTTTCCAGTGAATGGACTACAGTTGGAAATCGTTGAGTGACATAAACAAAAACATGTAAACAGAGGTCTATCCTTCACTATCTCACACAGAGGTCTATCCTTCACTCTCTCACACAGAGGTATATCCTTCACTCTCTCACACAGAGGTCTATCCTTCACTCTCTCTCACAGAGGTATATCCTTCACTCTCTCACACAGAGGTATATCCTTCACTCTCTCACACAGAGGTCTATCCTTCACTCTCTCACACAGAGGTCTATCCTTCACTCTCTCACACAGAGGTATATCCTTCACTCTCTCACACAGAGGTCTATCCTTCACTCTCTCTCACAGAGGTATATCCTTCACTCTCTCACACAGAGGTCTATCCTTCACTCTCTCACACAGAGGTCTATCCTTCAATCTCACACAGAGGTATATCCTTCACTCTCTCACACAGAGGTCTATCCTTCACTCTCTCACACAGAGGTCTATCCTTCACTCTCTCACACAGAGGTCTATCCTTCACTCTCTCGCACAGAGGTCTATCCTTCACTCTCTCACACAGAGGTCTATCCTTCACTCTCTCACACAGAGGTCTATCCTTCACTCTCTCACACAGAGGTCTATCCTTCACTCTCTCACACAGAGGTCTATCCTTCACTCTCTCACACAGAGGTCTATCCTTCACTCTCTCACACACAAATTGTTGTGAATCATTATCATGTTTTCATATATGTTTTATTGATAATTGTTTTATTACTTTACTTTACTAATTTGCTATTTTGTTTGTACTTTGACAATACATTGTATTTTATGTTGTATGGATGAGGAGCTTTGCTCAACTCATAAATAAAATTTCTGTTCTGTTCCTATCATGTGGCTGACAATTGTTCTTTGTTCAAGCCATATAAGAAAAGTTTTGTCTGTTTGTCTGTATTTTAAGGGGGATGTTTTGGGCGTAGCTGAATAATATTGATTTTGACCTACAAATTAGACCAATCAAATGTTGTATATGAAGCGCGTTATATAAATATGCAAATAATTGGATGATTTGATTGGTTCATAATTTAAGCGGATATGAACCAAACGGGATGTATTGTAAAGATAATTCACTTTTTACCAAGTCTTTATTTAAACTTAATGATAGGAGAAACGTAATAAGTAGATGATATTTGTTAAGATTGACACGATTTTGTTCAGTTTCATAGTTATCCGTAAACATTTATCGTTGAAAGATATTTCTTTTCCCGTAACTTACCCCTCTGGCAAATCCGAGTTCCGAAATAGGAATATTCTTGTTATGAATGTTTCAACTAATCTTAATATATTAGTGTGTCCTGTCCGTCCGCCCATTCAGAAATTATATGAGATAGTTACCTAAAACTTGACATCTGAATAGAGGGCAATATGATGATAGTTTCCTAAAACTTGACATCTGAATAGAGGGCAATATGGAGATAGTTTCCTAAAACTTGACATCTGAATAGAGGGCAATATGGAGATAGTTTCCTAAAACTTGACATCTGAATAGAGGGCAATATGGAGATAGTTTCCTAAAACTTGACATCTGAATAGAGGGCAATATGGAGATAGTTTCCTAAAACTTGACATCTGAATAGAGGGCAATATGGAGATAGTTTCCTAAAACTTGACATCTGAATAGATGGCAATATGGAGATACTGCTTTTGTTCTCTTTGACAAAAAAATTGTTGCTATGGCAACATGTTTGATAATTCGCATCTTGCAATAATACTTTTGATTATTTAAGATTAAAGCTGATACTTCGCATTTGTATTTGGGACAATATGGTGGTAAGTATCCTTAATGAATTTACATGACTGTTCGTCCGTGTGTCCGACCGTAGCCAAATGTCGCGGAAAGATCTGCCCTAACTCGAGATCGATCTCGGACCTACCGATTGACAGCCCACATGAGCTTACCGGGTTCTACCTAGATTGCAATAGTAAATTAGTAATAATAATAATTGATAATAAATTAGGTCGTACGTATTTCGGTATTATTTCAATGTGTGGGTGACACTCAATCCTACCTCGGCATGGGATATTTGTCTTTGTTTCTTTACCAAAATTTAATTGGAAACTAAGGAACTAAATGCAGACAACTTGGTTGTATAAACTGTCCACATTCAATGTCAGTATACGTTACCAACGTACGAGACTGCATGAATATATAATCCATTCTGCTGAGGAATTCAAGCAAGAAATATGTTTTATTTCGCTAACAACATGCGAAAAATTTTATCAATGGCGGTTAGGATCAATGAAATAATTAGACGAAGTAACGGTAGTGTTTATGCTAAGAGTTAAATTTACACATTGCTATTTATGATTGAAGCTTTCGATCCACTTGAGATAGTTATTGTGAATATGTAATTACCGATAAGTGTGTTTGGCCAAAGTTCTGTTTTTGTTTTCATATACTGTAGTTTCTATGCTTATAACACATAACGACCACAAGATATTTATTAAGCTGTTTTACAACAAAGTTTTGTATTTATTGTTGATAAAGCCGTTTGTTGTTGTTGTTGATAAAGCCGTTTGTATTTATTGTTGATAAAGCCGTTTGTATTTATTGTTGATAAAGCCGTTTGTATTTATTGTTGATAAAGCCGTTTGTATTTATTGTTGATAAAGCCGTTTGTATTTATTGTTGATAAAGCCGTTTGTATTTATTGTTGATAAAGCCGTTTGTATTATTGTTGATAAAGCCGTTTGTTGTTGTTGTTGATAAAGCCGTTTGTTGTTGTTGTTGATAAAGCCGTTTGTTGTTGTTGTTGATAAAGCCGTTTGTTGTTGTTGTTGATAAAGCTGTTTGTTGTTGTTGTTGATAAAGCTGTTTGTTGTTGTTGTTGATAAAGCCGTTTGTTGTTGTTGTTGATAAAGCTGTTTGTTGTTGTTGTTGATAAAGCCGTTTGTTGTTGTTGTTGATAAAGCCGTTTGTTGTTGTTGTTGATAAAGCTGTTTGTTGTTGTTGTTGTTTTATCTTCTGTTTGTTTTCACCACTGTTTTATTGTATAATTGAATTACATCACCAAACGTAATATGGTACATATTTTGTTTACTTTGAATGTGTAATATTTGCATAGTCTATTCATACGATACAAGTTATTATTTTAGGCCGAACGACGAAAATAAACACATACTAGATTGTGAGAGTTTTTATTTTACTAAACATCGATAAAAAGTTTTATATCATCTGGATTAACCCTGCTAAAGTGTTTCTTTCAGTTATTACCAGATTAGCTGGGCTATTCTAATTTTATGTTATATACCGGTATACTGTAATAATGATAAGCATTTTTGCGATATGATTCTTATGTCATCTCTTATAACTCCACTAAGGAGTGGCATTGTATTTTTAAATTCTACTGTATTCTGTGATTATTGTAATTAATGCACGTACAATGGTGAGATGTAAATAAAGATTACTGCTACTACTAGTTTATTATTTTCTTCCATTGTTTGTCTTCATTATACTGAATGTGTTTAAAAGTATTTTATTAAGGTTGTGAAGTCCCCATGTGTTTTAAGAAGTTTATCAATATGTACATTTATGGATTAACTCACTTCCGGTAAATGCACACACAATTGTGATACGTTATTTTTCATATCAAAAGTATTTTAGGAAAGGAGAGGAAGTATACTGGCTTATGCTATCGAGTTTTTTCTCAAAATTATATCAATACTGGGACCAAAATTATTGGTAGTTTTGCAAACGGACCGGGTTTAGTTTGGTACCGTTTTTGCATGACGCGAATCGCTTTAACTCGCCGTAAAACTTACAAAATAATTAAGAAATGCATAAATTTATAATTACACGAATTTCTATTATCTTAGCTTTTTATGCATGTATATTTTGTGAAAATGACCGTAAAAATGTTGACATTATTGATATTTTAGCAAACGTACCGGGTTTATTTTTTGCCAACTTTGCATTACCCGAATCACTTTAACTCGCCATAAAACTTAGCAAAACAACTAAGTTATGCACAATTTTATAATCAGATAAAGGGCAATTTTATTAGCTTTCTGTCGATGCATACATTGTGAAAATTGATTAAATATTCATTACATTATTGGCATTTTAGTAAATACGCGTCGATTTTCACGCGATACGCGCCGCTTTAAATCATTAATTATTAATTAATTATCGATTTTTAATCGACGACAAATTTTGGAGCAATTATTGCTTTATCGCACCCGTTGCCAATCCTGTATATATTGGTCCCAGATCAATACAAATATAAAAAAACTAGATTTTCCGTACTCACACCTTGTTTCGGTTGTTGTTGTTTTGGAATAAAAACTTAATTTATGGGTTTAAAAAAAAGAATTGATGGCATGAGGTAGATTTGATCATTATCTTTGAATCCACGTGTTTGCAAAATTAACACCTGTGCAATTAACCTGATTTACCAGACCACCATGTACAATTTGACAGTGGCCTACCAAAAGTGCAAATAACCATTATTTTCAACATTTTTACAAAATTATAGCAGTATTAGTTGAAGGACGGTATAACGATAAAACAGTGTACATTTCACCTTGCTATAATATGTAGTTTCAAACATATTGCTAAAAAGCAAATATGGCCAGTGAAACTAACACTAAGAAAATGGAAAAAATACAGGAAAGAGCATTAAGATTTATCTATGATGATTTTGTTTCAGACTATGACACTCTTCTCACCATGTTAGGTTTCCCATCCCTTAAAATCAGACGCTTGAGAATTATTGCCCAAGAATTTTTTTAAATCTTCAATAAAAGTGGACCCACTTATTTATATGATTTGGTTGATCTTAAACAACATTCTTATAACTTTAGGTATTCTAATACAGTTAAGCTACCCAAGCCAAGAACAACAAGGTATGGTATAAACTCTTTCAAATTCTCAGCTGCAAAACTTTGGAATAACTTACCAAACCATTTTCGACAAATATCATCCTTTAATACTTTTAAATCCCTTCTAAATTATTGGAATGGAACGTCATGTGCAGTTACTTAAATGTGCATTCTGAGTTTTTTGAAAGAGCTTTATATGTTTATGGGTTATGTTGCAATTTATAGCTTTTTCATGTGCTTGCTTTGATGAAATTGTTTGTTCTGCTTTTGTTTTCTGTTTATGTGAAATGTGCTTGTTTACCATGTCCCTTTAGCTTTTATGTTCTTACTATGCTTTGTCATGTATACCATGTCAGTACTGTTCTTGTGTTTGATATTATCATTATCTGTATACAACTATTATACATGTGAATTTCTGCTTTTAAGCTATACTGAACCACTCGCTGTTAAATGTTTTACCTGATTAAATGTAGTTTAAACTTTTGAGTACTGAGAATTCTCCAATCTTAAATAGTTTTATAATAACATAAGTTTTACAATACTCACTTGTTTGTGTATAACTATTGAGCATCCATTAGTAAACACGTATACATCATAATGTTTATATAATAACCCTTATTCAACAATACCTCTCCAGTTTTAATACAAATACAATTTATTGGCAAAATCGGCATAGTACATGCCTTTGACCATTTACAAATAAGGTAACGATATATGGTCAAGACTCAAAACATATTTACAAAATGTACATACAAACAAACAGTGAGGTTTTACATTCCACTTAAATCATAAGATAATTTCATCATTCAATAAATATTTATTTGTATGTTTACTTTATATATTTGTATTTGACTGAATAAGTTGAAAACAATGATGTTCTAGTATCTATGTACAGATTAGTACTAGTATAGATGTAAAACAAATTGATCTATAGCTTAGAAGAAATAGATTGACCAAATTTACAGATGTCAAAATATTCTCCATGATCAAACTATATTAAACGTTATTATTATATGTGGCCAACGAAACAGAAATGTGTATTGTGTATTGTTTGGGCGACATTGTGCGATTCTGAAAATATTTGATGGGTATATCTGACTACCTTAGTCAACATTATATATTTCGCCGCATATTTGATGCGTATATCTGACCAAACTATAGTCAAAATTATATATTTCGCCGCATATTTGATGCGTATATCTGACTACCTTACTATAGTCAACATTATATATTTCGCCGCATATTTGATGCGTATATCTGACCAAACTATAGTCAACATTATATATTCGCCGCATATTTGATGCGTATATCTGACCAAACTATATATTCAACATTATATATTTCGCCGCATATTTGAGGCGTTTATCTCACTACCTAACTATAGTCAACATTATATATTTCGCCGCATATTTGAGGCGTTTATCTCACTACCTAACTATAGTCAACATTATATATTTCGCCGCATATTTGAGGCGTTTATCTCACTACCTTACTATAGTCAACATTATATATTTCGCCGCATATTTGAGGCGTTTATCTCACTACCTTACTATAGTCAACATTATATATTTCGCCGCATATTTGAGGCGTTTATCTCACTATCTAATTATAGTCAACATTTATATTTCGCCGCGTATTTGAGGCGTTTATCTCACTATCTAATTATAGTCAACATTTATATTTCGCCGCATATTTGAAGCGTTTATCTCACTACCTAACTATAGTCAACATTATATATTTCGCCGCATATTTGAGGCGTTTATCTCACTACCTAACTATAGTCAACATTATATATTTCGCCGCATATTTGAGGCGTTTATCTCACTACCTTACTATAGTAAACATTATATATTTCGCCGCATATTTGAGGCGTTTATCTCACTATCTAATTATAGTCAACATTATATATTTCGCCGCATATTTGAGGCGTTTATCTCACTACCTAACTATAGTCAACATTATATATTTCGCCGCATATTTGAGGCGTTTATCTCACTACCTTACTATAGTCAACATTATATATTTCGCCGCATATTTGAGGCGTTTATCTCACTACCTTACTATAGTCAACATTATATATTTCGCCGCATATTTGAGGCGTTTATCTCACTACCTAACTATAGTCAACATTATATATTTCGCCGCATATTTGAGGCGTTTATCTCACTACCTAACTATAGTCAACATTATATATTTCGCCGCATATTTGAGGCGTTTATCTCACTACCTAACTATAGTCAACATTATATATTTCGCCGCATATTTGAGGCGTTTATCTCACTACCTAACTATAGTCAACATTATATATTTCGCCGCATATTTGAGGCGTTTATCTCACTACCTTACTATAGTCAACATTATATATTTCGCCGCATATTTGAGGCGTTTATCTCACTATCTAATTATAGTCAACATTTATATTTCGCCGCATATTTGAGGCGTTTATCTCACTACCTAACTATAGTCAACATTATATATTTCGCCGCATATTTGAGGCGTTTATCTCACTACCTAACTATAGTCAACATTATATATTTCGCCGCATATTTGAGGCGTTTATCTCACTACCTAACTATAGTCAACATTATATATTTCGCCGCATATTTGAGGCGTTTATCTCACTACCTAACTATAGTCAACATTATATATTTCGCCGCATATTTGAGGCGTTTATCTCACTACCTAACTATAGTCAACATTATATATTTCGCCGCATATTTGAGGCGTTTATCTCACTACCTAACTATAGTCAACATTATATATTTCGCCGCATATTTGAGGCGTTTATCTCACTACCTAACTATAGTCAACATTATATATTTCGCCGCATATTTGAGGCGTTTATCTCACTACCTAACTATAGTCAACATTTATATTTCGCCGCATATTTGAGGCGTTTATCTCACTATCTAATTATAGTCAACATTTATATATTTCGCCACATATTTGAGGCGTTTATCTCACTATCTAATTATAGTCAACAATTATATTTCGCCACATATTTGAGGCGTTTATCTCACTACCTAACTATAGTCAACATTTATATTTCGCCACATATTTGAGGCGTTTATCTCACTACCTTACTATAGTCAACATTATATATATCGCCGCATATTTGAGGCGTTTATCTCACTGCCTAACTATAGTCAACATTATATATATCGCCGCATATTTGAGGCGTTTATCTCACTACCTTACTATAGTCAACATTATATATTTCACCGCATATTTGAGGCGTTTATCTCACTACCTAACTATAGTCAACAGTATACTCAGTGTGAGGTTCTCAGTTACAATATATTGTTTTGATAGCGATGTTTGAGGCGTACATCTCACTACCTAACTATAGTGGACAGTATACTCAGTGTGAGGTTCTCAGTTACCATGTATTGTTTTGATAGCGATGTTTGAGGCGTACATCTCACTACCTAACTATAGTGGACAGTATACTCAGTGTGAGGTTCTCAGTTACCATGTATTGTTTTGATAGCGATGTTTGAGGCGTACATCTCACTATCTAACTATAGTGGACAGTATACTCAGTGTGAGGCTCTCAGTTACCATGTATTGTTTTGATAGCGATGTTTGATGCGTACATCTCACTACCTAACTATAGTGGACAGTATACTCAGTGTGAGGTTCTCAGTTACCATGTATTGTTTTGATAGCGATGTTTGAGGCGTTTATCTCACTACCTAACTATAGTGGACAGTATACTCAGTGTGAGGTTCTCAGTTACCATATATTGTTTTGATAGCGATGTTTGAGGCGTACATCTCACTACCTAACTATAGTCAACAGTATACTCAGTGTGAGGTTCTCAGTTACCATATATTGTTTTGATAGCGATGTTTGATGCGTACATCTCACTACCTAACTATAGTCAACAGTATACTCAGTGTGAGGTTCTCAGTTACCATATATTGTTTTGATAGCGATGTTTGAGGCGTACATCTCACTACCTAACTATAGTGGACAGTATACTCAGTGTGAGGTTCTCAGTTACCATGTATTGTTTTGATAGCGATGTTTGAGGCGTACATCTCACTACCTAACTATAGTGGACAGTATACTCAGTGTGAGGTTCTCAGTTACCATATATTGTTTTGATAGCGATGTTTGAGGCGTACATCTCACTATCTAACTATAGTGGACAGTATACTCAGTGTGAGGTTCTCAGTTACCATATATTGTTTTGATAGCGATGTTTGAGGCGTACATCTCACTACCTAACTATAGTGGACAGTATACTCAGTGTGAGGTTCTCAGTTACCATATATTGTTTTGATAGCGATGTTTGAGGCGTTTATCTCACTACCTAACTATAGTGGACAGTATACTCAGTGTGAGGTTCTCAGTTACCATATATTGTTTTGATAGCGATGTTTGAGGCGTACATCTCACTACCTAACTATAGTGGACAGTATACTCAGTGTGAGGTTCTCAGTTACCATATATTGTTTTGATAGCGATGTTTGAGGCGTTTATCTCACTACCTAACTATAGTGGACAGTATACTCAGTGTGAGGTTCTCAGTTACCATATATTGTTTTGATAGCGATGTTTGAGGCGTACATCTCACTACCTAACTATAGTGGACAGTATACTCAGTGTGAGGTTCTCAGTTACCATGTATTGTTTTGATAGCGATGTTTGAGGCGTTTATCTCACTACCTAACTATAGTGGACAGTATACTCAGTGTGAGGTTCTCAGTTACCATGTATTGTTTTGATAGCGATGTTTGAGGCGTACATCTCACTACCTAACTATAGTGGACAGTATACTCAGTGTGAGGTTCTCAGTTACCATGTATTGTTTTGATAGCGATGTTTGAGGCGTACATCTCACTACCTAACTATAGTGGACAGTATACTCAGTGTGAGGTTCTCAGTTACCATGTATTGTTTTGATAGCGATGTTTGAGGCGTACATCTCACTATCTAACTATAGTGGACAGTATACTCAGTGTGAGGTTCTCAGTTACCATGTATTGTTTTGATAGCGATGTTTGAGGCGTACATCTCACTACCTAACTATAGTGGACAGTATACTCAGTGTGAGGTTCTCAGTTACCATGTATTGTTTTGATAGCGATGTTTGATGCGTACATCTCACTACCTAACTATAGTGGACAGTATACTCAGTGTGAGGTTCTCAGTTACCATATATTGTTTTGATAGCGATGTTTGATGCGTACATCTCACTACCTAACTATAGTGGACAGTATACTCAGTGTGAGGTTCTCAGTTACCATGTATTGTTTTGATAGCGATGTTTGATGCGTACATCTCACTACCTAACTATAGTGGACAGTATACTCAGTGTGAGGTTCTCAGTTACCATGTATTGTTTTGATAGCGATGTTTGAGGCGTTTATCTCACTACCTAACTATAGTGGACAGTATACTCAGTGTGAGGTTCTCAGTTACCATGTATTGTTTTGATAGCGATGTTTGATGCGTCAACTCGCTGGGGGGCTCAGTGTGTGTAAATCTCGACGATATAATATCAACATTGTAAACGACTTCAATACTCAACTATTCTTCACAGACCGCAAGCGATTTGTAACAATCACTTGTAATGTTATTGAAGAAAATCACCAAATACACACAGATATTTCGGTTTAAGTTAATCATTACAATAATATTAGTTTTCTGTAACAAACTCATTAGGCTTACTGATTTTTCTTTCTTATAGAATATATTCATTTACAAAGGGCATCAGATAAGCTGAAAGGTATTTCATAAAAACGACAAAATGTTAAAACCTTTTGTATAATCCGTAAATCTAGAGTTTTAGTACAACAAAACCAATCAAAGATCTAATTGAGAAATTGACAAACAATCACGTAGCTTTCTCGCATTCATTTTTACGTATTCTCGCTGTTAACTGCTCTAGAATTTGGCGACAAGGATTTTTTTACCAAGATCCGCATGCATAGATTATAAAAAAGTAAGTTTACATGTATATTCTAATCACGATAAAAATGAGTTTGAAAATGTGTACGATAAAATTATTTATAAAATCATTCAATTTATTATAATAACCTTTATGTTATAGTGAAAATATTATCATATTTTTTACAGTAATTTAAAAAGAAAAGTAAAATCGGGCTTAAATAATTGACAGTTTTTGACAGAATAGTTTCCATTTATCGCGTTATTATTATTTGAACAGAAGGTACAACATTTCGGCTGATTGCGACAATGCTACATAGCGTATAATTATGTAAAATATAATTTACGGCCATCATTGAATATTCATTTTATTATCAACATGGTAGTATAGTGTCATTGACCATTTAAAGCGCATTGGAGTTTTCTTTTAAAACAAGTCTAATCAATTTAATAATATATGAACACGAACGATATATTTCATCTAAAAAAAATGTAAATACACATTTTAGTGGTACACCATACTTTTTAACACAAAATAGCGGCGACCATATTCATACGCCAGTAAAGACGTCATTCGCAATCTGACTATAGCGCACCAGCTTACTTATAAGCCTACATGCGTTTCAGTGGAAATGATTTTAATCAGGTTGCGTTATATGCTCTGTTGTCAATTGTGAATTATCAAAAATGAAACATGGATTTTATAAAATGTACATCACGTCATTTATTATATATAATTATAATGACTATTGTGGAAGCATTCCTATAATTGTCTTTTAAAGAGATATAGTTAGAACTATCATGCCATAGAGTTCGCTTACTAATTTATCTAATATTTGATATATAACTTTTTGCCGAACGGTGATTTAAAATTATTATCTTGGAAACAACGCAATTAAAAATTAAAAGTATGGCAATACGACTCAGACCACGCTAGCCGATGTCAAATAGAGTAACATATGCCTCGCAAAGTAATTAATGCAGAAAACAACACTGCATTGAAAACTTGGAATAGATTTAGTTTAAATCGTATAATTAATTGACCGTAAAACAATAAACTGGCTACATTATGAGGGTAGGGCTATATGGTTGTTGTATAATGTCTCAACGCCTTGTTTTCTATTGTATACATTGTCTAACAGTCGCTCGTCAATCATAGTGAATGTATTAATGTTGGAATACAATATTGTCTGTAGACACGCTTGTAAATGGATATGCAGAGCAAGTTCTTCAAAGCGGACCTTTCTTGTGCCTCCATTCAACAATATTATCAATTTTATCGTATTAAACATTATTACCAATTTAACATCTCTCAAGCATCAACCTCTCAACAACAGAAAATATGTACATTGTCCACAGTATGTTGCTTTGGGAACGTGCAGTGAATATGAATTAAAACATAATTGCTGAATTAAAACACAATACCAATCCACTGTTGTACGATAGTATTGCTAACGAACAGCAAATTGTTGCAGGTAAAAGTCAAAACTGCAAATAAAACATTCCTGCCATTGATACGTAAATTTCATTCTAACATCAGAGCCAGATTTTTAAAAATATCTCCACTGAGATCTGTTTCAAACGCAAACGTTCGAGATATAATGAATAATCTAACAAAACAAGGACACAGTGCTTATTTACCGTTTTTTGTTTCCACTCGTTTTAAAGACATTTTTACATAATTCATTGCTAGCGTAACAGTTACATACACGCATTAAATGAAATTGTTTTTAACTTACTGAAATAATTATTCGATGTACATCAACATTCGTTTCTAAGTTTTTAAATTCTTAATAATAATCCTCTGTTCAAATACATAATATTTTAATTATGACCGAAATCCAGATATATATAGGTCCTCGTGAATGCATCTAGCAGCTAATGTCCATACAGTTTACTCCAACTTAATGCATTAGCTTGTAACAGTACAAATGACTAACAGTCGGAACTCGCTTATTCGAAAACCTTTTATCCGAACATTTGGTATAATTAGAAATAAATATCAGGTCCTGATATATTTTGGGCACGTCGAATTGAAATGGGTTATTTGAAACCATGTATTATTCTAAATAAAATTTCGTACCCGATGAATTCGAATGAACGAGGTGCGACTGTAGTTATATTAACTGTGTTCTGTCTTTACTTGCTTTACTTATCAGGGAGAGATCCTCACAATATTTGGGTGACACAATTTACGAAAACTCAAAATTTACCTGGTCATCTCCATGTAGACGACGAAGTCAATAAATTCATATTAATAAAACATATCTTATAGTTTGGCAAGTCAATTGTTGTCCATATTCCTATGTGAAGGAAATGATCTTAAAGAAGATTCAAAGACGTCCTCGGTCTGATAGTGTCAGCCTTCGTCCATGGCTTCAAACACTGTCCTACAGAGGATGTCACCTTGAACGTAGAAGCTGGGTATGTCTGTCCACCAACAATTTGTCTACGTCGGACACGAGTATGGACGAAATACTTAGCAAATATTTCAAATCCATCGACTCACGTTTACACACACCCAGTGCCAGTTGACGACAGCGTATACATTGTTTTGAATTAAGGCAAGATTATTCAGATTGTTCCGCTACTCATTCAAACACATTAATTAATCGTACGTAATTAGACAATTAGCCTAATTAAATGATTAACAGTAAATATGTACTTCACCTACATAGTACCCCATTTAGACTATTCAGACATAAGTTATTTACAAGTTGGGCCTGAAAAAATTAATAAACACAATAATATGCATGTACTGAGTTTGACTGTTCACATATACAGTAAAACCTCACTTAAAGACTACCTAAATAATAAGACCACCTTCAAAATAAGAACACTATTTTCAATAGGTGGTAATGTATGTGAAATTTCATTTGAATCCATTAAATCGCATGGAAGTAGTTAGCGCCACAAGAAAACCGAAATTGAACTGGTCATACACGGGTTGATGAGTTAAGGCTTCATTGAGACTGACTAAAGTACTGGAACATGGAGAGTGTGTTTGATTATTGGAACGAGGTCAAGGAGTCTAATATTGTGTCCTGTTTTTATTACCTTGTCATTAAAAGTACACCGCATCGTACACCGCATTCCCCTCAAAAACACTGGGGAGGCTATGACATAGCAAATAACCAAAAACATTTCGTAACAAGTATTGTATTACATTTAGGATTTTGCATCAGAAATTGCACTTAACCATAAAGGAATAAATAACAAAAATGATATATAAACTGTCAAACTTCGGCAACCAAAATTGTTTGAAATATGATACGTCTCGTTAGCCAGATAGACTGATACATTCACAAATATTATTATATTGGGAGTTCTAAAATAAAAATGACTATGGGAGTTCTAAAATAAAAATGACTAGAAAACGAAGTGAATATTCTAAATACAAATGTTTTACCGTTTTTAATAATAAGGCGATGCGTATGTTATACTTAATAAATGCAAATTCATTATTTTTGACCTTCGTCTATTTATATAGACCACAGAGAAGATTGCTGAGACACGCTTCAGTGCTTCAGTCATTCATTGATACCATTGTTCACGTACGCAATAACAAAACAACGGAGGATAATATCAAGATTTGCCCGCAGTTTGGTGGGTCAATGCACTCATTAGAAAACAGACAAATTAGACTTAATCTTGATTAAGATACATTTGAAGAAATTCTTAAAGAAACAAATAACTTGATTATCTTATTGGTGTATGTTTTTAATTACCACCTCCCGATGACTTTATCAGATTACTTCCCAGCCAATAATATAAATAAGATTTAACTACCACACGTAAGTTTGTCTAAGGAGTAGATTTCATCATCGTATTCTTTTCTCTGAGCCATTTAAAGCTGCAGTTTTGTACTCGCTTGCCGGTTCTCATACGTCGTGTGCCGTTTCAGCACTTGAAGAGTGCTCGGATAAATGACACTTCGGATAAAGCTGTTTATAACACACATGCTCCGCTTATCATATCGTTTTATTGTACAAACGCATACACGGGGGGTCTTTGCTAAGTCTTGCAAAGAAATACTCATTAGGTGACGTGGACAGATGGAAAATAATCAGTTTTTTAATTGAAGAACAAAGTGCGTACTGGTCTCTATTAGTGTGTGGTAAATGTTTCTCGGATGATTATTTACTGTTTTTGGACAAATATTATCCAGGTATAAAACTAATTATATTTGGCATAATTTTAAACGTCATTCAAGATCAAAGCTATAAAAACGTACGAATTATGCGATACGTTTTAAATAGAAATATCTCTGAACAGTGACACTGATCAATAACGGGTAATATTTTATCTCCGAAATTTGTTTCAACGTGTAATTTACGCATTTAATTGAAGGAACACAGACAATGAGCAGAGCGATGAATATTGACAATATTGTCGAACGGAATGATGTCGGATATATTGATGAAAATGGCTACAAAACGATCAAGAAACGAGTTGGTGGTGGCTTCAAATATGTGAAGGTGAAAGTTGATGTTCCAAAGGATGCTAGAGTGCCGCCATCGTCAGCTGAGGTAAAAGGATTACCACCAGATCTACCAAATGATGACGATGCGACTGATGCAAAGAAACAAGATTTTGAAGAAGCAGAGAAAGCAACCAAAGATGAAAATGAAAAAGAAAATCACATGGTATGTCTTTAAGGAACAATCGAGTAAATTTTACTTTTATTTTCAAATAATCATTTTCAATGCAGAATTTTGTTTATTTTTACTTAAAATACAATGTAGATGGACTGTTATGATTGTTATTAATAACACGTATTGTTGTGCCATGTCGAAGATGTGTTTTCAGGAAACGTTTTGTATGAGAATAGTTTTGCAAATTCTTAATTTTAGAATTCTGTAAACAATATTCACATACAATACATGTTTGTTTATGTGTTGCAGCGAGATTGTGAAAGTTAGGTAACAATACTTTGATCAATCCTATTGAGAACTCTTATTGTTTCGAAATGAATTAATGAGTGTGGTAGATTAATGTAATTATATTCAAGTCATTGTTCCTTCTACTATCACTGGCCTTTTTTTCTAAGTGGTTAAAAGGAACATTGCGATCGGCTTTTACTGACGGAAAGTATAATTGCGATGGTGTTGATGAAACGCAAATAGCGGGAAATCGCAAATGAACCAGCAAATGATAGCGATCTGCAGTTGTACGACATCGCATCGCTAATACCTGATGACACGCCTCCCTGAAAAGCTAACCCGACAATTTGTATTCATTACACTATGAAAAAGTGATATGAAACGTTACACGTGATTTTGACCCTTTTACATCGATTAATTCGATAGTTCAATACATATGAATCCTAGATGCTATATTATCTTATCGCATTCAAAAGCAACAAAAGAATGTATACGTTCGCCTTTACGAAACTATGCAGACTGGTACTGGTGGATTTGTACTTTTGATCAGTATATACTGCGTCCAAAGTCTTTCAAATTAACTAATATTGAGGTACAGCTTAGCCTATAGTCCTGCTTCTACATTCATATTGAAATATAGACATTATAACAGAGGTTAAAACTATGAATTCCACCATTCTGATAGACATGAGTCAATATTCTGGAGAGATAAAAATTCACCACACAGAAAAATCGGCAGTTACACCAAATATAAAGTAAAACCTCAATAATAAGACCACTGTTAGCACCATTACAATGGTATTCTTATTTCTTATTAATGTGGTCTATACTTTGAGGGTGAGTAAAGAGCAAAATAATGAAAATAGACTTGACAATTGTGTTCTTAATTTTAAGGTGATCTTATTATTGAGGTGGTCTTTAATTGCGGGTTTACTGTGTGGGTATTTAAGCATGTAACAGAATATGTACCATACTTGCCAATTAAAAACAAATCAAAATATAATTGTGTAATCAATATAAACATGCTTTATGTAAGTTTAAACATAAAATAATATTAATATAATTATTGTTTAATTCTTCAGAAATCCCCGACTGAATCATACGAGGGAAGTTTTTCGTTGCCATTATTGTCTGGAGAACTCTGGAAAGAAAACACGGTAGGTACTTGAACTCTTCTAAATGTATAGTAAGCCAACACTCACGTAATACCCCGCACACAGAAGGCTAAATGTATAGAAAGCCAACACTCACGTAATACCCCGCACACAGAAGTCTAAATGTATAGAAAGCCAACACTCACGTAATACCCCGCACACAGAAGGGACACTTTTATTTCATGTAAACTAACAAAGCAATACTTTACACGTGTATCATTTGTCCACTTAGTATGGTGAAAAGGGAAAGCAACATACCTCAGCATTGTGCTATGCCTTCTGGAAAGGAAATAATAAATAATTGGTTTATATTGATACATATTTTGGCAGAAATCTTGCACAGCCTACGTTTTGTTGTTGATTCACCCGAATGATATTTGTAAACCACACGCGACTCTACGTATCAAATATATATCTGCTGACTAAGGAAAATACTGAAATTCATACGAGTACATGATTACGGAATACTTTTGAGTGACTGAAATATTACTGTTGAAATGAAGAGAACACAATGTTGATCAGTAATGTTGTGGATCAGTAATGTTGTTGATCAGTAATGTTGTTACTCAGTAATGTTGTTGATCAGTAATGTTGTTGATCAGTAATGTTGTTGATCAGTAATGTTGTTGATCAGTAATGTTGTTGATCAGTAATGTTGTTGATCAGTAATGTTGTTGATCAGTGATGTTGTTGATCAGTAATGTTGTTGATCAGTAGTGTTGTTGATCAGTAATGTTGTTGATCAGTAATGTTGTTGATCAGTTATGTTGTTGATCAGTAATGTTGTTGATCAGTAATGTTGTTGATCAGTAATGTTGTTGATCAGTAATGTTGTTGATCAGTAGTGTTGTATACAATGTGAGGAAGCAAATGAGTGAGTCTCCGACGAAAAATGTTTTAAAATGCTTTTATGCTACATGTATTCTTGAATATATTTACTTGTACTCTGACGCTAAGCTTGCTAAGTCGCTTTAAAAATGACATGTACGCAACCTATTTGAATTATTGTATAAGTTATCACTGATTGCAGCCAAGCTGTGTGTTCTATATTATAATACTCCTGATAAAAGCACCCATACTATTTTTCATAGATAGATCAGTTTATTTTCAATATGTGCAAGACGGATGCCCATGAGATAGATACACATCAATACACAACATAGTAGCAAACATGGCAACAGCAAAATGTATCAACACATTATCATGCTTATAGATACACATCAATACACAACATAGTAGCAAACATGGCAACAGCAAAGTGTATCAACACATTGTCATGCTTATAGATACACATCAATACACAACATAGTAGCAAACATGGCAACAGCAAAATGTATCAACACATTGTCATGCTTATAGATACACATCAATACACAACATAGTAGCAAACATGGCAACAGCAAAGTGTATCAACACATTGTCATGCTTATAGATACACATCAATACACAACATAGTAGCAAACATGGCAACAGCAAAATGTATCAACACATTATCATGCTTATAGATACACATCAATACACAACATAGTAGCAAACATGGCAACAGCAAAGTGTATCAACACATTGTCATGCTTATAGATACACATCAATACACAACATAGTAGCAAACATGGCAACAGCAAAATGTATCAACACATTGTCATGCTTATAGATACACATCAATACACAACATAGTAGCAAACATGGCAACAGCAAAATGTATCAACACATTGTCATGCTTATAGATACAATGAAACGAACTAATTTTCATACAATTTGGCAGTTTGTTCAATCCACTGTTCTCTGAAAAACTATTCCAGCAGGCTTTCCACCATATGGGTTTGTAAATATGTGTTTATATTTCTGTTGGTAGTATACACGTATACAATTGTATATACAACTATCTTCCCTTAACTTTCGGATAATGTGAAGCATTTGGATCAGGAAATAAAATAAACAACTATATTTACCCGCTGTCTGTATAACGTGTGACAGAAGTTTGGGAGACATTCAAACACATCGACACGAGAGATAGAATTGTTAGTATTGTACTAATGTCGTATCAAATGCTATCCTGGTGTATCAAATGACAAACTGTAATGATTTAATCATTGATAATTTATGTTCCATGAACGATTTGGTTCACCACATGATCTTGATAAAATAGATATCGGTTGACAAATACAAATAACGTGTCTGCATACCATAAATGCTATTAATTTTAAAGACGCTCACAAATGTAACTATTTGTTTGTTAATAGCCTCAGAGAAGAGTGTGTTAATTAATTGTTATTTGTTCGTTGATAAATATTTGTCAAGTTTATTTTTTTGCTATACTCGCCCGAACGAAAGGAATGTTGCTAAAGTTTCTAATCGAGAATATCGAGTCGATTAAATAGACGGAGGAGACTATATCGAAAACATTTTTAGATTTTCTGAACGTAAGTCTTATTTAAAGATCCACACTAGCAAATGACAAGAACAGAACAGGACACAAATTCAATTTTGGATTTGATCAAGGCTCTTCATCCATATAACATATGTTCAGTATTTTGTCAAAGTACAAACAAAATAGCAAAATGGTAAAGTGAAGTAATGATAAAACAAAACCAAAAACATACATGAAAACATGATAATTATACAAATAAATGTAATGTGTGTGTGAGTTACTTAATCAGTTAAACATCGCAAATAAAACTAGGCATCATACATAAACTATAAATAATAAATATATAATAATTGATCTAATGAATGAAATTTTTCCTAATTTAATTGCGCAGTTTATGAAACCCGCCAAATTATTAAGAATAATCACTTATTTCTAAAAGAAAGTAATTGAATTACTTTAAACAGCCTATCTTTATTACAGATTAAAATAAAATGAAATTTGCCTTTTATGTCAAGGTTAAAACACACTTCACACATTTTGCCCGTACCTGCCACTTTCAATCCTTAAAATAACTGTTTGAACTTGTATATCAAAAATGAAAGTATTAAATGATCAAATTACCATTATTCTGTACTTTATTCCAGTGTGACAGAGGAGTGGAGTACGGGAATTATCCTATATTGAAACATATTCAGGAGAACGTGATCGGACACAATATTACCATACCCGGACCATTTGGTCCGAAACGACGTAAGTTGTGACTTCATCTTAACATTTTAGTACGCTTTGTAAATATTTTAATTATTAAGAAATAATTGATCGTTGAGATGGCAATATCAGAGGATGTTCTCCTTGAGAGGCAACTCAATTCGGGTTTTGCTGAACATTTTACGCAGTGTGTTTTAAAAAGTCCGAAACGTCATTTAGTCTGCAGCATTCTTGTCGTTGTGTGATGTTTGAAATGGCAATTAGATAAAAAAGTGGAACCTATCCCGACATGTCTAAGCATTGATATCAAGTATACCTGACAACTTGTCAACCTAATAATATTTTCGATGGAACAATGCACATTTATCTCGTCTAGTATCAGAGACAGACACAGACAACTTGCATGTATTTATAGTCCTTCTTTTTACGTTCTTGGTCCTCAGTTTTATTTTATACGTTATAAGTGCAAAGATATATAATGCACATTGTTTTGTTAATTTGTTTATCTAAACAAACATGAAAAATATACTTATTCTAGTTAAACATCAGTAAATATGCATTACCACAGCATACATTTATAACAACAAAACTGGATAAAGCCAATTCAAACATTGTATGTTCAGATGAGCCAGATACATCTTTAAATGAACGTTTCAATATTTTAACTAAAGAACAACATGCAATATACGCTTTGCTACATTTACTTTACATATTACACTGGAAATATATCACAACAATCTGCAAGTCAAGCACAATAAATATAACTTAAAACTTTCTCGAAATTGAGAATACCTCTTTAATAAGATCGTATTTTCCTGAACCAATTTTTATCTTTTATTCCATAATCTACGCGATAATCACATCACATCAGACGTGAGACCGACTTGCTGCAGAATCAAGTAGGACTGGTGGTCTTTTTATTGAGGTTTCCCAGTATAGAATTCATTGCGCCACGAATGCTAGCCACCTGAGGGGCCATGGTGTATCAGTATGTATTATATTTTCAGTGATATACTGTGACTATACAGCATCAGGAAGATCTCTGGCTTTCATAGAAGACTACATCAGAATGTACGTGTGTCCATTCTATGCTAACACACATTCAGACACGGGAAGAAATGCCAGACAAACATCAAAGTTCAGAGAGGAAGCCAGGTGATGCATATTTATATTATACTAATTAATATATCTTCTCCTGTTCATGTATAGTTATAGTTATACAATATTACTCCATTGCTGCATATATTTAATCTTATACACAAATAGTTTTGTTCTGTCCTGTGTTTGCTTATATTACATGTTTGATATTGTATTTGTAACATGTATATTTATTGTTTTGGCTATCTCATATTTATGGTCAAAGGCACTGTATGTGCAGATTGTACCAATAAATGTTTTGTATAGCAAAACACTCTGATACTGTATATAGTATAGTGTTTAGTTTGATTGCAACATTTGCAATATGCGTATGTCTACAATGTATTGTATAGCAAACAAAACGTACACTCTGATACTGTATATAGTATAGTGTTTAGTTTGATTGCAACATTTGCAATATGCGTATGTCTACAATGTATTGTATAGCAAACAAAACGTACACTCTGATACTGTATATAGTATAGTGTTTAGTTTGATTGCAACATTTGCAATATGCGTATGTCTACAATGTATTGTATAGCAAACAAAACGTACACTCTGATACTGTATATATTATAGTGTTTAGTTTGATTGCAACATTTGCAATATGCGTATGTCTACAATGTATTGTATAGCAAACAAAACGTGCACTCTGATACTGTATATATTATAGTGTTTAGTTGGATTGCAACATTTGCAATATGCGTATGTCTACAATGTATTGTATAGCAAACAAAACGTACACTCTGATACTGTATATAGTATAGTGTTTAGTTGGATTGCAACATTTGCAATATGCGTATGTCTACAATGTATTGTATAGCAAACAAAACGTACACTCTGATACTGTATATATTATAGTGTTTAGTTTGATTGCAACATTTGCAATATGCGTATGTCTACAATGTATTGTATAGCAAACAAAACGTACACTCTGATACTGTATATAGTATAGTGTTTAGTTTGATTGCAACATTTGCAATATGCGTATGTCTACAATGTATTGTATAGCAAACAAAACGTACACTCTGATACTGTATATAGTATAGTGTTGAGTTTGATTGCAACATTTGCAATATGCGTATGTCTACAATTTATTGTATAGCAAACAAAACGTACACTCTGATACTGTATATATTATAGTGTTTAGTTTGATTGCAACATTTGTAATATGCGTATGTCTACAATGTATTGTATAGCAAACAAAACGTGCACTCTGATACTGTATATATTATAGTGTTTAGTTTGATTGCAACATTTGCAATATGCGTATGTCTACAATGTATTGTATAGCAAACAAAACGTACACTCTGATACTGTATATAGTATAGTGTTTAGTTTGATTGCAACATTTGCAATATGCGTATGTCTACAATTTATTGTATAGCAAACAAAACGTACACTCTGATACTGTATATATTATAGTGTTTAGTTGGATTGCAACATTTGCAATATGCGTATGTCTACAATTTATTGTATAGCAAACAAAACGTACACTCTGATACTGTATATATTATAGTGTTTAGTTGGATTGCAACATTTGCAATATGCGTATGTCTACAATGCATTAAAATGCCATTCAAATATTGGCCGCTTTTAATACTGTCAAAATTTTAAGACAAACATATTGCTAAACAATTGGCCAACTTTTGTTGTTTATCATCCAGCCCCATGCCTGAGTCTTGGAAAACCCAAACTTCACGCATACACGTATACTTGCTTAAGTATTTGGTTAATTAAGATTATGAACAAAAGAATAAACACAAACAAACCTTTTTTTACATCAATTGAAACGATCTATACATTTTTAATTTATTTTGAAACGGTTACCATAAATAAATAATGCATGCATTTATTTATTGTCATACATGGTAAAATATATTTATTACAATAAATAGTAAAGATAAAACTCCATATAGTTTTTATTTATCATAAATGGTAGTCATAGACATTTTATTTTTTATTTTATTAATAAAAATGGTGAGGTTAATGAAAAAAGTCCACGATTTGTTTTTTGTTATAAATGGCAACCAAAAATAAAAACCCAAATATTTTCTCTATATCTATCGATGCTAAATATTAATTAAACTCAGTTTATTTATCAATTAAAAAAAATAACCGTAAATAAAAACGAATGAATTTATTCTCCTAAATGGTAAATATCACATTTACTAGCCATAAATAAAAACCAACGTTTTTATTATCATAATGGTAAATATCATTACTACTTACCATAAATAAAAAATCCATGTTTTTATTAAATATAAGGGCAACCATACATATAATATTGTTTATTTATGAGGACAAATAATGATAAAATGTTAACAATATATTAAAATTCACGTATTTTTTAATTATTTTAAATAGTTTCTATTATGACATGCATGATTCATGTTTTTTTGGTGCCAATAAATAAAATACATGTATTTAATTATATAATACTGTCAACGGTAACCATTAATGAAAATACATGTACTGATTTAATATTATAAAAGGTAACAATTTATAAAGTCATTTAATGTATTTTTATTATTATAAATGGTAATTGAAACATGTATCTATTTTTGCTATTGCTTGAATAAAAGTTGACCTTATTCAGGGCCCCTTTTTGAATGTAAATCATTTCAATGTACACCATTTATCTTGTAGACAAATAATTAAGAAATGTGTGAATGCATCCAAAGATGACGTAGTGATATTCACAGGAAGTGGTGCGACTGCAGGATTTCACAAAATTGCTTGGGGATTAAAAATAAACCACCACAGGGTTGCTGAAGAGACGGTGTGTGATGTTAATTATGTATAATAAATATTAAATTATATTTGATATATTTTATTTGTTTTCACTGTTCAAATCGATTTTTTTCATGTGTATCTATGATACTTTAAATGTAATATTCGAAGTTTGATATCATTATAATGTACATACACACTGAAATTGTCCGTTACCTCGGATTTGTGAAGCGATATATAGATTATTCACTTACGTATATTATATATTTAATGTGTTGGTTTAGGTTGTTCTCACAGGACCTTACGAACATCATGCAAATCTGTTGCTATGGAAGGAACTAGGAACAACGGTACGTAGAAGTAGTATTGTAAACATAATACGACAATAAAATGCAGTAGTATAATTGTATTAAATCGAAATTGCTATCAAAAACAAGCTAATGGTTGCCGGAGGTTCAGCTTATATTCGACCTTCACTATCAATTAACACAATCAACACATCGATTCCTGCTTAATAACGTCCTTAAATAAGATTGGTGTTTTCATGTAAAATTATATATAAAATCTTATATGGAATTATATATGATTTGAGGCGAGGTCTTAAGTCTTATGGATTTTAACTAACCGAAAATGTTATAACACGAACCTTTTAGGCACAGCCGTACTAATATTGTTTTTCAATTTGCATATTAGTGTTGTGTAAACCAATAAGGCAATTTCTCTCCTTTTATGTTGTAATGCTATCAAATTTTGTAGTTGTAGTTGTGTTTATCATTTTCCATTCTTCAACCATCAGGTTATTCGAATACGTGAACGACAGGATGGTAAAATAGATTTGGAGCAGTTGGTCTCTGAACTTAAGGCAAGTGCCGTCTGTTACATTATATGTATTGTTTATTTTTTTGAGAAATTAATAGTAGAGATTCTATCACATGGAGCGAAAATTATTATTGTTGCTGGTTTAATGATATAAGTTAATGATGTATCTGGCCCAAACATAAATGTTTGAATTGGCTTCATCCAGTATTGTTGTTGCACTGGCTAAAACATCTCTATTAAGAACCATTGCAAAGTATAATCGATGCAAAATATCTTTTTTTACCATATTACTAACAGATAAAACTTGTATAATAGCCTGATTGTTAAGAAAACTGTAAGTTTTTTATTTTGTTTTATGATGTTCAAACATCATTTCACCAAATACGGATCATACATTATGATTTCATTCTTTGTTAATGCATGTTTATTAATGTTTTAACTATAGGAAATATATTTTTCATGTTTGTTTCGGTAAATAATTGAACAAAAAATGAGCATAATATATCTTTAATTGAAATTCAGTATTACACGTATCAGTTTAAAATACATCAAATTCTAATGCATCTGAATTGTATAAAGAAATTAACCATTCGCTTGCTGCAATGTTTCACGTCTATTTACTTACAGAAGAACATGTAAGTTATGGCTTACTCTTCCTCACTTGCTCTGGTCAGGTCAACCGACCGCCATACATTTGAAATTTTGAAAAAAGACGTAAATTCCCAACGCTAAATTGACCCAAATTTGACTATTGTTTACATTAATTAATTTATTGCGTTTGTATGTGTTTTTCTAGTTCTGGAAGGAGAAACGACGCCATGCATTAGTCTGTATATCAGCGGCCAGTAATGTTACTGGTATAATAACTGACGTAGATCAGATAGCGACATTATCTCATCAATACGGAGCCCTATGTATCCTGGATTATGCAGGTGGTGGCCCATACTTAGACATTGACATGAACCCTTCGAAGCAAAGGTACTTGAGTCATTGTCATTGTCATTGATTACATCGGAGTATTTAAACGTTTATCTGCAGCCCGGTATAAAGAGATAAAACATCTACTATAAGCGAGTACTGACAATTGTTTCATTTGTTAAGGGAATGTGGACTCCAATTAAGTAAAGCCTTTTAGTATTAACAAAATTGATCATATCGAGTAAATGTTGTTTCATGCTTGCAAATAGTGACGTCAGATGTGGCGTTTTCTTGAAATGACGTCACTTTCAGAAGTGGTTGTAAATCCCATAGCAGCGCTCAAATAATTATGTTTGAAGTATACTCGTATGTGCTAAATGAACTGTGATCTTAATTATCTCAGATAATAATGGAAGCTGAGTTTTTTTGGTAGCGTTTACGAAAGCGAATAAACATCGGATGGATGTAAGTGAACATTTGCATATCCTGTATGTTTGTGAGTGTGGCCTCCCCATGGCTTCTCTTTTGCTCGTTTACACATTCTGGTAACTAGACTACCTTACGTACAATATAATTTGATGGCCATTTCATTTATTACCGTGTATCGGGAAAATTCCAGAAAACAATTCAAACCTGATTCATGAGCCACTCAGATTAACAATTCAAATTGAAAGCAATGTTTCAATGGTTTAATTGTAAATTTCAGTTACAAAGATGCAGTTATTATCAGCCCGCATAAGTTTGTCGGCGGACCAGGATCGCCTGGTGTTATCATAGCAAAAAGATGGATGTTTAAAAACCAAGTTCCGGAAAGAGTAGGAGGTGGTACGGTGACATACGTAAGTTATCGTACTGATATATATTGTCTCCATTACAGAAATATACACAAATGTTTGATTATACTAATGCATATATTGTCTCCATTACAGAAATATACACAAATGTTTCATTATACTAATGCATATATTGTCTCCATTACAGAAATATACACAAATGTTTCATTATACTAATGCACGTCCTTAACCCGTCATGTCTATGCTTGCTTGAAAGCCTCTTCCTTTAATTCATTCCTAACGTAAAAACGTATCTTAATATACATGTATGTTTGTTGCCCTAACGACCAAATGTATCTGACAGTGTTACATTTGTATTAACAACGACCGTACTTTTCAAAACAAAATAACGACTTCGATTACTAATACATATGCAAGTTTTCAATGTTTAGTGACATATGTTATCAATATTGTCTTCACTTCACACAGGTGTCCAGAGAGTTCCATAACTACACACATGATATCGAGGCTCGTGAAGAAGGAGGTACGCCAGCAATTATTGAGTCAATAAGAACAGGACTTGCATTTCAGTTGAAGGCAGCAGTGACAGAAAAGCTGATTTTGGCACGAGACGAGGAATTATGCTGGTAAGATAGATTTAATAGAATAGTATAACAATCAAACCCGATATTTAACACTAAAATCCATCAGGTGCCGGTTGTTTGTTCAATACCAGTATACCTGCTGCAGAATGGTTGTACATGTACATATTAGAAGCGTACCTGGCCCAGATTGGGAATGCCGAGTGTTTGTAAAACTTACAACAATAAGCGATATTCAATACTGGATCATCCTCTTGACTTACACAATTACTTAACATCGAAATTAAATGTGACCGTCAGCGGACTGAACCTACAACCTTACAACGAGACAGCGCCTAGTACTGTCCATGTACGTCTGTCTGTTGGACATGTAAGAAACATTTAAAACTAGATGATGTTTTAGCACTGAACTTGCATTTTCTAAAAGAGAGTTGCTTAATGGAGGCACGAAGCTGCATACACGATATAAAGTGTGTCACTTCGTTAAGTAACGTGGGTGGGTGGGGCTCTGTTATGGTATTAGGTGTGTCCAGTTGTAATGCATTATTTTCATTGTTGCAGTCGAGCATTTAGTGTTTGGGAAAGAAATCCAAACCTCGTGGTATTAGGAAGTCACACTGTGGAGAGATTGACAATATTTTCATTTGTTGTTAAACACGAGACAGGCAAGTTTGTGCATCATAACTTCATTTCGACGTTGCTGAATGACTTGTTTGGAATACAGTCACGTGGTGGCTGCGCATGCGCTGGGCCTTATGGCCACGTGAGTTACATATTTTACTTATTTACCGATTTAAATTATAACTTACTTTAAAGGACAAAACGTTATCATGTCATATGGCGATATAACTAAAGGGGTATTAACGTTGAAACTGACATAGGATTTGCATTAAATAAATAATAAACACATCATTACCGACCCGTTACACTTTGCCTCGTATACATGTAACTATTTGTAAATTGTTTCAGTCGGTGTCGATTACTTAAATGCACTCTATATATATTCACTCTTATCTGATCAAATATTTTACCATTCAGGATCTTCTTGGTATCTCTGAGCAAACAGCAAAACGTCTGAAATGGTTCACAGTTCTACCAACAGGGTAAGTGAAATAAAGTACAGCGAACACGAAATAAAAAATACACTGCTATTTGATGATATTTCATTTTAAAGTAAATTATTTGACACCAGCGTTACATTACATACACCAAAAATGTGTATACCAGTTTCTGAGTATAACCGTGTCACTAGAAAAATAATGATTTCATATATAGTTACTTTTGATGCATTGATGTAGTCTGCATTGCTCCACATTTTTGAATGTGGATAATTCGAAGCTAACTGTATGGTTGACGATGGGAGATATTCCCTTGAGCCTCCTCAAATGCCTTATGTTGTATAGACTGTTGTATTCCCAGAGGTCTGTGTGTGGAAGCACTGTCTTATATGTGGTGATCCCTGTAGCAACTTATTCTCTCTCTTTTACATACATTCATATTTTTTATTTCTGTTTCTACAGGAAAGATAAAAGCTGTCCTCCCTTTGTAATGGGAATCATGAGGTAAGACAAATCCCATTTTCATAATAACACATATAACATATACAAGTTGCATTTTATTGTAATTGTTAATATGTTTACTCAACATTTAAACGCATACCAATATAAACAATTAAACATATTAGCATAGGGCATGGGACTGATATTTATTTAAATTATGGTTAACAACAATTACAATTTGTTGCTGACTTGTATTTTCCTAGTAAACATTTTCATTGTATTTTATAGGCCAGGCTTCGTACGTGTAAATCTTCCATATTTTTATGACGACAAATTGGTTGAGTACATTATCAATGCTGTAGATATGGTGGCGACCCACGGATGGAAACTCTTGCCTTTGGTAACTAAAATGCAATTACGTACATGTAATTCATACCAACATCTTGCACAATATATTATATGTAAAGATTGGTGTAGATGTAATCGTTTTTTCTGGCGTCTCATGATCTAACATGAGGCATTCTGGTCCTGTCAAAGACAAACGGTTGGCAAAATGGCATACGAACATATCGAGGGTTCAGCGCAAGACTAGCATAACTCCTATGTGTTTATATATCGAGGGTTCAGCGCAAGACTAGCATAACTCCTATGTGTTTATATATCGAGGGTTCAGCGCAAGACTAGCATAACTCCTATGTATTTATATATCGAGGGTTCAGCGCAAGACTAGCATAACTCCTATGTATTTATATATTGAGGGTTCAGCGCAAGACTAGAATAACTCCTATGTATTTATATATCGAGGGTTCAGCGCAAGACTACATAACTCCTATGTATTTATATATCGAGGGTTCAGCGCAAGACTAGCATAACTCCTATGTATTTATATATCAAGGGTTCAGTGCAAGACAAGCATAACTCCTATGTGTTTATATATCAAGGGTTCAGTGCAAGACTAGCATAACTCCTATGTATTTATATATCAAGGGTTCAGTGCAAGACTAGCATAACTCCTATGTGTTTATATATCAAGGGTTCAGTGCAAGACTAGCATAACTCCTATGTATTTATATATCGAGGGTTCAGTGCAAGACTAGCATAACTCCTATGTGTTTATATATCAAGGGTTCAGTGCAAGACTAGCATAACTCCTATGTATTTATATATCAAGGGTTCAGCGCAAGACTAGCATAACTCCTATGTATTTATATATCGAGGGTTCAGTGCAAGACTAGCATAACTCCTATGTGTTTATATATCGAGGGTTCAGTGCAAGACTAGCATAACTCCTATGTATTTATATATCAAGGGTTCAGCGCAAGACTAGCATAACTCCTATGTATTTATATATCAAGGGTTCAGCGCAAGACTAGCATAACTCCTATGTGTTTATATATCGAGGGTTCAGCGCAAGACTAGCATAACTCCTATGTATTTATATATCGAGGGTTCAGTGCAAGACTAGCATAACTCCTATGTATTTATATATCGAGGGTTCAGCGCAAGACTAGCATAACTCCTATGTATTTATATATCGAGGGTTCAGCGCAAGACTAGCATAACTCCTATGTATTTATATATCGAGGGTTCAGTGCAAGACTAGCATAACTCCTATGTATTTATATAGGAGTGAGGATAGTCTTGCACTGAACCCTCGATATTGTCAGTTTTCATTGGGATTGTTTTACTTATACGTATGTGATATTTATCAACAAAAGTCTCAAGGTGAATTACACTCTTACCTACCCGATAGTAATAATTTTATCCACTCCGATATGCGAAATGTATTGTAAATGAGGACTCCGAATAGAATTCTACTTTGCTTTTATTTTTTCTTCGAAGTTTATATTACAGGCTTACCCTATGCCATTAAATAAAATATAACGAGAATATCTCTTTAAAGTGTACAAATATGTGATAAATCACATGACACACTGACTCTTAATTTTGTTATTTTGCAAGAAGTTCAAGTTGTTCTCTTGTGATTCTAAAGAATTTGTTACTTGATGCATGTAAATGAGAAATGTGCAGATATTTATTTACACATGCTGTACAGTAATGTTGTTTGACTTTCAGTACACTTTCGACGCCAAAAATGGAGCTTTCGTCTACAAAGGGGAGATGTCGGAGGAAAACGAGGAAAGTTTATTTAGCTTACAGGATATCGATTATCCTGGGAAATTCCACGTGAATCGCAGACCTCCAGATATTTCAAGCAAAATCACTATTGATGAAATGTTACAGGAAGCCGAACGCATATTGATGGGTGACTCCACAAATACGTCTAAGGTGCGTATAATAACAGACACAGTAACTTTTCATGGTTTTTAAAGCGACTGGTATTGTTATAAAAAGTATCTCATTTAGAAAGGTATTGTTATATACTAGTGTATCTCATTTAAAAGGTATTGCTATGAAATTTGGTGTATCTCATTAAGAAAGGTATTGTTATGAAAACTGGTGTATCTCATTTAAAAGGTATTGCTATGAAATTTGGTGTATCTCATTAAGAAAGGTATTGTTATGAAATTTGGTGTATCTCATTTAGAAAGGTATTGTTATATACTAGTGTATCTCATTTAGAAAGGTATTGTTATATACTAGTGTATCTCATTTAAAAGGTATTGCTATGAAATTTGGTGTATCTCATTAAGAAAGGTATTGTTATGAAAACTGGTGTATCTCATTAATCAATGCTAATACAGAGTTGTCGACCGTTATCATTTCATAATCGTCTGTATATTTTATACATGTTGAATGTTTATTAAGCATACTTATATAATAATGTGTACTTTTGTACAGGACACGTTAGACATTTAATAAGAACTGTGTATTTTATCTAGACGTTCTGTACTCCAGACATCAGCATATGCAGTGTTGAATTATCTAATTGTTGCAATAGATATATTGTCCATTTCACATTCCATACACCATGTATGACGTACATTTACTCCGGACTATTTCTTCCATCGCTGATCATTATTACTATATCCTAACTGTTCCTTCAATCGCTTATCATTGTATCATGACTGTTCCTTTAATCACTAATCATTGTTACTATATCCTAACTGTTCCTTCAATCGCTTATCATTGTATCATGACTGTTCCTTTAATCACTAATCATTGTTACTATATCCTAACTGTTCCTTTAATCGCTTATCATTGTATCATGACTGTTCCTTTAATCACTAATCATTGTTACTATATCCTAACTGTTCCTTCAATCGCTTATCATTGTATCATGACTGTTCCTTTAATCACTCATCATTGTTACTATATCCTAACTGTTCCTTCAATCGCTTATCATTGTATCATGACTGTTCCTTTAATCACTAATCATTGTTACTATATCCTAACTGTTCCTTTAATCGCTTATCATTGTATCATGACTGTTCCTTTAATCACTAATCATTGTTACTATATCCTAACTGTTCCTTCAATCGCTTATCATTGTATCATGACTGTTCCTTTAATCACTCATCATTGTTACTATATCCTAACTGTTCCTTCAATCGCTTATCATTGTATCATGACTGTTCCTTTAATCACTCATCATTGTTACTATATCCTAACTGTTCCTTCAATCGCTAATCATTGTATCATGACTGTTCCTTTAATCACTCATCATTGTTACTATATCCTAACTGTTCCTTTAATCACTCATCATTGTACCATGACTGTTCCTTTAATCACTAATCATTGTTACTATATCCTAACTGTTCCTCCTATCGCTAATCATTGTTACTATATCCTAACTGTTCCTTTAATCACTCATCATTGTTACTATATCCTAACTGTTCCTCCTATCGCTAATCATTGTTACTATATCCTAACTGTTCCTTTAATCATTCATCATTATTACTATATCCTAACTGTTCCTCCTATCGCTAATCATTGTTACTATATCCTAACTGTTCCTTTAATCACTCATCATTGTTACTATATCCTAACTGTTCCTTTAATCACTCATCATTGTTACTATATCCTAACTGTTCCTTTAATCACTAATCATTGTTACTATATCCTAACTGTTCCTCCTATCGCTAATCATTGTTACTATATCCTAACTGTTCCTCCTATCTGTAATGTTTAAATTATATTTTTGTAGGCGCGAGTGTCAACAGCAACACTTAAATTAAATGAACTGATTCCAAAAGACAAAAGAAAGTTTCGATGGTTCCTCACTCCACAAGATGCAAGTGACATACTGACAGGTACTCCAATCATTGTGAAAACTATTGTTCAATGTAATAACCATAGATTTAAACATTATGAATTTGACACTTGCTTGATGAAACGCTTGCCTGATTGTAAGGTAGTGCTAGGTCGTATAGCTTTTTGTCCACAATAAAGTCATGTTTTGAGGAACACGAAAAATCGGTCAATGGGGCTACCGGGATTCGAACCCGGGTCTACTTGTCCGAAAAGATGACGTACACCCGCTTTTCTTAATCTAATTTACTAATGTCATTTATAGATTTTGTTGAGCTGCTTTCGTTGAAACCGTAACCATTCTTTGACATTCCGTTATACGTATCTAGAAGCAGTCGTAGATATATAACTGTATTCAATGATTACTCCAGCCACAATGTTGTGATTTGACAGAGTGTACAGTCTCATAAATTATGCTGCAGTTGTTTCCATCGTTGGATTTTGTCCCATCTGTTTGTCTCGTAATGCTAGATAACATTCTTTATGCAATCTACTGCTTTAATGTCCATTTCAAACGCGACACAATTTAGGTTAATTTGGTTTCTCTTTCTATCATTGACATCAGCATCATGTCTTAAACATTTGCTAATTTTCAGGGACGAAAAAGGTACGTCGGCAGAGACAGTTTATGACACTCAGAAAGGACAATCGTATCAATGACTGGGGAGATTGCGCTCTAGAATCTTATAGAAGTCAAGCGTCCGATAAACAAGGATCAACAGATTCGGTATCCAATCATCTTTCAAAGGCTGATAAAAATAAACGAGGTTCTGGTAATCTGACCGACAGGGAAGACAACGGAATGCTTGATTTCGGGGAAAGTTGTGATGAATGTGAATCAGATAGAATGGAAAGGTACAAACCTAGAAAGCAGTTTTCAAAAACATGGCAAGAACCGAAAATGGCTTTCATGGGCTCCCCCAGGAGAATGAAGGACGGAAGTTCAGCACAAGACAACAGGCAATACAATAAGTCACTGTTAACCCATAGAAGTCAACATAACGATTTCCATCTTCCAAAAATTGTGTGAAATTGACTTTTGAAGAAACGGATCAATTAATTGTTCTTCTTTGCTTAATTACTTTGTTAGTATTGGTGTTGTGAACACTGTTCTCATCAGCTATACGACTATTCCAATTTCTACGCAAAAGTATCAATGTCGTCTTCCATTTGTATCAAATTTCAGTACAGTCTTCCAGTATGAATGCGATACTAACTATTATTCAAAATTCTTATATATTGTGATGATTTGATTCAATAGAATCGCTGAAATAGATATTATTTTACTTTTATCAAGTTAAACTGTGATAAACAAAGTCATGCTTAAGTATTGCCTTTGAAAGTGCTCTAGTTCTTACGAGGAGGCTTTCTGGATTAAGAACAGATGAAGCGGCTGAGATATTTGTTACAACGTGTACACTGTCGAGCAAAGACATTGTATTTATAAATGTATTCTCCATTCTACCTCATTGTTATCAGTTGTACAGTAAACCGTTTGTTCCATCTGTGGTTTCCATGGTAAATATTAAATTTTGACTAAAATAAATCTGTTACATTTCTTTACATACGATGGTCTTCATACATCGTCGTACATTTGCCGTTTGAAATCCATTATCAAATGCTTAATTGATAGCATAAAAACGCATTTACGTTTTTAATTTTGAAAATGTTTGTTTACTGTATACGTTGATTTATTGGAGATGGTTTAATTTTGGCTATATTGGCGGTCAACATCACATGCGCCAATTTTAAAATATAATCGTCACTAAATATAAGCATCGCCAATTAAAGTGCTGACATTAAGGGAGACCACTCTGTGTTCAAAAGGTAAGGGCAAACATTTTATCTGCTATACGTGTCGTTATATATCAATGATTGTTTGTCATATGAAAAACTAAGTCACGAATGGCTGAATTTATCAGATGTACTAAAATTGGTAAATATTCACTGAGACACTTATGAATTACATTCAAGTTCAAGTTCAAAGTTCAAAGTTTTATTGACAAAAACTCACTAAGTTCATTGTCATAACAACTTATATACATTGGGAAAGGTGAGCAAAATTACATAAACAAACATTATATACGAGAAAAGTGTGTATAAATATAGTATGAATCATTGACAGATAAAGACTATAGTTGACATAAATTGTATATTGGAAAATCGTGTATACATTGAGGTTGTAACATAAGGCTAATGAACATAATGAATTGGTTGCTGCGTAAATTATGCTCTCAATAAATTAGCATGAAAAATAAAAGATGCTAATGTTCTTAAAATTACAGTATTTGAGCTCGATAACAGCTGTTTAAGTTTATGGAGAGTAGGCCAATGACAGAAATAATTAGAAAAATATTGTTTTCTTAGGTCTCTATATCCTAAAACATGAAATTCAGTTTCTACAACATTCATAGAACATTTGTTACATAATCTTAAGTTTCCGGGCACATATCTGTAACGACCTTCTTCTATATTTAAACGGTGTGCTGAACATCTAAATCTGGCTAAAGCTAATCTGTGTTTATCATTTCCAATGCAAGTATAATTCCTTCAAAACATCATGTTTAAAAGTTTTGTATGTTTCAAATCTGGGCAAATTGGTAACATCAGAGAACCATTGTTGTAAAAATTGATCATATAAACATCTAATAACACTTTGTATTTCTAGATTAGAAACCATTTGAATATCAAACAAATAAGAAAATCCTAAATTATTTAACAAGTTTTTGACTAACAAAGACCATTCATTTATCATATTACCATTAGTATCACGCATGTTATATTTTAAAAAGCAAAGAATCCTTATTGTTTACAATTTTATACCAGTATTTCAGTATTCTGGTTTTTCTTATAACAGAAAATGGATATCTAGCAAATTCCCCATAAACAAAAGAATTACTCGTTTGTTGTCGTACACCAAGCAGACGTTTCAATTTTTTTATATGTACTCGTTCTATATCCGGAGCTTTATGAAACCCCAATATTTCACATCCGTAACTCAAAATAGACCTAACCATTGAATCAAAAAGTTTCACCTGTTCGTCAACATTTAAAGATATAATATCAAATAAACTATACAAGGAAAATAGAGCTCTACTTGCTTGCATGGATAGAGACTTTTGAGCTTGTGCAAAACAACCATTTGATGTCAATGTTACACCTAAGTAAGTAAAATGTGTTACAGTATTCAGTTTACAATTGTTATAATACAAATTTAGATTATCTGGTCTATTACCCTTTTTACATACCATTACAACAGTTTTATTTATATTCACTTGTATTCCCCAAGAGGAACATTAAACATATAAATTGTTTAAAAGCTTTGTAAACCATCCTCTGAGTACGACATTAAAACAGTATCATCGGCAAACATAAGCAGAAAAAGTTTGAGCTCGTCTATTGTAATAGAATCAATATCATCGGTGACTAAATGTGTATACATGTCATCAATAAAGCAAAGAAACAACACTGGTGAAAGCGGATCACCTTGTTTAACACCTTTGTTACTATCAAAAAAGTCAGAGAGTGAAGTATAAGTTCGGATACAAGATTTAATAGTGCTATACATTTTCTTTAACATTTTAACAAGTTTTGAAGATGCACCTATTCTTAAAAGTTTCACCCAAATGCCGTTCCTATAAACCATATCGAATGCCTTTTGGAAGTCAATGAAGGCCAGGTAAAATTTACGTTGTTCATGCTATATCACTTTTTGAATTATAGAATTTAAAACAAAAATACAATCTACAGTGCTTTTGTCTTTACGAAATCCATATATGATTATTAATTTCTGCCCATTTTCTTAACCGTGTGTCTAAAGGTGTAGAAGAAATCTTTGAAAAAATACTAGAAAGAGTTATTCCTCTATAATTATTCACATCATTGGGATCGCCCTTTTTAGGGACGGGTACTATCACACCTTTTAGCCAACTTTCTGGATACATACAATTATTATACATAAGCTTAAAAATATCACAAAGTAAAGGGGATAGTTTATCAACACAACACAAAAACATCTCAGGTATAAGCATATAAATTCCACCACTTTTGCCAGATTTCAAACGAGATATAGCAGATTTAACGACATCAATACAAATTTGACTATCAAGTATATCAGATTCATTTAATCTAGATTGTACATCAGACAATTCATTTTCAATATCATCTCTGGAAAAGGAAATACCGTCAGAAAATACTGTTTTAAAATGATTATAAAACTCTTCGGTTGAAATTTTAGAGTTTTGTGGAGATTTACCTTTCAGCCTTTTAATTTCTTTCCAAAACTGTTGTGGTTTGGACGAGGCTAAGTCGTGCAAATATTTTTTTGTTTAGCATTATACTTAGCACGTGATTTTCGTTTTATACTATTGTAATGTTTACGTCTGGGTTGGTATTCACAAAGCATCTTAGATAAAAATATTTCTCTTATCTGCTAGAAAATTCTCAAATATGACAAAATTTGACTTAAGTTTAAAATATTTCTTAAGAGCTATTCACAAAACATCTTAGAATTATTTTGGTCTTAAATAGCCCATATTAGTCTCAAATATCCGTTTTTTATCTAAGATTGTTTTCAATAAATAAAATACGTCTATAGGTATCTTATCTACTTGAGAAATTTCTTTAAAATGGCGACGGTACATTCTGTGATTTTAAACACGGTTATTCCCGGCTCTCTCAACGTATGCAAGGTAAGTTTAATATCTTCTACAAATATGTTTATGCGAAGATTCCGTTAAGATTAAATCTGTATATTTTACTTGATTACACGCACGGGAATCGAGTCGAGGGGGCGAAAACACGTCCAAGTTTGTGTCTTGTAACACTGTATTACTGGATACAGGTACTACAGTAAAACTTCGAAACCTCGGAACAGTTTTGGCTCGAACACAGTAGATACCTCGAACAGGTTCTTAAGTCCCGGCGAAACCCCTTCTTATTTCATATTATCTAACAGTAGATCACTCGAACAGAGATAGGTCGAACACTCGAACAGGATTTGTGGTCCCTAGCTATCATTTCATTCATTGTTCACCATAGATAGGTCGAACAATACAATAAGTCACACCTTTCAATGACCGCTTAATATACTTTTATTTGTTGACGGGTAAGTTTGGCGACACATGTTATACACATAATTACTTGACAGTGGAAACTCCCTTATCCGAACCCCCTTCGGAGAAAACTATAAAGTTCGGATTAGAGGAGATTGAATTGAATGTCCGTTGGCAATACATTCTTTCATACTTTGCAGAGTAATTTAAGCTACAATATTTTACAAAATTTATGTAAACTTGAAGATTAATTGATGGCCCAAAATCATAAGTTATAAGAGACCAACATATTTTTGCTCCTTTCATAAAAGGAAGATGCGATATGCAAAATACACGCTGTGTTAAACATTGATTGACATTTGAATTCTTTCAAATGTAAATTAGCATAATATAATTTGTTTATTCGTTATAGAAATTGTTAAAAATTCGATTCTTCAGTATATGCACCGCTATAGACGCATCTCGTTTAATTAAAACCGTATGAAAGCATTGAATATGATTAATTTAAGATTTTGACCTACAGTTCATTCTTAAATAGAAGTAGATATTACAGCAAAATTGCACTGCGCAGAAAATGTATTAGATTTTTTTTGGATTTATTTATATTTTGATAATTTCACTGCATAAGGTGGATATATCAATCTCAAGCAAGTATTTCAATGTGTTTTGCAACGTTATACCGTCCATAAAACCTGACAAACTTAGTACGATGTATTTTGAAAACGCCATACTTGGAAGCTATGCACGATAGTTTCATTTCAAAAGATTTTTCGTAGAGTAAAATAATGATAAAGGGTAAAAAAATTGAATTGTGATTTATGTACCTAATGGGGCTTTTTCTACGCTCACTTCCAATGTTTTCTAATTGTTTACACAATAAATACACCTCGTACCCGGTCTTACCTTGTTTCCATCAAAACAGAATGCAGAACAGAACAGAACAGAACAGACGATGATAAAGTCTAATGTATACCGTAGATGCCTCGAACAGTAGATGACTCGAACTAATTGCTAGGTCCGACGGCAGTTCGAGGTTTCGAAGTTTTACTAGTAAACTTCTTTTTAGGACTTACATTGATCATAGTCGTTTTACCATATGCTTTGACTACATGAGGCTTTTACTGAATGTCATAAACAGCGTGTTTGGCACATGTATTCGCGATGCGGAAGTAATCTTTTGCTTACTCATTAATGTATTTCTGCATACATGTTAGTTTATGTTTGTTGTTTTGAGTTATTTGAATAGACGCTGTTGTAATGATTATGATCATTCCTACCTGATGGCGGCACAGGAATAAAATCGTGCTCTCTGATGTGTCAGAAAACATCTTTTACGGCCTTACAAATCTGTTTGTTTAAATATCTTTTCAGGAAAAACTTCATCTTATTACTTGAATCATATTGATGTTATGGTATGAGATGAATAGGACTATCCATGGTACAACAGTTGACTGTAACAGGAGATTCACTGTGCAGTGCCACAATGAAGATATGTAGATCCAATATATTACAAAACTATACTGAAACAAAGATGTGTACTAAAAGACAAAATGTTTCAAACCTTGAAGTTTGTGTAATATGTATTTAGTTTTGTCAGCAATTTATTAGCACATGTGAAAAAATACAGTGTCATTCTTTTCTGATAAGCTCATATCATCTGGTTGCTGATTAACACAAATGAGATTTTTGTAGTTATTGTGGAAAAAAACATAAACACATGAACAATCAGTTGTATGCAGAGTATGTATGTCATGATTTCATGATTAATTGTTGTATGTAACCTGAATAAAAACTGTGGATCCTGAATTGATTTGTTTTTTGATTTTATTAGTACTGGAGATCTTTGCACAAACATAAGCATTATAGACTTCTTATAACCCACACCAAAAGTATGCAACATGTATATCATATATTAAAATGGTATCATTATTTAAGCACTCCACATTTACTTGCAAATGAACAATATTATATTTGTTCTGTAATCACTTAAAACTTAAAGAATAGTTATCATAATAAAAAATGCCCAATTGCATTTGAGATGGACATAAGTGTACACGGTACCAGACTATAATATCAGCAATATATTGACCCCTTGAATAATATAATAACAGTAAACTTTAATATGTGCATTGAAATAATCCTTAAAATGTTTGTTGCAATGTTGTTTATTTACACATCCATCAACCATGGAAGTGTCACTGTGGATGCTGTGTGATAGAAGATATTACAATCACAACTTTGTGAGTCACTTCAGTCACATATTAGCTGTATATATGTGTATTAAATGTCCCTTCAGTTACATTTTAGTATACATTAAATAAATATTCATGACTAGCCTGACTACTTTCAAACATAAATATTACTTTGGGTGTTTAAAAAGTACAGAAACCACATTTATTTAGATACATGAAATGAATCATGCACTCCCTACTGCTTTATATGTATGCTGCAGAATTTTATCCCAAATCTTCATTTACAAGAGTGCTAAACATTTCTGTTTTACATATTCTATTTGGTACAATGTTTTCGTATTCTATCATGAAAATGATGTAATTCTAATTCCATTTCATGTAATTGTGCAATGGTGTAATTATTATATTGCAAATCATTTTGCATGAACACTTACTCAGCTAGGGATGATGTAAATATTATTCTCTTTAATGGAAGCTATACACATGAGTCAAACATAGCAAGTTTGATACATTAACATTATTTAATTGCTGTATATTTATGCACAGTTAATAAGAATTAACTGAATATTAAACATTTAGGTAGAACATTATTTCAATTTTGTCTGTCTGATTAATTATTAAGACAACATGTGTCCTGTAAACAATGCTTGGGTAATGGTTATTTAAGTTATATTTGAAGGACTTTCCCTAGTACCACTAGTAACAGTACATTTTATTGTGTTATATTACAGCAGGCAACACATTTATAGTTTACAAAAAGCCATTAACACAAAACCAAGTAATTGATAATTGATCATCATGTACTTGCCTAAATGTATGTTTATATATATATATATATCTCTTTTATTAAAAACTCATTCTTGCATATAACACAATATTTCATTAAAACAATGCATACATACTCATGCAAGACCCTTCTATAAGAATTATAAGAGACTATGGCACTGTAATTAATTTAATAGAATTACACTACTAATCAAATAGATAAATTAAAAATTGAGAGTGTGTGAGACAAAGACTCCGGAAAACTCATTGTTTTGAAGTATCGCTATCAATTTTGTTATTGATAACATATTGATGATATCAAAATTAAACAAAATGTTGAGTAATTTAAGTGAAATGCTGCTTCAAGACCATGTAATGTATGGTACATCTTTGCAAATTGAAAGTATCTTGTTCTTTAATGTATATACATGTTATTAAAACGTGCAGGAACGACAACTATGGATAGAGATTGTTATATATGTACTGCTGTGTTTACTTCCGTTACTATTTTTAGGTTGGGAAATTCCACTTTTACATAGCAACGACGTTAAGAAATTTCTTAGGACAAAGTTGTAACGTAAGATATTTCTCAAACTTAGGATAATATGTTATCTAAGATATTTCCTACGAGTCTTCTAGAATAGTACTTACGAGTAAAAAATATTTTACTCTTAGCTAAGAAATTTCTTAAAGTTTACGAAATTTCTTACGAAAAAATCTAAGATGCTTTGTGAATATCACCCCTGGTGACCAATATTTCACGGTTAGCTATAGTTGGATATTTTCTATATGTTTTGTTAGTTGAGCGAAACTCACAACGAGCCTGTTCACATTCACGCGTAAACCAGGGACTTGTAAATTTACGTATATTGTTAGGTATATTTGAGCGTTTTCTTTTACCGAAAACCTTAAAAGCAGATTCAAATAAATATTTGAGAACTGATTTAAACCCTCGTCAATACTTATGTTTTCCAACATAATATTAGAAACAATAGATTGCATATTGATTAAATTTGCATCTATCAAAGAAATATATTCATCGTTTCTTTGAGAATCCCACGTGATTTTATCAACGAACGTGTCACGATTGATCGACGAGCTAACATTTTGCTTTACAATATTTATACTGAGCTGTATTGGAGTATGAGGGGAACATGAATACAAATCATGAACAATGAAAGTGTTTATACAATCAAAAAAGTCACCTGGCATCAGCACATAATCTATGAGACTATTACCGTTACCAGATTAAAATTTATAACTACCAGTACCAGCATCATCTCCTAAATGACCATTTACTATCTTAAGGTCACTGCTTTTGCATAACTCGAGTAATTTTAACCCGGAAGAGTTAACTGTTTTATCCATAGTAAAGCGAACTGGTAAAATAATTGTACCAAAATCATGAAAACTGTTATCTATAGATGGAATGTATTGTGAAAATAAATCAGTATTTTCTAATACATCAGACCTTTCACCGCACCTGGAGTTGAGATCGTCTATAACCTATAACTGAAACTTTACCTTTATGTATTTACTAACATTTTCTTCAAGAACAAAATAAAATCCTTTTTCATGTGACAAATAATAAACAGAATTAGAGGGGTATATATGCAAAACAAATATATAAATCTTCATTTAGGCCAAAAAAACGTTTATTCAAATTAATCCATTCGAATCAGTTTCAAGCACGGAACTACCGTTTTTTAGACTAGATTTGTAAAATAAACAGATACCACCATGACCCCTTCAAGAGTTCAAACTTTCTAGTGTGGGGACACAGATTGATTCATAGCCATTCAAATGGAAAGGTGTATCAAACGTTTGCCAAGTTTCACAAAGAAAAGCAACATCAAAATTTAAAACCGGACTTTGAAAGTCATCGCCATCAATACATGAATGCAAACCGTCGACATTCCAGGATACAATGTTCAGAGAGTCACACTTTTCTCCGAGTCCCTATATGAAACTGTTTGTCTGGTATAACACATTGTCACTGAACAGTTTGTCACGGACTAATACGGCACGTTTACCACTTCTCCTAGCTTCAAGCATCACAGGAACGAGTTCACGGCGCCGATCTTTAACTTCAGGGGGGATATTGATCTGACACATTAAAGTAGGTTTTTCGCAGATCGACTAGTTTCAAAGCTTTTTTGATGATTTCTTTTGAATCGTAATTCAATCTGGCAACTATGGGGCGGATCTTTCCGGGGACAAATCTTCCAATTCTGTGAGAAACAGCTACTGATATTTTGAATTTAGCATCTTTGATGTTTAACACTTTTTCACAGAATGTGAAGATTTTCTCGGAACAGTTCTCTTCCTGGTCATCAGCGTTCGACTGTGAAGAACGGGGCTGCCCAGTGGTATCTATCATAGCCTTCTGTTGTAGGAAGTTGCGAAGTCGGATATGACGTCAGTTGGTACCAATTGCGGGTTGCGGGGTAGCCCAGTGGTATCGTTTGTGGATTGGTTGTTTCCGGAATTTGCGCCGTCTGATATGTCGTCAGTTGATACTAATTGTGGGTAGTGTGTAAATACATTACCCTCTGATATTCCAAAGAACAACATGTTGTCTTTCATCGACCGACATTTGAGGTCAATCACTGATTCCATACAAGCCTGATAATCAGTCTTGAGATTTTTATTGCTAAATGATAACTTAGTTAGGTCAGATTGCAACTGTGAAATTTTGAGAATGTTTTCTTTGGAACAGGCTATAACTGAGTTATATTTGTCACTCATAAAGATTTGAGTACGCTCGATCGTGTTGATCTTATGTTCCATAATATCGAGCCTTTCGGTAATGTTTGCTACGCTTGACTGAATGGAATCTAACTGTGTAAGTTTACCGTCCATACTATCTAGGCGATGCATGATAGTCTGTAAAACATCATTATTCAAAAGTCTGTTGTTGAAAAGGGGGCATGGGGGTATCGGAGACGTCGGTCCAATAAAATACGGCGACCCAGGATGATACATAGGCGAATACATATACGACTGCCCTATTTGGCCTGTATTTGGTATATTACCTGTATTGGCCGCATGTGTAGTGGGTGTCGCCGCCATCTTGCGCTTAGGCTGGTTGTTGTTGTGGTCACCCCCTGGTGATTTATTTCCCTTTTCCTCTTGTTGGTCATAACACCTTAGTAATAAGTCACTTACTTGACTTGCAAGATAATGACGAAATCTTAAATAATTCGTTTACTGAGCACGAAATATGTAAATCTATAAATAAATTAAAAAATGGAAAATCTGCAAGCAAGTCAGATAACATTTTAAATGAATATATCAAAGCAACCCAAAATATCATGTTACCTATATACACCAAACTTTTTAATATTATACTTAACACAGGAATCATCCCCGACACGTGGTCTGAAGGCTATATAATCCAAATATATAAAGGTAAAGGTTATCTCCCGAACATTTTAGACCAATTACATTCCTAAGCTGCTTAGGAAAATTGTTTACATCAGTACTGAACGATAGATTAACTTAAGTATGTTGAAACTTACAATATTATTCATGAAAATCAAGCAGGCTTCCGAGCAAATCACTCAACTATCGATCAAGTATTTATACTAAATTTTTTAACCGAATTAATGCGTAAGCAGAAAAAAACTATTCGTCTCCTTCATAGATTTTTCCCGCGCATTTGACAATATACCGAGGGCAGAATTGTTTCAAAAATTAATTGATAACGAAATCAACGGAAAATTTCTGAGATTAATTCGTAACATGTATAACAATATTAAGTCATGTGTACAGATCAATAACAAAACCTCCGAAATGTTTTTATGTGAAAATGGAGTAAGACAGGGTGAAAATTTGTCTCCTCTGCTGTTTTCTCTTTTTTTAAACGATTTACTTGATTTTCTGAATTTAATAAAATAATGAAGGCATTAAAATAGAATTCCAAAATAACGACGTTTTAAGAATATTGACCATTTTGGTACTTCTTTTCGCAGAAGATACTGTGATTATCTCTTCTTGCAAAGAAAATTTCCAAAAATGCTTAAACGACTTTAGTACCTATTGTCAAATATGGAAATTGAAAATAAATACGGAAAAAAGTAAAGTTCAACTTCAGACATAAGGGACAAGAAGTGGCTACAAGGAACACCACATAAACAAGACAGTGCCTCTCCATACAGACCTCCGGGACAAGAAGTGGCTACATGGAACACCACATAAACAAGACAGTGCCTCTCCATACAGACCTCCGGGACAAGAAGTGGCTACATGGAACACCACATACACAAGACAGTGCCTCTCCATACAGACCTCCGGGACAAGAAGTGGCTACAAGGAACACCACATACACAAGACAGTGCCTCTCCATACAGACCTCCGGGACAAGAAGTTGGTTACAAGGAACACCACATACACAAGACAGTGCCTCTCCATACAGACCTCCGGGACAAGAAGTGGCTACAAGGAACACCACATAAACAAGACAGTGCCTCTCCATACAGACCTCCGGGACAAGAAGTGGCTACATGGAACATTACATAAACAAGACAGTGCTTCTCCATACAAACCTCCGGGACAAGAAGTGGCTACAAGGAACACCACATAAACAAGACAGTGCCTCTCCATACAGACCTCCGGGACAAGAAGTGGCTACATGGAACATTACATAAACAAGACAGTGCCTCTCCATACAGACCTCCGGGACAAGAGGTGGCTACATGGAACATTACATAAACAAGACAGTGCCTCTCCATACAGACCTCCGGGACAAGAAGTGGCTACAAGGAACACCACATAAACAAGACAGTGCCTCTCCATACAGACCTCCGGGACAAGAAGTGGCTACATGGAACATTACATAAACAAGACAGTGCCTCTCCATACAGACCTCCGGGACAAGAAGTGGCTACAAGGAACACCACATAAACAAGACAGTGCCTCTCCATACAGACCTCCGGGACAAGAAGTGGCTACAAGGAACACCACATAAACAAGACAGTGCCTCTCCATACAGACCTCCGGGACAAGACGTGGCTACAAGGAACACCACATAAACAAGACAGTGCCTCTCCATACAGACATCCGGGACAAGACGTGGCTACAAGGAACACCACATAAACAAGACAGTGCCTCTCCATACAGACCTCCGGGACAAGAAGTGGCTACATGGAACATTACATAAACAAGACAGTGCCTCTCCATACAGACCTCCGGGACAAGAAGTGGCTACAAGGAACACCACATAAACAAGACAGTGCCTCTCCATACAGACCTCCGGGACAAGAAGTGGCTACATGGAACATTACATAAACAAGACAGTGCCTCTCCATACAGACCTCCGGGACAAGAAGTGGCTACAAGGAACACCACATAAACAAGACAGTGCCTCTCCATACAGACCTCCGGGACAAGAAGTGGCTACAAGGAACACCACATAAACAAGACAGTGCCTCTCCATACAGACTTCCGGGAAAACAACAATCCTTAAAACAGTAAAGTTATAGTATTTGGCTCAAACATACGTGGAACTCGTAACATGGATTTTAATCTAAATGGAAATGCCCTGCAAATTGTAGAAATGTATAAGTATCTTGGAGTTGTTTTTAGCCAGAACGGCAAATTCAAACGGGCCAGAGATCACTTAATTATACAAGCTAAACAAGCGATGCATCTCTTACACAAACGAATTTATAACCTTAATTTGTCCATAGATCTTCAGTTAAAACGTTTTGACAATACGATAACTCCCATCCTATTATTTTCCTACGAAGTTTGGGGAATTGAAAATACAAGTGATATTGAAACAATCCATGTACATTTCTTGCGCAGAATAACAAACTCCAGGAAAAGCACACCCGCTTACATATTATATGGTGAATTGGGCAGATTCCTATTGGATATCCTCATTAAAACGCGAATAATCAAATATTGGATTAATCTAGTCCACGGTAAATATTCAAATATAACCTATCAATTCATGCTGAGAAGCGTTCATACATTCAATTGGATAAACTATGTAAAAACAATATTTGATTAGCGAGCCGGCTAAAAAAATCAATAATTCGCTGCATTACCTGTTCAAATATCGGCATGTGAAATTTTGTGTGAATACATGCATTATTAGAAAAATAACAATACAATATAAACTGACCGATTAGGAATTTTGTTGAGTGTATAGTCTATTCAAAGTCAATTATAAACGTGAGGAATATTTAACTCTACTACCTCAAAATTTGCACTTACCCATCTTGAAATTCAGAACAGCAAATCATAAATTCCCAATAGAAACTGGACGCTGGGCAAATACTGAATATGACGATCGAAAATGTCCTTTTTGTCCGAACAAATTAGGTGACGAATTCCACTATCTACTGGAGTGTAAACACTTTGAAATGAAATGAAAGCAACTAATCCCAACTTATTTCCATCAATATCAAAATATAATCAAAGATAAACACTTGTTAAACAGCAACAATTAAGAATGACTTAGAACTACAAGTCTATTTATATCTTATATCACAAAATATTTTAATTGAAAAAGAAAAACACCATCCACAATTATAAACACATATTGTACTATCTCCAAGTCGTCAATGAAATTCCTACAACGTGACCCTCGATTTTCTCGTGATTTCATTGTATTTTTTTTAATTCTCCCAACTTTTTAAACCATTCACGGATAAATAAACATCGCTGTCCCCTAAACACATGTAAATGTTCAGCCAACTATTTCTGTTTGTTTTTACATTGCTTCCTTATAACTGAATTACCCATATATGTTATCTGTCTGTCATAACATTGTGTGTTGTTACAAATGTAACCATGACCAAAATAAAGTATTTTGTATTGTATTGTACTAAATGTCTTCATAGTTCCAATATACACAATATATAGTCCAGTTTAAACCCGTTAAATCACTTTTAAAGTTGAAAATTGCAAACTACGATGCTACATTTATCAATCAGTTTTACAAACTGTGAACGAATTAATTGCGGCACAAACAAAAGGTCGAGATACAATTGTTAATCTCTTCACGGTCAATTGACACCTTTTCAGTTTCAATCACGTCGTGCGGATGTCGACACAATCGAGTACATTAAGGTGCGAAGTTTATACGACGGAATTTGTAAACAGAAATATGTATTGAATAGTATTTTCGGCTTTAATTTGGCGAACAAGATATGGTTCGTGGTTTAATGTTGATGGAATATTACGATAGCGCGAATTCTAGACACCGCCAAATCAAAGCCGTTCAAAAAACGCCAACATTTCCCCCCGCAAATATAAAGACGTATACAGTAGTTTGACAATTTCCTCGATGTTTAACATACAAGCAACACAAATAGGATGTTGATCCATTGAGGAATACAGACGCGTAGTATAACCTGCTCAGTTATCTTGCTGAATAATATTTGAAATCAAAACCTTGGAAGTAGAAAAACAATAACCAAATTTGTCACCCTACGATCAAAGACTTCTTAGAGTGTGTTGTATCACGGTGGTGAATCGGCCTGCACGTATGATCACGATCCATCGTATTGGACTGATAACAACAAGTAAAAAATTGCTGCCTGATGCAGCAAAGGTGGGTGCACGGCGTAAACAAAATGAAATAGAACAACTGCTAATTTGAACAGTATGTGTTTATTATGCTTTAATGTGTAACTATATATTAATGTATAAAAAGTACATTTGTAGTTTTAGTAGTAGTTTATGAGGAATTTATTAAGGAACAGACTAGTTTTTGTATGAACAGTTAAATAGAAATTGATAGTGCGGAAAACTTTCATGATAATGAACATCATGCATGTAAATTAAGACAACATTATGCATCTCAAAATGCAAACATTGATTGAAACATATTAACATAAATCACAATCATTATCAGGGTAGAAATAAATAATGAAATACCGACAAATTTACATAATTAGTTTTTACTAAAAATAAAAAAAAATAATAATCACTAAATGATATTGCATATCATGTCAAAATGTGAGAGCACTGCAGTTTAATTAACAACATGTCAGTGGACAAACAGACATCCAGCATCACACACTGAATTAATCAAGCAATGTGTGAATGTAAAATGAGTTTAGACATTTTGAAAGTTAGAAAAATAGTGTAATTAAATGTAAATGACAGGTAAAAAGTGACACATGAGAGAACTATTAAATGCTACCCGAATGAACAAGTGGTAGGAAGTGAAAGCAGGCCGTAGTATATGAATGACTATTATAATAAGGCAAAGAACATAGCTAAGAGAAATAAAACCGTATTTACTTATATCTCAAACATATTTACAGTGGAAAGAAATAATGCAAAAGTGACCAAAATGCAACACAATAACTCAATACAAAAACATTAATCACTAAATGATATAGCACCTTGTCAAAATATGAGATCACTTCAGTATGTAACAACCGCATGCTAGCATCACACACTGGATAAGTTATCAAGCAGTGTGAATGTATAATGAGTATAAACTTTGTGGAGGACTGGATAATGGTGAAATTGTATATGTAAATGAAAACTATAAATGATACCTGAATCTACAAAAGTGATAGGAGGTGTACACAGACTGGTTTAGCAGACTTAGTATATGAATGACTAGAGAAGTAAACAAAAAGAACATAGCAAAGAGAAATATAAACATATTTACATATATCACATACATATTAACAGTAGAAAGAAATAATGCAATACTGACCAAAAAGCAAAAACGATTACTCAATACAATCAAAGCAAACAAATAGGGTGTGGGACAGTACCACTTGTCTATGTAGCCAAGCTGGCAACTCGTTGCATATAAGTTTCTGTTTTGTAACTACAGTCAAACCTGTGTTAAAGACCACCTGTGAACAAATACCACTATTGCAAAATATGTCTGCAAAGACCATCAATTTTATCTCCCATCAGACCATTTTAAATGATATTTAATATGTTAATAGAGACCACCTGTAAACAAAGACCACATTTTGCTGTTCCCATGGGTGGTCTTTACATACAGGTTTGACTGTAAACAGTTTTATAATATCAAAGTTTGTGTAAATAGGTAAGAAGGTTTGCATGGAATATGGAATAAAACAAAAACATAAGACATAAATGTGAAAAAGAATAAAAACATATTGAAGAAAGAGTAAACATTTTTTCCAAGAGATCTTCAATCCGACTTGTTCTAGAAATGCTAGATTTTCAATCCAAAATAAAGAAAAATGGTCAGTAATAATGGTAGAACCTTAAGACAGTAAAACAAGTGAAATGTTTGTCACGATTGTAAATAAATGAAATACAAAGATATTAGACCCTTTATGTAACGTTTGTGAATATTTAATTATGAAATGACATATTAAATTCTATCCCCGCTAAATTAGAGTAAAATCAGTATGGCCAGGCATAAAGTTATGATAACACTAGCTTGCCATAGGTTATGAGTTATCTTGTTGCGGTGGGGTATTTTCCAATTAATTTTCAAAGCACAACTTCGATGAAAATCTAACAGGTTTTTTTAGAGATGAACAGCAGACAAGGTTTTTAAGTTTCAGACAACTGTGACCTTGACTTTTAACATTATGACCCCAAATTACAATATGAACTACTGGACTTCATACTGATACTTCCCAGAAAGTTGATGAAAATCTATCACTGGGTTTTGGAGATAAAGGGAGAACAAGGCAGACTGGACAGACAAACATACAACATGTGGAGGCATAATAAATACAACATGATGAACACATATGTACAAGCAATAACAAAATTTATATAATTATACATTGTAGTCATATATTAGTACTAAACTGTTTACTTCATATGCAGCTTAATTGCAAAAACATCATCTTTTATATAGTTTATACATGAAACCAGGTCAAATCATCCAAGCTTTGTTTTAAAGGAAACTACTTTGAGCTTAGTCAGTAACAAAAAGTATGTTAGACCAGTTGTATCAAAAGTTGAAAGTAGACTGCGGACACAGCATAGGGCTATTCAAGGAACATTTTTACAAGCTTTAGATATAATATCCAAAGTGTCAGCGAATCAGATGTTGGATGTAATTTTGGTACAGTACAATCATGTGCCATGTTCATAGCAAATCAGCCAAAGGGTAAATAGATTTTTTTAGAAAAAAATGTCTGGCAATCAGAAGCCCTAGTGGCTATTTTGGAATTCGAGTGGGGCTGAGTGGGGCTGTGTGACACAATATTTGAGGACAATCATGCAATGAACAAATCTCGAATGAGTTAAATAATTAAAAAATATCAAAGTGAAACAAACAGCAATAAAACACCTGAAGACTGAGACAAGACATGAATATTGCAAAAGCACATTAATATATTGTAAGAACTGTTACAAGTATCAAAGACAAGCAAAGTCAACTATCAAAACACAGTACAATATATTCAAGTAAGAGGCCCAAGCAAAAATTAAATCAAAATAAGGGAGGGCTTGATTTTTTAAAAACTTTTGAGTGCTGACTGGGTTTTTTTACATGTGGTTTTTTGACATATTTAACTTTTGCCATACAGTAAAAAGGTATGTATGTATAGTATTACTGTGATTATGAGGTCGCCCGTCGCCGCGCACATTTTATAATGCACATTATGGTATTTTGGTCGACCCGGTATGTCCGCCGCACACCATAAATAGACCTTTTTGATGTCAGTAGAGGAGTATAGGTCAAACAGACAATTTTTGAAGCCAAATACGGTCACTGCATAGTGCCAATGAGACCCATCGTACAGTTACCATTTTCCTGGCATCTAACCAGTACTTTCCTGGAATCTACCCAGTACTTTCCTGGTTACATGCCAAGGCGTATGCACAAATATTATAAATATTGTCCCTCAAGTAAATTTCATTGCACTAACAAGCTGATTTTATACATTTAAGAATAAAGGGCCAGAAAATACTGCACTCCACAGGATGCAATATATTAACCCCATTACGTACAGAAATAAATTTACTGCTAATGGTAAATTTCAATTTTTAAAAGCCACCAATGAAGAAAATAATAAAGTGGTGTGTTAGAGGTTGTTGAGGGGATTTTTTTCTCTCTCTCTGAAACAGTCGTAAATCAAGAATAAAATCCACATTTTTTGTTTCCAGGGTTCCCTCTGTCATTCGCCAATAACATCAAATGTGAAAAAAAAACAATAATTTGGCAACAGTTTTTCAATTTAGGCAACAAAAATGTTCCAAAAGAAATTATACTTGTAAGCAATTGCATAATTTTTCATGCTTTTTATCAACATTGGTGTGTACTTTGAATATGCCACAGGGAATCATGTCTTCAAATTAAAAAAAATTAGCACCTTCAATACCGGGATATGAATAAATACCGAATAATATCAGAAATGGAAGTATCTAGTTTTTCGCATAACTTTGATTGCAGTGTCAGTTGTTCCGAATAGATAAGGGCTCACTGTCCTTGTAAGTGCAAGTGACACTTATTTAAGGTTTACACAAGGCAACAATATGAAGCTCTAATGTTCATCTTGCATATCTGGGAACATCTGCTTCACCATTCCTACAGGTAGCGCAACTACTATGTCATCTATTGTTAAGAAGGAGAACTCATCTTCTTCCTGACAAACACTATCTAGCTCATCAATTACGTCTTCTACTGGAAATTCTGTTTTCTGTTAAAATACAATAGTACAGGTATATTGTAAGGGTATTAATGAAACATATTTAAGAAATATCTGAAAATTGTTTGCTATATTTAGGTGTTGAACCTTTCGCCTAGTGTTAAAGCTCTTTCTGATGGAGTGTGAGGATAAGTGACCCAATCGTGTTTATGATAAAAAAATGTATTACTTTGATCTTGCTGCTGTATATCGACCCTTTGACGGTTTGTTGTTCTTTAATTGTGTATTTCTTTACTTAACTGCTTTAACAATGAATTTGGTTACATGTTTATTATAACCATGACATATTAATGTCTCCATGTAAAATTTAATGGTATTAAAAAGCATTAGCCAAAAACAATATATTTCAAAAGTATCAGTTGACAGCTGCTAAAATTATTAAACTAAAACTATCTGAATGGACAAAAAAAAACTTTATGCCTTTTTGATGATATAAATACTGTACTAAAGTATATTCAGAATTTTTTTGCAATATTTTATTTTGCTTAAGTTAACAGGCGACAGGATTGCAATAATTTTAACTTGCTATTTAAATTTGTATAGCAGAATATCAATGTATCATTTCTATAATTGCAATAATTAACCTCACAATTTGTCTATTTGTTCAAGACACAACAAAAATCAGATTTCCTACTTTTCCCAAAAAAATTCAAGGACTCTTCAAAGGGTATTTTCACAAAATTCAAGGACCAAAACAGCATTTGTACTGCTATTTTATTCATTCAACATGTCTTTCAAATTAACTTTTTCCATGAACATTTAAGTATTAAACTTCAAATTATGAACTTATATACAAGGAAATGTTACACGCACTTCAACGCGAGTTTTCCAAGACTTTCAAAGTCACTATTTTTTATCTTTTAAAGTGAGTTTATTATACAGTAAGAGAACCATGTGACATACCGTGACTAAGGTCTGGGATGTTGTTGAAAGGGAAACTTCATTTCTGTAGGTATTTGTAACACTGTCTGTTATGACAAGTCTCCAGGTTGAAAGGTTTCATTCACACATTTGCACCATAAGGCCACCTAACATTTGTTTGTTGCATCTTCAAAATATATGTTCTTTATTTTGACATTCTCAGTACCTCACATACAGATTCTTCCTGCAATAAAAGGTAAATCAATAAAATACTGCATTAGACTTTCCAATTGATAATAATGCATTTTGCCTTTCATCTCAAATAATGTTTTAGAACAGCCATTCATTTGCTGATCGTGTATCTGAAGACATCAATTTGAAGATCTATGTCATCAGACAATTATCTTAATTCAGATTCGCCATCCATCATTGGCAGTGTTTACCGTGGACTTTTAAAATTGAAAGTCATTGCAATTTCATATCCGAGGCCAGGGTCATTTCCAAGTATTGGAGGTCATACAGGAATATGCTAAATCGAGTCGACGCTTATGTACTTAGACGCATTCAATCTGCATGTAATAGTGAAATTGAAAGTTGAAACTGAAAGTACATTATCGGAAATCGCTGTAAGGTTAGAACATGTGATCAGTGTATTTAATACAACCTGCGAGTTTAAACGTTTACATGTTAATTATCACGCATGTTTGAACGATACATGACTTATGAATGAGGGAAAATACTGCAAAATATTAAACAGAGCACAGAGACGAATGCTGGCTGCATCATAACAATAACACATAAAATGTAGGTCAACCACGCGATGGGTCAACCACAATGTTGAAACGATAAAATTCAATAATTATACAGTTGAAAAGATTAGTTAATGACATCAATCATAATATACAACAAAATCACATACCTTAATTTAGCTTTTGTAGCCTACAAAATCAATAATGACGTTACAACGCAAATCTTTCGTTTCCCGACATAGATTTCCCGCCGGTCTGCGCATGCGCACAATAGGCTCTGGGGTGGGACTGAAATCCGTTATCCGGGATCCGTGATCCGGGATTCTCCGGGATCGATTTTTAAAAATTGTTCGAGTGGAACATATGTTAACTGAAGGGTGTGAACGAATGTTCCTTTATAACATACTTAGTATAATACATCCCGGGTCCCGGCTATCCGTTATTGCCCGTTGATAACTACGATATAGTCCAAAATATCGATCCCGGATTTTCCCACTTAAGTCCCGGATTTTCTTAAAGTCCTGGATTTTAGTCCCACCCTAGGCTCTGTTCGATTTTCCCCCCAATTTTGTTCTTAACCGAGTCCATTGCACAACGGGCTAACAGAACTCAATATGCACGGCGTTGACACGCCGTTCAATAAATGGAGAAGTCGAGGATTGCCACATACAACGTACACAGCCATCCACAAGTAGAATGAGACAAGAAAATATACACACACTAGTAAACAACTTCAGAGACATCCGGGACAAAACGTGGCTACAAGGAACACCACATAAACAAGACAGTGCCTCTCCATACAGACACCCACAAGTAGAATGAGACAAGAAAATATACACACACTAGTAATCAACTTCAGAGTCATAAGGGACAAGACGTGGCTACAAGGATCGCCACATAAACAAGACAGTGCCTCTCCACCCAGACCACATAAACAAGACAGTGCCTCTCCACCCAGACCACATAAACAAGACAGTGCCTCTCCATACAGACTTCCGGGAAAACAACAATCCTTAAAACATAAGGCACTTGAGGAAGTTAAAGGTTACATACGTTGAGGAACAGAGGTGCAAGTTTAGCCTGGCAGACCATAAAGAATAACTAGGAGAATCAAAGTGGACAGTGAAGGAGGTGGGGAATTAATTGACGGAAAATATCACATGACAAGTCAAGGCTGCTGGCAACAATAGGCCGAAACTGGGCAGGAAATAACATTAACACTATATAAAGTGAAAGAATTGCACAGGGGAAAGGGAAATACAACATACATTCAAAACACAAAAAGAAATAATAACCATACAGCGAATTACAGCCTTGGAACTGTCAGTAAACATGGCACGACGGATGACTGGTAGGACTGTTACAGTATAACATACTGTTTCCTGAACTGTTTATAGGAACTGAAGAAGGGAGATAAATGGTTGGTGGTCACGAGGGACATTACATAAATATTTAGACAATCAATTACACAATCAGTCTAATTCTTATAAAACCCGTGTTTTTGATAAGATACGTAACATGTAATATGTGAGAATGACATTATTTCTGATAATTCGGAAAATATTGTGTGTTTTTTCAAAGTTGAAATTCTATATAAATAAATTAAATTAACATGTTCGAATTGTATCAGACAGTGCCACATGTTCGAATTGTATCAGACAGTGCCACATGTTCGAATTGTATCAGACAGTGCCAAATGTTCGAATTGTATCAGACAGTGCCACATGTTCGAATTGTATCAGACAGTGCCACATGTTCGAATTGTATCAGACAGTGCCACATGTTCGAATTGTATCAGACAGTGCCACATGTTCGAATTGTATCAGACAGTGCCAAATGTTCGAATTGTATCAGACAGTGCCACATGTTCGAATTGTATCAGACAGTGCCACATGTTCGAATTGTATCAGACAGTGCCACATGTTCGAATTGTATCAGACAGTGCCACATGTTCGAATTGTATCAGACAGTGCCACATGTTCGAATTGTATCAGACAGTGCCAAATGTTCGAATTGTATCAGACAGTGCCAAATGTTCGAATTGTATCAGACAGTGCCAAATGTTCGAATTGTATCAGACAGTGCCAAATGTTCGAATTGTATCAGACAGTGCCAAATGTTCCATCTTAAAATCTCCTTTTGTTATTCTTTTTTGACACTCGATTCTATGCCACTGAACATGTTTAATAATTTGATACAAATAAACAAAATTTAATCAAAATGCCTTACAATAAGCCTATAGCATTTTTACTATTGCTAAGTTCGTGTTATATAAATGACAGGAATGTTAAATAATGTAGAAAGAATTCAGAAATAAATCTTACGCACGGTAAATTTAAGGAGACAAATCTTTAGTAATTTTACTTAACGCGACGTTAGTGGTCTCCCTCGAAAATAATACTATTATGCACGAATACATAAAGCATGGTTAAAATATTTGTCGAACATGTTTTATTTTAAGATTTGATAGAACATGTATAACTGAAGTTATCTATATGTATATATGTCTGTCCGTCCGTTTATGTAAATAAATTGAACGTCAATTTTGCCAAATATGGTCTTTCACAAGATGGTTGAGAGATGATATACTGGATAGTTGTGATGACCGTTCGATGTGTGAATGCCTTGTAAGTTGTATAGTTATAGAACGTGTCATCTAGCCATTCTGTTTATGTCAGTGGTTTGAGTGCTAGACTGTCACACGGGATGTCCTGGTTCGATTACCGGGCTGGGAAGGTCTTGTTCTTCCGTGACATTTTACTACGGTAATGTGTCCCCTGATTTATGCAGGGGTGTTGTCAGCATGGGGAAGTAAGCACTGGTTGATGGTGGGGGGGGGGGTGTTGTCAGCATGGGGAAGTAAGCACTGGTTGATGGTGGGGGGGGGTGTTGTCAGCATGGGGAAGTAAGCACTGGTTGATGGTGGGGGGGGGTGTTGTCAGCATGGGGAAGTAAGCACTGGTTGATGGTGGCGGGGGGGGGGTGTTGTCAGCATGGGGAAGTAAGCACTGGTTGATGGTGGGGGGGGGGGGGTGTTGTCAGCATGGGGAAGTAAGCACTGGTTGATGGTTGGAGGGGGGGTGTTGTCAGCATGGGGAAGTAAGCACTGGTTGATGGTGGGAGGGGGGGGGGTTGTCAGCATGGGGAAGTAAGCACTGGTTGATGGTGGGAGGGGGGGGTGTTGTCAGCATGGGGAAGTAAGCACTGGTTGATGGTGGGGTGTGGGGGGTGTTGTCAGCATGGGGAAGTAAGCACTAGTTGATAATTAATCCCAGGAAAACTGATAATGTCAACTGAAACAATTATGAAAAGTGACATTAAATAAATTAAAAATAACACGTTACTGTGTTAAAATTAATATTTTACAGCTATTTTAAACAAGTGAAGTATGTATACAGTAGTATGTCTGAAAGCTCATTTCAAAACCACACAATCTAATGGCATACCAATGTTAACAAGATGTTAACTACCCGTATGTCAATTAACGAAAGCATGGGCAACTTAGTGGAAATCATTTAAGATAGACAAAATGTCATTACAAATATTGATTCCTCTCAAACAGCTTAGTTTCTAGTTATAATTGTTGGAATGCTCACTTAATGTTATTTCTAAAATATTCGTTTGATGTCAATTACAAGCGGTAATTTGTAATTATATGCCTTATGATTATTGACGTGTTACGTAATACTTGTCATTTTTTGCCAGACTTTGAAGAAATTTGGACTGATTCAAACTAGTGATACTCCAACTGATTTATGTTGCATTATGCCGAGTAGCGTAATATTCAAATATGATCACTAGTTCATGCGTCATTTTACAATTGTCGAAATTTCATTACAGGCGGATAATAACTATATAACGTACATCATTTTACCTTTAGTACTGCCGTTGCTACACGTATGCTGCATGAATACCACTAAGATACGGAACAATTATATCTTTCGTGTTTTATCAACAACAAAGTATTAATTATTTAAGTTCTGAGCCAATCCGAATATAGCAAATATTCATATAGACTACCCGGACGATTTGCGACACCAACACGTAGAAGTTCAACATTTACACAATGTTTTTTAAACGTGTTAGGTAGAATAAAAGCAAAAATCGATAAACTTACCCGTACACTTTGCTAAAAGTTAACTAACCTATGAACATAATATTAGGAGTATAATGACAGTGAAAGGTACCTCTTGAACTATTGTTTCAGAATCGAAATCAATGAAACATTCTTACTTACAGCATTCACAATTGGTTCACATGGCTCAGTGCGCATACACAATTAGTGTTAAAAATACAGCACAACAATTAATACACGAGTTAAACAGTGAAGTATGCGTTATAAATGGAAGGATATTTATAATATGTAAGTTTTTGTCTTATTTACAACGTTTAATAACCCTTTCGGTTGACTCAATTGGATGAGCGATAGACTGTGGCTTGGCAGATCCAGGTTCGATTCCCGGGTTGGGAAGGTTACGTTCTTCTGTGACGTTGATTACGGTCATGTCCTCCATATGTGGAGAAGTTGGCAAATGTTTGCGGAAGAGCGAATAAGTACTCGTTGATAATTCACAGTTAACAAACGGGTAAGGTCAACTGGACGCCGTATGTGACTAAAATGTTTTTGAAAAACGGCATAAAACCCGATGAAATCAAGAAATACGACGTTTAATTGCTCACGAACATTTTGATAACGTATTTAACTTCAAGCGCTGCACAGAAAAAAGCGCGGCTAAGTAAACTTGTCCATACCATGCGTGCTCAATGATGCCCAGTGTAAACTTGTCCATACCATGCGTGCTCAATGATGCCCAGTGTCAACTTGTCCATACCATGCGTTGTCAATGATGCCCAGTCTCAACTTGTCCATACCATGCGTGCTCAATGATGCCCAGTGTAAACTTGTCCATACCATGCGTGCTCAATGATGCGCAGTGTCAACTTGTCCATACCATGCGTGCTCAATGATGCCCAGTCTCAACTTGTCCATACCATGCGTGCTCAATGATGCCCAGTGTAAACTTGTCCATACCATGCGTGCTCAATGATGCCCAGTCTCAACTTGTCCATACCATGCGTGCTCAATGATGACCAGTGTCAACTTGTCCATACCATGCGTTGTCAATGATGCCCAGTGTCACCAATGCCTTTCTTGTCATTCTTTTTATTAATCAAGCTTGACAAACGTTTCACATTAAGTCTAAGGTTACTGTCTTCGGGCAATTAATCAATGTACAGGCTCACTCTACGAGTGGATGTTTAAATGCATTTGATCACCTTTGTATATGCCTAACACACACGCACACACATTGCTAATCCTAGTGTAGAGCCCACATACAAGACAATCCATTGTTAAGACATGAACAAGACTTGTATATACATGTCGATGGATGTAATCTGCTTCTGTATTAAAATGCAGACAGAATAATTTCGCTTTCATACTCCGATGATATTCATGGTGGAATGAACAATCATGAAACTGCCAATTCTGGGGAGTCCCGGTATACCGGTATGCCGTTACATTGCAGTCTGAAGCAAAACTATATTCTACGAATACTTGTATGAAATGAATATACCGTTTTTACGGTAGTTGTTTTCTCCTTATTCTACTAGTTTAAAACTCTAATTAATTCTATGACATCACTGAAGCGTTTTAGCTGATGCAAGTTCTTAGATACACGAATCAATCTAGTGTGGTACATATTTGCACTATGTTGCTGATTAACTGCAACATATCGTTTTACATCAATACTGACTTCAAATTCACAGAAATACGAAATATTTTGTATCTGGACATTTGATGCAACCTCTATATGATTTATTGCAGAACGTATTGAAACAAGGCGAACATGAAGACAATGGCGTTATATTTACACTTATGGAAACTGTACTGGAAGATGCATCTAAACAAATGCTTAATTGTATTAATGGGCCAAGCCCTAGTAGTCATAGCATGCATATTATTCCTACTAGTTTACTTCCCAGATATAGCAGTAGGGACGCTAGATGACCAAACAGAACTTCTGCGCCAGACATCGGAACAGAAATATGAATTTGATAGTCAAAGGCAGATTCTAAATGAAAGGAGAAAGATGGCAAAAGGGGCTGTCATGGATATTGGTGAAGGGTTAAGTTGTTCATTGTTTCGATTCGATCAGATGCCAGGAAACATAGAAGTAAAGCCTAGAAAAATGGTTAATGATGAAGGTGAGTTTGCGTTTTTCTCCGAAGAAGACAATTATCAATCGGATGGGACACCGGAATGGTTTTGTACAAAGAGCGACTATTGTGCGGGGTGCTTGGTGGTATATGGTATTGGTAAATACATTGCTAGTCTGAAAGATGTGACTATTTATCCTCAATTCGGTCATGGAAAAGTTGGAGGAGAGGATATTGAAGATGTCATTATGCAAACCGAGGAGGTAGAAGAAATGTACCTGGATAAAGGATATTTCGTTGTAAACTCAAATGTAAATTTTCAAACAGATATACAAGTTTCAGCAACACTGAAGAAATTCGTTGATGGACTGATTGTACTGAAAGAGACAGATACAGACTTGCTGCATGTTTATAAACGACAAGACATGGTTGCTGTGTTAGTTGCAAGGCGTGACTATGCGAACTATTATCACACAACAATGGATTTGTACGATGTGTTTTTGATAATGGTGTTATTTAAAATAGACCCGTACCATCTGGAGGTAATATGGCTAGATGCACATCCAAAGTCGAACTTGGACTACACATGGGAAACGTTGTACGGTGTACCAACCAGAGCTGGAAGCTTAACCGAGCCAATTAAATACAACAAAATGGTATGGAGCGGTTTTGGATATAAGAGTCACATAAATCAACACCAGATACAATATTTACCATTCGCGGAGGAATTCCGCCATTTTGTTTTGTCTCGTTTTGAAGTTGATGGGGATCACGTGATAAACTGTGAACAATTACGAATAACCATTATATGGCGTCGTCATCATGTGGCTCATCCGAGGAATCCGTCTGGATATACAGTTCGCAGGATAGGAAATGAGGAGGATGTATGGAAAGCGGTTAAAGAAGTCGACTACAGAGCGGTAGTCAATGGTGTGCAGCTTCAGAAGCTTAATATGTTTGAACAACTTGAACTGATTTCAAGAACCGATATCCTAATCGGAATGCACGGCGCTGGACTCACACATATCTTATACTTGCCAAAAACGTCTGGAGTTATCGAACTTTATCCTGATTATATGTCTGTCGCTAATGCTCACTTTCGCGCGATGTCAAAATGGCGACATTTAAGACATATTGTGTGGGCAAATAAAGACAAATCATTGGAGCGTAAAGATCACCAGACGATGATACCGACTGGCGTGATCCAGCAACTTGTGATACTCATGAAACAAAACTTGTGTGAGAATTATTAATCTCAAAAGGGACATAAAGGGAGAGTCATAGTGGTCCATGACATAGCGCCAGACTTCTTATCCGTAGATTGTGTAAGATTTCTGCCGCGGGCGAGACTCATCGGCTGTTTCACCGTCCCTTAATCCGGGTACGACCAAGATACAATACAAAGATATTGAGAGTGACACATATTAAGTTTTAAGAACTTGTTTTTTCTCATTCGATGTAAAGAAAATAAGTGTGAAGTAAATTACTTGCTCATTTATGATATAACTACAATGTACTTTAAAGAAGTATGATGTTATAAAAGCGAACTACAAAGGGAAGCATGTCTTGCGAAAAATCCAATACATAAGGAAAGAACAAGTTATTATTAAGACGGGTATCTACATTGTGTACTTATTTTCAAAGGCAACATAAACGTTTTTCGCGACTGTTATCATAAAACTTATAGGTATTGATTTATTTTATCACCCTGCAAACAATTACGATTACGTTATTCCTAAGTGCCAGTTATGGTGGCATACATCTGCCGTCAGATAACTAGTTTATGTTCGCCAAGTTTGAATTCTATTTCAGTTAAATATAGACATGTGTTGTGCCCTTTCTTTCAATGGGTAGTATAAATGCATAGCTAAACAACGAATTATATTCTCATTTTCTTCCCCACCTTAGGTTGTAAACATTATCTACTGAATTATTAATACATACTATTAATATAGTGAATTGGTATATACTTTGATCGAATATGGTTATACAATAGGTATACAAGAACAAAGTGGTATTCATCCTCTTTAAAACATTAGTAATAAGGACAGTCACAATACTCTGCAGAGATGCAATAATGCCTACATTTTTCAATTCACAGACAGTGAGAAGTGATTCTAAAGTTGCCATACATTTTCTGAATTTTCCAAACTCTATAGCAGAAACATATTTTCAACATTGTAGTTTAACTTAAAATTTACATAATGACACAGTTTCCCTATTTCTATACACCTAGAAAGCAATCTCTGTATGCGATGATATTTTAATCTTTGTACATATTGTAATAAAAACAGTTTCGGAGTATTTTACCTCTTGGGTTTCCAAGGCATAACCAAACCCATTACTATAATATTATAGATTAATGCGAACTTCAGATGCCCAATTTCTGTAACCAAGGTTGTCATAATATTTTAACATTTCATAGCATAATCGTATATATCTATACCTAGGCAGAGTTGGCAAACGCAACCAATATTTTATAACTCTCTTTAAGGCATATACATATATAGGAAATCTTCCTACATCATCCAATATTGCATCATTACATGAGTTTGTGTTTACATTTAAAAATCATTTACATGCATAAACTTGTAAATGTTCAATACATAATACATTTCTAGTTCCCAATAGCTCTGAACCGTACAACATGTTATCTTACCTACTAATTTATATTTTTGTCCAAATAAAAATCAAAGTAGCCTGTATAAAGCTCGGTTTCCATGAATCGGGCTACATACAAATAACTCGCAAAGAGATATGAAATAGGTTGTTGTTAAGCTTTAAGAGGGCATGGGCGTTATTCATCCAGGTATTCAGTTATAGCGATTGATTGTTTAACCAACCAATCATCTGACTGGCCTTTAAACAAACTTACATTTTTTCCCGGTGCATACAGTATTATATCATTCATGGAACATTGCCATTAGAAAGTCGTTATACCTGCTATGAGGCACTATTTGTACATTCGCAGCAGATAAGGTTCATGTTATTCTATATGCTAATGCTAGTTGCACCTCACATAGCGGTAATACTGTCTGTATAAGTGTTATTCGTTCTATACTAGATGCACCTCACATAGCGGTAATACTGTCTGTATAAGTGTTATTCGTTCTATACTAGATGCACCTCACATAGCGGTAATACTGTCTGTATAAGTGTTATTCGTTCTATACTAGATGCACCTCACATAGCGGTAATACTGTCTGTATAAGTGTTATTCGTTCTATACTAGATGCACCTCACATAGCGGTAATACTGTCTGTATAAGTGTTATTCGTTCTATACTAGATGCATCTCACATAGCGGTAATACTGTCTGTATAAGTGTTATTCGTTCTATACTAGATGCACCTCACATAGCGGTAATACTGTCTGTATAAGTGTTATTCGTTCTATACTAGATGCACCTCACATAGCGGTAATACTGTCTGTATAAGTGTTATTCGTTCTATACTAGATGCACCTCACATAGCGGTAATACTGTCTGTATAAGTGTTATTCGTTCTATACTAGATGCACCTCACATAGCGGTAATACTGTCTGTATAAGTGTTATTCGTTCTATACTAGATGCACCTCACATAGCGGTAATACTGTCTGTATAAGTGTTATTCGTTCTATACTAGATGCACCTCACATAACGGTAATACTGTCTGTATAAGTGTTATTCGTTCTATACTAGATGCACCTCACATAGCGGTAATACTGTCTGTATAAGTGTTATTCGTTCTATACTAGATGCACCTCACATAGCGGTAATACTGTCTGTATAAGTGTTATTCGTTCTATACTAGATGCACCTCACATAGCGGTAATACTGTCTGTATAAGTGTTATTCGTTCTATACTAGATGCACCTCACATAGCGGTAATACTGTCTGTATAAGTGTTATTCGTTCTATACTAGATGCACCTCACATAGCGGTAATACTGTCTGTATAAGTGTTATTCGTTCTATACTAGATGCACCTCACATAGCGGTAATACTGTCTGTATAAGTGTTATTCGTTCTATACTAGATGCACCTCACATAGCGGTAATACTGTCTGTATAAGTGTTATTCGTTCTATACTAGATGCACCTCACATAACGGTAATACTGTCTGTATAAGTGTTATTCGTTCTATACTAGATGCACCTCACATAACGGTAATACTGTCTGTATAAGTGTTATTCGTTCTATACTAGATGCACCTCACATAACGGTAATACTGTCTGTATAAGTGTTACTCGTCTGGTTGTTATATGAGCCGTTAGAATAAATCATTATATTTGCCATAAAATATACTCAATATTATAAAGAAATGGACTGATCACGAAATAGTTAAAGGAGTTTTTAAAGAAGGTATTTGTGTCAATATTGAGTATTCGAACATGCTTCAACCAGACAACACATTCATATGCTCGTTTCATGTCTCTGAACAACATTGGATCTTTTGTCGGTGGGGCATAAAGTATTTCAGTATAGCTTAATCCTATATTGAGACAGCCTTTGTTAGTGGCACAAACATCATCGGTCGAATTGTTTTAACAAAAGGTGTATAAAGCATCTATCCTTTGATGCTAAAGTGGTAGACATTTGAATTCCTGCGGAGGCTGTCCCATGAACTAGTATTTATTCGTTCCAGTGCAAACCAGCTATACTTGTCGCTATTACATGCATTAAACAACATGGATGCAACTGTAATGCCACCATCATTTACTTCGACTTTAACGCGTACAAGGGAGATAAAGCTGAAAAATAAATAAATACTTTCCTGGCATAATTTGCAATTGAATGCCTATAATTCTCTCATCATCAATATTTAAAGGTACAATGAAATTGTCCAAACGTTTGTGCCATAAAATAGACATTCCACCTCTCCCAAAGTTTCTTTTGTGGAAGGGGGTATTTTTGCATATTGTATAGTGTTTATAGTCACATGAGTTTGAATCCATAACATGTAGATTGTTTGGCGTTAGCCAGTGTTCTGATTCCGCAAATGTCAATACCACCTTCTGTCAAGATATCACTTAGATGTGCGGCACTAGACATAATACCAGTGATATTCCATGTTTAAACTAAACGTAGCCATGAGTAGGTGAACATAATATGTAACTGCCATTATCAATTATAATATGATTAGATTTCTGTATACATCGTTTTTAGTACAAAAGATGAGTGTGTTAAAAATGATGTGTATTTACCTATGTAGCTAGTATTAGCGCCAGATCATTGAAGTGTCTCATTGTAATGACATTTTGTTCTATAATGCCACACCTGCTCCAGTCATTCAGGAAAAAGCGTCTTTTTTATTTGTATCTGACAAATATGTAGGTTTTCATATCTGTTTCATGAAACTGTTGCATACTGTATAACTGGCCACAATCACACGATTATTATGGGACACCAATATATACTAGCGGAAAAAAGAAACTGTGCATGTGTATAATATGCTATAACTTAGGAGGTATGTAAGGAATCGCAATAAAAATTTCAACAGGGTTTTATCTTATCTTTATTTAACACCAGCTCAATTGATATGGTTATTGAATCAGCTGCGTCTTAGATAGAGATCAGTTTTCAGAGACGTTCTCTAAACAAAGTTCAGCTCATCAATACCGTGTATGTCCACCATTGGAATCGATGCATGCTTGGCAACGCCGCCGCATTGATGTGACAAGTGTTCTGAAAAATGCCTGGGGAATACCATTCCAGATTCTGACAAGCGCACGTGATAGGTCAGGTAACGTCAACGGCTGATTTTGGAGGCCACGTAACCGTCGCTGCATCTCATCCCACACGTGTTCTATAGGCGACAAATCCGGTGATATTGCAGGCCAGGGCAGCACATTCACATTGTTCTGGGTCAAAAAGTCGGTGACGACCCGCGCGACGTGCGGGCGAGCGTTATCCTGTTGCAGCGTGGCGTTACGTTGCAGCACAAATGGAAGGACGTGAGGCCGTATGATTTCGTCACGATATCTGATGCCTGTAAGTGTGCCGTCTACAACCACAAGTGCTGTTCTACCACGGGATGAGATGCCACCCCACACCATGACACTATCTCCGCCGAATGGACGTAGTTCAATCACACAACTGTCATGGAAACGTTCACCAACACGACGGTACACTCTAGAACGGCCGTCGCTGCTGTCGAGATGGAACCTGGACTCATCCGTGAAAAGAATACGTGCCCAGTCCTGTTGCGTGAAGTGTATGTGTCTTCTACACCAGGCAAAACGTGCTACACGATGACGTTGCTGCAGAACAGGACGTATGGCAGGACGTCGTGGACGTATGCCTCGTTCACGCAATCGATTACGTACCGTTTGGGGACTGATTCTTCTAAGGCCAGGAATACTTCTAGCCGTCAAAAAAGCAGTTCTGAGTCGGTCACGGAGATGAACCACCCGGATGTACGTATCCTGGCGAATAGACGTTACGCGTGGACGTCCTGATCGAGGCAGGTCTCTGGTTGCCCCAAACTGTTGGTACCGTCTCCACAAGGCGTCTACAGTATTTCGGTGAACGCCAAATTGTCTGGCAACGTCAATATGACGTACACCAGCTTCAATCATGCCTATGGCGCGGCATCTGTCAGTTTCATTCAACCTTGGCATGGCGTATCAATGACGTTTTTCAAAATTATCCTGGTTTTGTGTCTTACATGTAACAACACTATGTTTTAACACAGGTTTAGGCGACAAACGTGTTTGCAATTGACTGCTGCACGAAATAAACATGAAAAAGGAGACGTTAGCCTGACAGGCAAACTACCCGTGCAACTCATGCACTGGCCAGTGTAAATGACCGAGAGGGATACACAACTTACCTGTGTAAATTTTCAAGCTTTAACTTATAAAATTGAAGGATATATGAACATTTTACACATGCACAGTTTCTTTTTTCCGCTAGTATATATATGTCAAATTAATGAGTATCACTAGAACATCTCCATGGAATTGTTCGTTGTATTTTAACCATTGAATTATGTTCTTGTCCACTCCATCAGTTCACATTTTGTTCCATCTTTTATCTGGATTCCGGCGAATCTTACATGAATTAACGGTGTAACTGTTCCGATGATTGTATTAATGTGTATTTGTGTCTACAAGTGTTGATACTTTCTTCACTGTCTTCAAATCACACAAAAGAAGCATTATCGCTGCCAACATAACAGGTCGGGATATAAATATTGCCGAATCGTATTTTAAATTACAATAGCTACGATAATCTGACTTCCATATTTGTCAAGTTATATTGTCACACAAATCAGAGCGATGCTGTTCATATTAGTTCCATCTGTTATTAGTGCAAGCAGCTGCCTTGTTCAACACGACACAATAGAATGCCCAACTTGGAAGGTGGTGAAACAATCAATCTAATTATATACACATGCAGTAGCTACATGTATCTTCACACCAGAACTCAGAACTCATCTTCTACAATCCCCACGGAATAAGTAACACAGCAGCGCAAAATAAAATAAGTTGATTTGAATCTACCATATATAACTGTTCTATGCAAGCTTGGGTATTATTGTTCCTTTTTTTATTGCTGAATCGAGATATGACTTTTACATAGAATACAGTTGGTAAACAACTTAAAATACCAGCCATACAGTAACAGACAGTTTGTCACCAACCTATGATATGAATGGTCCCTACGTATACACAGATTACGGGATATTAGCAGAACAATTTGTTTGTCATTTGCATTAACTAATTAAGTCAGATTTAGTCGCAGTTATTGTGAAAAATGAAATGCCAGTTATGATTAAATTGATTCATACAGATTGCAGATATGCAACAAATAAATATGATCCACTCATCCACTGGTAACCCATCAATTTTGCAATCAAATAACAAATAATGTCATTTTTTGACATTTAATGCACTTAATAAGCGCTGTAATTTCCTTTGATATTCCATCATTCTCACGGGAATCACACGTTTATAAGGTAAATGTTATTGCAATTATTTTGTACAAAATGGATTCGGCGCAATATATCAGAACATTATTATGCGTTTTTGGAAACATGTTTCTTTTTAGTTGTTTTTATTGAGGTTTACATCATGTATAACCTTTAATCACTAATACAGGACAGTCTGTGGACAAGTTTTCCTGGAATAAATCATCAAACAGTACTCAATATCTCGAGGACATGACCTGCTCAGTCCGTGAATGTAACTTGAACTTTCCGGAACTTGAGTCCAGCACTCAACAAACTTATCTAATCGGGCTGGCTGCATAGAAATTGCTATGATGGTTTTCAAGTAATTACGTTTTATGTTCAATTCACAAAACAGTACCGAAAACCGATCCGAGCAAAACAGCCCTCACCATGTTACTTCGTTTCACCGTCGCAGCTCTACATTAAGACACAAAGCTACACGCAGCTCTACATTAAGACGACAAAGCTACACGCAACTCTACATTAAGACACAAAGCTACACGCAGCTCTACATTAAGACGACAAAGCTACAAGCAGCTCTACATTAAGACACAAAGCTACACGCAGCTCTACATTAAGATACAAAGCTACACGCAGCTCTACATTAAGACGACAAAGCTACACGCAGCTCTACATTAAGACGACAAAGCTACACGCAGCTCTACATTAAGACGACAAAGCTACACGCAACTCTACATTAAGATACAAAGCTACACGCAGCTCTACATTAAGACACAAAGCTACACGCAGCTCTACATTAAGACAAAAAGCTACACGCAGCTCTACATTAAGACGACAAAGCTACACGCAGCTCTACATTAAGACACAAAGCTACACGCAGCTCTACATTAAGACACAAAGCTACACGCAGCTCTACATTAAGACGACAAAGATACACGCAGCTCTACATTAAGACACAAAGCTACACGCAGCTCTACATTAAGACGACAAAGCTACACGCAGCTCTACATTAAGACGACAAAGCTACACGCAGCTCTACATTAAGACACAAAGCTTCACGCAGCTCTACATTAAGACACAAAGCTACACGCAGCTCTACATTAAGACACAAAGCTTCACGCAGCTCTACATTAAGACGACAAAGCTACACGCAGCTCTACATTAAGACGACAAAGCTACACGTAACTCTACATTAAGACACAAAGCTACACGTAATTCTACATTAAGACGACAAAGCTACACGCAGCTCTACATTAAGACGACAAAGCTACACGCAGCTCTACATTAAGACGACAAAGCTACACGTAACTCTAAATTAAGACACAAAGCTACACGCAGCTCTACATTAAGACACAAAGCTACACGTAACTCTACATTAAGACACAAAGCTATACGTAACTCTACATTAAGACACAAAGCTACACGCAGCTCTACATTAAGACACAAAGCTACACGTAACTCTACATTAAGACACAAAGCTACACGCAGCTCTACATTAAGACGACAAAGCTACACGCAGCTCTACATTAAGACGACAAAGCTACACGTAACTCTACATTAAGACGACAAAGCTACACGCAGCTCTAAATTAAGACGAAAAAGCTACACGCAGCTCTACATTAAGAGGACAAAGCTACACGTAACTCTACATTAAGACGACAAAGCTACACGCAAGTCTACATTAAGACGACAAAGCTACACGCAGCTCTACATTAAGACGACAAAGCTACACGCAGCTCTACATTAAGACGACAAAGCTACACGCAGCTCTACATTAAGACGACAAAGCTACACGTAACTCTACATTAAGACGACAAAGCTACACGCAGCTCTACATTAAGACGACAAAGCTACACGTAACACTAATATGAATGCAGTTTGTTCATAGAACCGAATGGAAAGACTTATGAAATATATTCAATGGCTTATATAGGTCGATGTCGAGATCATCCGTCTGACTGTCTACCTGTTGTGCAGAGAAGACGAGGACAGCCAGTATATGTAGGTTGATGTCGAGACAATCCGTCTGCCTGTCTACCTGTTGTGCAGAGAAGACGAGGACAGCCAGTATATGAAGGTCGATGTCGAGACAATCCGTCTGCCTGTCTACCTGATGTGCAGAGAAGACGAGGACAGCCAGTTTATGTAGGTCGATGTCCAGACCCTCCCTGTGTCTGTCTACCTGTTGTGCATAGAAGACGAGGACAGCCAGTTTATGTTGGTCGATGTCGAGACCATCCATCATTCTGTCTACCTGTTGTGCATAGAAGACGAGGACAGCCAGTATATGTAGGTCGATATCGAGACCATCCGTATGTCTGTCTACCTGTTGTGCAGAGAAGACGAGGACAGCCAGTATATGTAGGTCGATGTCGAGATCATCCCTCTGCCTGTCTACCTGTTGTGCAGAGAAGACGAGGACAGCCAGTTTATGTAGGTCGATGTCCAGACCGTCCGTCTGTCTGTCTACCTGTTGTGCAGAGAAGACGAGGACAGCCAGTATATGTAGGTCGATGTCGAGATCATCCCTCTGCCTGTATACCTGTTGTACAGAGAAGACGAGGACAGCCAGTATATGTAGGTCGATGTCGAGATCATCCCTCTGCCTGTATACCTGTTGTGCAGATAAGACGAGGACAGCCAGTTTATGTAGGTCGATGTCGAGACCATCCCTCTGTCTGTCTACCTGTTGTGCATAGAAGACGAGGACAGCCAGTATACGTAGGTCGATGTCGAGACCATCCCTCTGTCTGTCTACCTGTTGTGCATAGAAGACGAGAACAGCCAGTATTTGTAGGTCGATGTCCTGACCGTCCCTGTGTCTGTCTACCTGTTGTGCATAGAAGACGAGAACAGCCAGTATTTGTAGGTCGATGTCCAGACCGTCCCTGTGTCTGTCTACCTGTTGTGCATAGAAGACGAGGACAGCCAGTATATGTTGGTCGATGTCGATACCATCCGTCTGTCTGTCTACCTGTTGTGCAGAGAATACGAGGACAGCCAGTATTTGTAGATCGATGTCGATACCATCCGCCTGTCTGTCTACCTGTTGTGCAGAGAAGACGAGGACAGCCAGTATTTGTAGATCGATGTCGATGCATCCGTCTGTCTGTCTACCTGTTGTGCAGAGAAGACGAGGACAGCCAGTATTTGTAGATCGATGTCGATACCATCCGTCTGTCTGTCTACCTGTTGTGCAGAGAAGACGAGGACAGCCAGTATTTGTAGATCGATGTCGATACCATCCGTCTGTCTGTCTACCTGCTGTGCAGAGAAGACGAGGACAGCCAGTATATGTAGGTCGATGTCCTGACCGTCCGTCGGTCTGTCTACCTGTTGTGCAGAGATGACGAGGACAGCCAGTATTTGTAGATCGATGTCGATACCATCCGTCTGTCTGTCCACCTGTTGTGCAGAGAAGACTAGGACAGCTGGTATATGTAGGTTGATGTAGAGACAATCCGTCTGTCTGTCTACCTGTTGTACAGAGAAGACGAGAACAGCCAGTATTTGTAGGTCGATGTCGAGACCATCCGTCTGACTGTCTACCTGTTGTGCAGAGAAGACGAGGGCAACCAGTATATGTAGGTCGATGTCGAGACCATCCGTCTGTCTGTCTACCTGTTGTGCAGAGAAGACGAGGACAGCCAGTATATGTAGGTCGATGTCGAGACAATCCGTCTGTCTGTCTACCTGTTGTGCAGAGAAGACGAGGACAGCCAGTATTTGTAGGTCGATGTCGAGACAATCCGTCTGTCTGTCTACCTGTTGTGCAGAGAAGACGAGGACAGCCAGTATTTGTAGGTCGATGTCCAGACCGTCCGCCTGTCTGTCTATACAATATTTAACGACCAGTTGTGCAGAGAAGACGTGGTCAGCAGGTATATGTAGGTCGATGTCCAGACCGTCCGTCTGTCCGTCTGCCTTACTAGCATCTTTGGCTGCGGTGGAATCATACGGGTTTAGATATTTCCTTTGGATATTGTATATCAACTCCGAATGTAGTATTTTTCAACAGTTTAACTATATTCATACTGGTGTAGTACATTTAACATTCGTGTTCAGTTTGTTTTCCCTTTGAGTCACGAATTGGCTGTTTTAATCTATGTGCCCGTTGAATAACTATGTACGATGTGTACTGATATTTTTCAAGAAACGCACATTTTTTAAATTTCGTCAGGAATTGAAGTCTTTACGGTTGCAAAAAAAAAAACAATCTTGGAAAATAAGTTGAATTTTGCATGTTTTCTACACATGCGGCATATACTCCTGTACAATAAACCCCCAATAATACGATCACCATTGGGACCCTTGAAAACATAACTTCTTATTGAGGTGGTCTTTATATTTAGGTTAAATAATAATGAGCAAAACAGTAAAAATTGCCTTGAATTATGTGTGAGGTTGTCCTATTATTGAAGTGGTATACATTGTATAAGTGAAGTTTAGCTGTATATTTTCAAGCACATGTAGAACTGCACAACACTAATTCCCATAAAGAAACAAGGAAAAAGGTTAGTTATTCTAAATTTCGCAAACCAACATCCTGGAAACATCGTCTCCCAGACTAGAAGTGCTGAACATATATCACCCGGTCTGTCTGTCCACGTAGTGACTGAGTGACCGGTGTAAGGGAGACCTAGATACAACTAGTTGACAGGACTATGGTCCAGTCCGTCTGTCTGTCCATGTAGTGACTGAATGACCGGTGTAAGGGAGGCCTGGATACAACTAGTTGACAGGACTATGGTCCAGTCCGTCTGTCTGTCCATGTAGTGACTGAGTGACCGGTGTAAGGGAGACCTGGATACAACTAGTTGACAGGACTATGGTCCAGTCCGTCTGTCTGTCCATGTAGTGACTCAGTGTTAGGGAGACATGGATACAACTAGTTGTCAGGGCTATGGTCCAGTCCGCCTGTCTGTCCGTGTAGTGACTGACGGACCGGTGTTAGGGAGACATGTATACAACTAGTTGACAGGGCTATGGTCCAGTCCGTCTGCCTGTCCGTGTTGTGCCTTAGTGACCGGTTTTAGGGAGACATGGATACAACTAGTTGACATGGCTATGGTCCAGTCCGTTTGTAAGTCCATGTAGTGGCTGAGTGACCGGTGTTAGGGAGACATGGATACAACTTGTTGATAGGGCTATGGTCCAGTCCGCATGTCTGTTCATGTAATGACTGAATGGCCTTTGTTAGGGAGACATAGACACAACTAGTGGTCCAGTCCGCCTGTCTGTCCATATAGTGCCTGAGTGACCGGTGTTAGGGAGACATTGATACAACTAGTTGTCAGGCCTATGGTCCAGTTCGCCTGTCTGTCCATGTAGTGACTGAGTGACCGGTGTTAGGGAGACATGGATACAACTAGTTGACAGGGCTATGGTCCAGTCTGCCTGTCTGTCCATGTAGTGACTGAGTGACCGGTGTTAGGGAGACATGGATACAACTAGTTGTCAGGGTTATGGTCCAGTCCGCCTGTCTGTCCATATAGTGACTGAGTGACCGGTGTTAGGGAGACATCGATACACCTAGTTGTCAGGGCTATGGTCATTCTCCAAGGATTGTACTGTTGTCAACGGTTTGACAGGGGATGAGAAGTGTACACTTGGAATTACATGGAACAAAAAGCATATATTATATAATCATACATTATGGCAATGGTACTTTGTCATTTGTAACTTTACGTGCATTACAGGCTGTACATACAACTATTAGTTACATGAAATAAATTTACTATACTTTTTTGGCAGACTTTCATTTATAACTTATATCCAAAACGAAAATTCAGCATGTTGGAAACTTGGAGAATTTAATGGAAATGTGCAACTTAAGTGTACTTATTTAAGCTCTGCTAAAAATTTGCGAATAAACATATTGGGTGAAATCAGCTTTGTTATTGCTTTTTACATTATTTAATGGTTTAAGATATACATTGTATGTGTTCTGCTATGTACACTTAACAAAAGTTATAAGTACTCCGAGATATTAAATATGAAAACAATCAACTAGAAATTTCACACATAGAACGTCCAATATGTTTCTACTAATTTTAAGCTCAAAATTCAGCCAATTGATTGAAATCAAGCGAATTACTTAACACCGCATAACAAGTCACAGATTGATTGAATTGGTCAAACCGATTGTGACCGCCGTTTGCCTGGACTAAATGAATGTACAAATACAATTCTGGGAAATATTTTACACTTCTGTTAATATCGTTTGGGGCCTGTTCAACAAGAGCTATTATTGAAGATGATGAATACCCCCAGATATCACCTGGACACAGTAACTATAACCATGTCAATGATAGTCTTGACACAGTTGACAATGATCACTCAGACACTTCCTGGACAGTCAGACAGACTGAACCATGACCTTTGTCAACCAGTTGTCCTCTCGGTCTTTCTATGCACTTATCGTTGTTTGCCCCAAGATGTAAGGCGGTGGTATACACAGGACAGCAGACAATTTTTGACAGGTGGGAAACTAAACTTTTAATTAGTCAAATTGCTTAGTTCTAGCCTAGGGTGAGAATTAGACACAAAACGACAAATTGCTAATTTCCCATATTCACCCCAACCGCCCTTTATTCTGGGGTACAACTTTAGTGAAAACGGTTAAGATTTTTCGCGCCAATACGCGGCAATATGATATACGACATTGCATACATTATGATGACTGGTTGAACTTTTAAAATACCTGGTTTGGTTATGTTTAAATTTTTACCATCACAAATCTTGCCGATGATTTATCACAACAACAACAGCATAATCCATGTATACAATACTTACAGTATTCTAGTATGTAATGTATTATTTAAATAGATATACTTGATAAATTGCCCGTCGTGATCTAGTATCAATGACATCAAAGCTTCGAACGTTTATTGTGTTATCATATAACCACGCATTCCAATAAAACGCATATCATCTCCCACCGGCAAACTTACTATGAACGTTTCCTTCCTGTCGATTGGCGGAACACAGATCTTACACAATAACTTATAAATCTGTAGATTAGATAAATACCACACAATGGTACAAGGACTTCTTAGGTGTGGCGAGCCGTAAGTATACAACTGGTGGCGGTTAAATACGACTTTGATCTTATTGATGGGATATACGGTTGAACAACCAGAACTGGACATTTGCAAGAATATTGAGAGTCGTTGATTACATTCCAGTTCAGGACGCTTTTTGATCTCAAACAATAGACATCGAATAATTTGAGTTAAGGCATATTATTACGGAATCCTTATAAGGCCATCATGCCTTTAAAGTTAATTGCCGGTAGGGCAAGACTGTACGATACGATTCGTTTAGCTGAAGTGCGATTTGGTACTATATAATTCGACACGCCGCAGTACAATTTGACCGAGCGACAGGTCAAGTGAACCGAACTATCTTATGTCATGATTGATCATCATACACTCATCAGCATGTTTTAAGACGTACTATTTCATTTTCAATGTGTTTAACGCCATTTTCAATACGTTTTACACTTATATATGGCGACCAGTTGACCTAACCAGAATGCCTAGAATAGATTATCTACCCGTACAAACATGCCCTTCCATAAGATACTGACAATTTCTCCACCGGACCTCCCAGCGCTCTGCCAACGGAGATAAACGGGTGCGATACGTCCTATTTTATAGAACATATATGTCGAACTTGCTTCTAATGTTCAAATTATCAATGTTCTTAATAGTGACCTTTATAAACATATGTGACTGTGTATGCTATATGTACCTTACCTTCAAAAACTGCCAAAATCACAAGTGAGGTTCTGTGAAGTATGTATTACAATAAAGAAGTAAAATATCGAAATACCGATGACACCTAGTGAATTGTCTGTGAAATTATTTGTACTTGACATTGTTATATATTCATCTTGGACATTGTGATAGCGGTATCGTTTCAGGTTTTAAGATATGATAAGGCTTCATTAAGTCAAGTGTCCTGTGTGATAAGACATTTGTTTGATATGCAGATACAAAGCTGTGCATATACATCTATAGAGATAATTATATACCATGTCGGTGACTTAGCACATCTATACAGTGAAACCTTCATAATAAGAACATCCTGAGTTCTGAATGTAATACTACTGTTACAGCCCTGCTGCTACGTCTTGTCGCAATTATTTATCGTATTTCACATTCAGAGGCGCATCAAATATAATTTAATCACGGCTAATGGGAAACAAAACAACATAACTGACCTTTCCGTTACTGGTCTGTCAGAGTATCCATTATTACTCAAACACATGTTACTGAGAATGCCATTTTACCTGATTGTAAAATGTCATATAATATAATTCCATCAGTATGATCAGCATAATGGACGTAAAATGTCTCTCCAATTAATAAATATATGTACATGTTATACACCCAGAACATGCGTAATATCATCAGATATTAATGATCGAATGACGTAATTGTTGCAGTATTTAAATGCTTCGCACAATATGAGAGGACGCAGAGAATGAGGGTTATGTTCTCACTCCGCTCCGGTGCAATGTGGATACTTACAGTGACCTTGATTGTTTTCTTTATCACAGGTATGTCATTCTTATCCTAAAGTCGTTTGATATACAAATGTATATTTAAGAAATGAAATATCGCCGGATTCTGGACATTGATATTATTTTTCCAAAGAATTGTGTTACACAAATAAGTGCAGGACTAGTAACTTCAATAGATAAACAAAATTAATTATAAAATTAATTCCTGGGAATTAGTCCGAATGGGCAAGAATTTATTTTAGTTCAAATATCTTAATCGGAAGTAGAGGAAAACATAAAGATGAATTACTAAAAAACATTCATGATTTCATTTGTGTAGATAAATTTGCAAAGTGTTGTTACTAAGGCTGATAAATGAATTCGGGATAGTAGTTTTACTTTGGAATTTGTTTGTTATAAATTCATGCACAACAATATCGCTTTTCCGTTCAATGGCTTCAGTCGACACAGTAGAATATTAGAATAGAATAGAGATAACAGTTCATATATTTGGCTACAACTTTCTTTTTCAATTGATCTTAAATGCACTGGTGAAATACCAAACTGCAATTTGTTACCTTTCGATAAATAATTATTATTATATTTTTTTTCGAATTATTTTAATATTTCAACGGGAAATTTGCATTTATATTGAACCATGCTCTTTTAACTCGGCCGACAAAAAATGAGTACCTGTCTCGTTTAACTTGTAATCTGAAGAACTCGGAAACACTGCAAATATACAGCCATAATTAAAACCAAAAGTGTAATCCCATTCTAAGGTATTTTTCAATAAAACAATATTTGACATTTATGCGGTGAAATCATTAGTTGAACTAAGTCACCAAGATTTGGGGATATATTTAAGAGCTGGCTAGTGATACAAGTTATCGTTTCCTGTTGGGGTGAATCACATTTTTCCCAAGTGTATACACTTCTGTCTTACAGAATCCCTAAAGTGGCATTCCATTTTTTTTCGAGCGACACTTTTATTTATAATTCGTTTTTAAACGAAATACATTTCGTACAAACGTAATATTACTTCGGACACTTTCCCCAGCACATCCCGACCTTTTTCCCGGACAACGCGAGAGCCCAGAATGGGCAGTAGTTTCGCGGGGACACAGACAAGACAATGGTGGGGTCAAGGAGTTATATGTAGGGGCAATGTTGAGGAACAGCGTGGCCTTCTGCCCATGAGTGTACGTTAGAAGGCACGCGAGAGGGCTCCCATTAAGGCCATCTCTCGGCAGGCTTTGGGGACTTTTATAATCCGACCCGTGCGTGCCATCTCTCGACCGGCTTTGGTAACTTTGTAAAATCCGGCCCGTGGCACGCCGCTATTTATCGGGGACTTTTCTGCCACCGCCTGGCCTCCTTACGAAATAATCATTCGTATTTTACGAACTGTATTCCGTTTAAACCAAATAAATATGAAAGTTTCGCTCGAAAATATCGACTAATGATACACATCCTGTCAAAGAAATATCTCATTTTATCAAAATTGCATTTAACTGAATAAAAGTGTAACTTGTTTGTAATGTGTTGTAAAGGTACATGCATTCTCAGCTTTCTCAACGGTTTCAATGTAAATGTTTACGCGTCACAGAAAATGAACATTTATAGTGGGCACCAAAAATCGAACATCAATTTCCTGTTGTTAATATTACTGCATAATAGTTTCAGATCAATACTGATTAGTACATATACTATCTAATAATTGTTTTCAATAAGAAAGGATGTCAAGTCGACTCTTTTTTAAGCGAATATTTTATTTATCAGTCGGCAAAAATATAAAAAAAATAAATATATAATACTAGTTTTAATTGCAACTCAAAACATTGTGTGGATCACCTTTGACCTGAAATAGTATAAATATGTTTGTATTCAAATTGTGTTTTTTCATGTAATGTTGATATATTTGGAATTGTATTGTATACACGAGATAATTACAATGTATGTGTGTCTATATTGTGTATCTGTATGTAAATGTTGACTATGTACAGTGAACACGTCGTAATAAATGTTCTGTTCTGATAATTAATGTTTATAAATATAAACGTAATCAATAATCCATGGCAATTCTCAATTTGTCCGAATTCTCAAAATTATACTAGAATTGACCTTTGAGTTAAGAGCTGTAATTGTCCACACGCTCATCTTGCACAGAACATACACATCGAATTTAATAAAACATCGACACGCAGAACATAACAACCTACTGTTGGATATCTCACTATGATCACACTGGAGGGTTACCTTGCTATGTTGATTACACTACAATAAATAACTTTACGACATTATGTATTTTTGTATACAAATATGTTAAATACATTGTTCGCATAATAGTCCTGTGCTACACTCCCATCACGTCCTTTTGAAAGAATATATTGTTTACTTATCTTATATAACACAAGACATGACTGACTATTTTCTGACAGTTGAAACAGTTCAACCGTGAAAATAAAACAGACTTATTGAATTATGATTAAATTTCATATACATATATACATCTAATGGCATATCGGCGTAAGCAATGTCTTCGACCATTTACATTACAAACACAATACAAGAAATGCATTGATGCAAAGCATCCAAGGGCGCCGCAAAACTGGTGCACAATAATTTGGAATAGCGTAATGGCGGAAAAATGTTTTGGAATAGTCCATTTTCATACTATCATTGGCGTGTATTTCCTTTTAAACACCGTAACTTGCATAAATATCCACGTTACAAGTACCAATGTGTTAATATTGATATAAGTAAATTGAAAATAAAGTTTTTTATAATTAATTATTTTTTTATTTTATCTTCGACACCTAACACACATGCTGTTTATGTAGAATCGTCCGTTTTGGAATAGTCCATTTTCACACTATCATTGGTGTGTATTTCCTTTTTAACACCGTAACTTGCATAAATATCCACGTTACAAGTACTACTGTGTTAATATTGATTTAAGTAAAGTGAAAATGAAGATTTTTATAATTAATTTTTTATTATTTTAACTTCGACACCTAACACACATGTTGTTTATGTAGAATCGTCCTATTTTTCGGGGATCAGCAAGTATTTATCATAAACATATCGTTTTAACTTTGTAAAAGACATTTATTTGACAATGCAAATGCATTAAAAATATTTTATTTCTAAATCATAAAAATACAAAAAATAACGTGTAATATTTACTGCAGTTTAACTCTTAATAAAAAATAGATTCAGTTATAAATAGATGCTCCTACCATAGTCTCAAAAAAATCGTGATTCCATTAAAGGCCCCGCCCTCATGGGCGGCGCCAATGATCAAGAAGTGTAACATATATACATAATAGTAGTATAAAATGTAAACCCATGCTTAGCGGTATTGCGGTCACCACAGTATGTTGTGTATTTCAAGAGTCTAGCATTAATTTTGATATAACAATTATGTCGTGTTTCATCAACAAAATCGAACTCTTATAGCATTTTCATTATAGTTGGATGACTTTACAGGCTAAAATCAAGGTGAGCTGACTACAAGAGTAAAACAAACAATGACATATACCAAAATGTTCGGTAGGGTCTATAGTTTATCAGACCATCTGCATAAACTTTTTAAAGTTGGTGCGGGCCCCAAAATCAAAGATGGCGTTCAAGATGGCCGCCGTTTATAAATTAAAAGGGTAAACTTTAATATGCCCTACTGTATATTTCAGCAAGCAGTGATAGTTACTAAATGGAATTAATCAACATATACTATGACAGTGCAAGCCTATCATATGTTCAGAAATTGAAAAAATGTCGTAGATCAAGGTCATATTCAAGGTCAAATGGTAAAAAAAGTGAGAAAAAATGCTGTAGCTCTACCAATAATGACTAAATTTGTTGAAGAGTTTATGTATGAGAACACTTGATACATATAAATATAAACTTGACATGTCAAGCCTATTGTACGATATAAATTTATTCAGAATTGTAACTATGGCAACACTGGTATTCCAAAGATGGCGTCCACAATGTCACAAATAAACGTGGTAAGGTTTGAAAACTTTCAAATTTTGCCGGAAGTAGGTGAGTGTTTAAATCATAAAGACTGTATTTTGGTGTGACATAGAAAAAATACCTGCATTCAGGACTGACGTTGCAAGTGTCAATACCATGGTCAATATATAATTGCAGGTCAAAGGTCATTTTCAAGGTTAAAAGTTCAACTTTTCGGAAAATATAGAGTTGTCCGACCGTTACATACCTGTGTGTAGTGTGTTTTAAAGTAACCAAGTGTATGTAGTAACCATGATTATGTTTAAGATGGCATAATTATGCTTCCTGCACTTTAAATTTCAAAGGAGAAACTTGAAAACATTCACAAATCGATTCAAACATTCATCGATTAAAACCTCCAATTTTCTTACTGGAAATTATTATAATTTATCAGGTCTGTAATTGTATACAGATGAAATGCTCCAATACATTATAAGAATGACATCATATTATTTGTATTGTGCCAAAGCCTCTGTCAATCTCAAGGGCAGGATACAGAAACATTTAAAATCTAGGGTCACAAGGTCAAACAGTACATTTAGTCGTAATAAGTAGAATATAACTGAATAGGGCACAGAATATACATTCACAAGGAAAACGTTGCAAAATACATTCCTGTTTACTAGTATCACAATTACTCCTACCTCATACTGTACGGTTAATGTGTTCTTGATATTTTGGTCAAAATTTTCCAAATCATGTTTTCTTTAATTGGCCATCTCATAATTTGTTTACAACCGTTGTCAAGGAAATAAAACGGACTACAGTTACACAAGTTCTTTCCAATCGAAAAACTATTGTGCGCAAGTTGAAATGTCAAGACCTTTGGTAATACACAATTTAAGGTAGAACACTCCTAATGGACATATCTCCAAAGGCAAATGAAACTGTACTAGAATGCGGATAAACATTAAAAATTTCTAAAATCTTTTTTACCGTTCAAATAAAAGTTATGACCTTTTACTATTTAAAACGTTATAATGTAATATTTTATATTGTAAAGGATACTTATTCATTCAGTCAGAACTGCAATGTTCAGAAAACTGCACCTACAATATACGTCGTAATATCATTATTATTTATTTCTTAATAAAAATGTACACATATTCATCATTTTGAGATTAATTCACAAATAAATTCCACGGACACTGTAACAATTGGGAAACATAAACCAATAAAATGTACAAACAATGTGTTTAAATAATGGATATTGCACAAAACTATTTTTGGGCTAGTGGGTCAAAAATCCCATTTTAAATTTATTATGTAGTTAAATCCACTGATGTTTAAAATTCCAAATACAGAAAATTTCAAGTTGATATCTTCAATATAAACAGAGTTATGACTATTTTGTTGTTTCTAAGTATTGCTGATTCCTGCAAAATAAGACTATTTCCATTCAAAATTTAGTAAACATTAGGATATAATAAGCACATTTCAACAAGAAAGAAACAAAATATATATAACTTCATACTTGTTTATTTGTATTTGTATTTTATTGTCATTTAACTGTAAAATAACGACTGACATTTTTTGTGGTTGCTTAGCAACCAAGATAAAATAAAATTTCGACAAAATTTGCCATAGACCTATATTTACTTGAAACAGCATGGCAGGTCAAGTCAAGTCAAGAACATACTAAAAACATGCTATATAGTGTATTTACATGGTGGAGTGTATAATTTAGGTGGTTTCCTCCCCAAACTTCTGAGCAATAATTCAAAACTGACATAACTAGAGAATCAAATAGATTACATTTTTCTGACGTTTTGAATTCAAATTTATAAAATACAGAAAATGCTCGATATAAGACCTTTGATGCATTTTTAGCAATATGTTTTTGTGTTTGATGCCAGTTACCATTTTTAAATAGATATATACCTAGGTATTTAAATGATGATACAATTTCAAGTTTTTCATTATAAAGATAAATATTATAGTTGGTTGGTCGACCTTTTTCAAAGATCATCACTTTAGTTTTACTTAAGTTGGTCTTAAGGCCAAATCTATTACAGTAGGTTTCTACGTCACTTAGCATACATTGTAATAATTCCGGTGAAGTAGCGAATAGTACTTGGTCATCAGCGTATAATATAAGAAAAAGGTTGAGATCATCTACTGAAAAAAATCCATTTAGGTCTGTGTTGATATGATCTATAATATCATTTATGAACATCATAAATAGAAGTGGCGAACTCGGATCGCCTTGTTTACTCCTTGATATGAATCTATATCATTAGGATGAAGTTTTCCGTTATGTTTGATTGATGATCGTACAACAGATTACATACTTTTTAATGCATTTATCATTTTTGTACTAATGTTTTCTTTAATCAATTTTTGCCATAATAATGTACGGTTTATTTTATCAAAGCATTTTTCATAATCAATGAAAATACTGTATAATTTTTTACCTGAGTGTAAGACCTTAGTTATGATTGCATGTAAAATGAATATGCAGTCGATAGTGCTTTTTTGTTTTTGGAAACCAAACTGACAATTTGATAGTTTTTCATGCGTTTCACTCCATAAAGTTAATCTATTTAACAAAATTTGAGAGTATATTTTTGATAGGATATTATTCAATGTTATACCTCTGTAATTTTTTGCTTCTTTTGGACACCCACCTTTAAATATAGGTACAATAAAACCCAAACCCCAACTATCCGGGTATTCTGCGGTATTAAATATTTTGTTAAATATGATAACGAGGTAGTTGGAAATAATGTCTTATGACGCTTTTATGATTTCCGGGGTAATTTCATCCGGTCCGGCAGATTTAAAACTGTTTTGTTTAAATACAGCTTGATGTACTTCAGATTCTGTTATTGGTGAGTCTAAATCATAGTCTGTAACAATATCTGCGTCATAATCTTCATTTCCATTGTATATATGTTCCCCGAAAAGATTATTGAAATGATTATGCAGTTCTTCACTGTTTATTTCGGAATTATTCGTTTTTGATTTCGTGTAGAATTTTTTAATAGATTTCCAAAATTTGCGCGGATCTTTAGTAGCTAATTTTCCTAACTTACGTCCTTCTTTTATTTTAAACAGACGCTTGGTTTTAGATTTTATTTTATTATATATAGTTCGTGATCTTGTGAAAGTAATTCTATTTTCGTCTGTATTGTTTTTTAAGAATATATTTCTGGCTTTTTTTTAAATTTTCTTTGCCAAGTAACAATTTTCGTCGAACCATTTTGCGTTATTTATATGTTCATGATAATTTTTTACCTTTTTACTAAACGTTTCTACGGCATTTTTATGTAGAATATCAGTTAAGCATTTTACTTGCGTATCAATTGAAACATCATCGTTTTCATTTATATGTATATTATGCATGTCGTTTATGATTAAGTTTCTAAAAATATCAACTTTATCATCGTCCCAAATTTTTTTTGATTTTGTATCCGAGTTAATTTTGTTCTGGTTTACATTTTTATGTATTGTTTTTCTCTCCAAACTGAAGTATATTGCCGCGTGGTCCGAACAGACGGTCCAGTCTAGAATTTCGAAGTTTAACAAATTGTCTATATCACTTATATCAATCAATAAATAATCCGTTACACTGAGACCACGTGTTGAAAAAAATGTATAAGAACTAGTCCAGCCACGGACGTCACATCTCTATACTGTCGCTGTACAACGTCCTGCTAAACCATTCACAAAAGTAAATAGAAGTTGGACACCGCCGGTCTTTCCACTGCATTTACTCTTATTTTCGTGAACAGATATATGCTTTGCGTGCAATAAAAAACTGTACGACATAAAATTGTAGCTTTTCGTTGATTTATTTGTCTTTTCGACACAATATTTTCATGGATACGAGTTGTTTTGTAAAAAAATAGTGAATCAATCACCTGTTAAATAAGAAGATGGGAGAGTTGCTATGGAGGCGGTGCGCAAATAGTAATTATTACCCTACTAAGATCATTGTCGATATTGCTATTATTTGCTCCTTCTTGAGCCAATACTGAAAGTGATATATATCACGAATTCGAACAAAAGTTGTTTCAACGTTAAAATCCATCTTGTATTGCTACTTTGACGGGCGAAATTGGCGAAAGCGCGAATGTCAACATACAGTGTGTAAGGTGAATAGTTTACTTGCGCACCGTGGGCGGAGTTACGTTTGATTGACAGATATTTTAGCGACAATGTTTGCAGTCATAAACATTTGACCCCTGTCTTCTTGTCGAAGTGATTGTGAGGCACTCAGATGCGTTAGAAATTCGATTTTTGTGTCCTTCTACTAGTAAAAGATTGCTACAGTTTTTCCGCAACCTCAAAAGTCTGTTCGGTCGATAATAAAGACGCCATAATAGTGCCGTTAAAATCATGCGGCATAATCCCAGGTTTTTACTATAGACTTGTGTGTGGCTCTGTTACGAACGACGCGTGTAAAAGTCGGAGTACAGAGACATGTATGCGGGGCTATATAAGAACCTACTCCGCGGTCATTGTGTATTCGACCGTTCGCTATCACATGATTAGTAGATTTACATAATAGAGCAAGTCTCCGCCCACTAGTGTCGGTCACATGATCACTATTGTATCGTTTCGGTATATTATTATGCAAATCGTTTTGATCATAATCGTATACTTGCGTGTCAATGTATCTATCGTATTCTAATGTATCGCATATATTTCCTGTGCGAGAGTTAAAATCCCCAGTAATAAATGTTTTTCCTAACTGATTTTTCAATGCTCTTTTCTATTTCATCAAAGAAATCAAATTTTTTATCGTAAACTATTTTCGATCTAATAGGTGGAATATACGTGTTACATATGTAAACATCTTCGTTAAAATTGAACAATTCTTGATTAAGTTTTATCCAAATAATACCGTAGTTATTGATTTCAGCAACTGATATTTTTGAGCTTAGTTCATTTTTGTTTCACAGAATAGGAGGATGTCATAATCTTTAACATAGTTTATAAAGTCTTCATCGGATAGTTTTCTCGAAATACCGTTTATATTCCATGTTAAGATACTTAGCTTCTCATTTCCGTCCTAACTATCGACCTCATAGAATGGTTCTCCTTCCTTCTCCCTCACAAGTAATTTAGCTCCTGCCCATTTAACGCTCTTTCCGGAGGCTTTCTCTCTCTCCATTACATGGTACAATTCCTTCGTTTTATTTAGTGTTGCCTTTGTCTGTTGTACGCCAACTCCTTTCTTTGTTGTTTTTAAACTTTCTAGCAGATCTAGAGCTGACTTTCTCACCAGTTCTCTATCCTTCCATTCATGGAATTTTTCCACTATTGGTCGAATACCTTTATTCTTCTTAGAACCGATTCTGTGGGCTCTCTCTATCTTAATTGATTTTTCTATTGTAAGGTCATTCTTGAAGAAATCGTGAATCAATATTTCACAATCTTCGTTTTGTGACTCGGCTATCCCGTGGAATAAAAGATTATCTCGTAAGCTACGTGGTTCAAGGTCGTCCACTTTTTCGTGTAAATGATAATTTTCCGTTTCCATGATTTTGGCATGATTTTCAAAAGATTTGCATATATCCTACCTCTTCTGGATGACACACAGAACCTGTTTGTCCAGTTTGTCCGTGTTGACCACTCAATGTTTGTGTATTCTCCGTGTCCGCGTCTGTGTATAGAGGAGATATTACCTTTCTTTTGCCACGTTTATGTTTCTTCACAGAGTCCTTTTGGGTTGATTTCTTGTACGTTGACATGAAGTTATATGTTTGTTACTGGTTTAAATCCAATTTAACATAACTATAAGTCCATTTCTTTTCGTATTTTCCAGGTTTTTATTGAAAATTCACAGAGCTTAAATTTCATGTCTCACCACTACATCACGTGACCATAATCAAGCAATTATATTTGCTGGTTTTCACACAATCCCTGTTTGCTTATAAATGATTGCATTAAGAATGCGCTGGCATATTGTGCAAACTCATACTTATTGAAGTGTCTTATGTATATATATTAAAGAATAATTATTTCATTCACACAACACACTGACCAGAAAACATCTGTTTTCTTTTGTTGCTAAGCAACTATAACATTTAAAAGTCGGCATTCACAGAATACAATTGGCATGTTGTAAAGGCACATGTACTATAGAAATATTGTATCTCTTCAAAAAGAATTACTGATTCATAATGTTTGCATGAGAAAAAACAACATAAAATATGTTGCTTGCATTAAGTTTTGAATAACATTTCACTAAATGATGGCATCAGGGGTAGTCACTTATTTTCCAAGAAACAGTTGAAATAGTATGCAATCTTCAAGCTTGACACAATGTCTCAATTAAACCAACCTATGTGTGCTCCATTCATTTTCATAAAGATAATATCCTTTTAATTCATGCAAATTTCCATGACAACAGACTTACATATATAACATACAATTCATGCATTATGCATAGCAACCGTAACAATTTGGAATGTAGAGCTAGCTTCAGGTTTTTTTCTAATAAAATGTTCCCCCATTTTGTTTGTTATCACAATTTCACAACATTTAAGTACACATATTCATAAATTATTGTATGTACTTTTTATACTGTACAATTCAATCTGAAAAATAAAAGATCTAACAAAGTAGTCAATTTATACAAATATTTGCAACATGTATACCAGTTCTGGTAAATCTCATTAAACATTTATCACATTGCTTATTTCACACTGAAATGTCAGAGATTCCATGAAGTGTAATGTTAAGAAATACTGTCCAACTCACTCCTACCTTTCAACAAATAATTAATTCATACCTGTCATTCAGTATAATTATACATACATTTGTAATGGACAAATAACAACATTATAACAAAAATATACATTCATGTGCTGGTCGACTTGATCTAAACATAGCAACCAAATTGTTCATTTACATTTTGTCGAGGGCATTTTGTTTCAATCATATTTTTAAGGTACATGTATATATAATTATGACCTATTACACATCAACTGAGAACAACAATATACTGTTATGAAAACTGTGAACAACTTTTAACACATGTTGATGTGTATTCTAGATAAATCAGGAATCCGAGAAGCATTTCAGTTATGACAACATTTTAGTACTGGGTTTTGGACAATTGTGCTTAGGGCACACAAGGTCCTTTGCATCTTCAGATCGACCAAACTCCCTTATATTGCCTGTCTGGGTCCAAGACTAGAGGAATAACTTCAAGTATGAATCATGTTACATCACCAAGAGAGCACTGAAGTAACCAGAATTTCAGAAACAAGTAGTGGTATATTATGACCACCTTTTGAAGACAACAACAAAGTCGCAGCAACTCTTTGAAGCGATTCTGCAGCAGATTCCTTCCGTTTAATTTTCCCGAGACCAAAGTGCAAATGTGGAGAAAACTTTGTGTGTCCGAAAACCATGGTTGACATCTCAAAATATGTGTGGAGCCCTTTAATTTAAAAACAATTATAACAATGACATGTCCATGTAAATCATCCATTTTTTTTAAAACTGCAGTACTTGTTATAATGACACGCAAAAAATATCAGATAAATAAAGCATACCGGTATATGATTAAGATGAATTGATCATAAAACATACTACATAATGACATCATTTCTAGTTTCAGTTATAAAATAACAAACCAGACAATATACTAGTATCCAAAAGTATTATATACCTGTTAGAAATTTGCCACAATTCAAACCATAATCAGGTGTTGTTTTTTTCTGACCGCATGTATTGTTACAGTGTACCTGACAGAAAACAAAGAAAATAAAAACAGTTGGTATCAAATACAACAAATATTCAATAAACATTTTTAAAACTTTGAACATGATTATAACGTTTGAAAGAAAGACCATACTTACTTATTAGTGTGTATGGACTGAATGACGTTATTTCAAGGAAGTGTATTTTTTTCAATATTAGTATTTTCATTTACAGGCTAAAACACGATTAGTGATAATACTAGGGATGTCAACGAATATTCGAATATTCGAATATTCGTTTTATCTTCGAATATTCGAATCCTGTTTCAATATTCGAATATTCGAAAAAATATACTTAATAAAAAAATTATGAAAAATAAAAATTGTTGTTTGTTTATTTATTTGCCGACCCCGATTTGTGTAAGATAGTATGAGAGTAATAAAGGATGTTGTTGTTGTTGAAATATACGCGCTTGTAAAAGTGTCATTGTATATATTGGGGGGTGCTAATATAATTGTATATCGTCGGGTGATGATCTTTCGATAATCCGTTAATTACTGACCGTTTGTAACAGTTTAATAGTCCATAGTCTCTAATAGAAGAAAATAGGTGTCTAATTGTCGGTAATTTTGTTGTTGACGAAAGGTGTAAAAAGTAGGCAGTTAAAACCACTGACAGGGACTTGAGTTAATGTCTCGCTTTTTAATTAAGGAAGATCAAAGATGGAATTGAGAAAAGAAACATGCCGAAAAATGGGGTGACGGGAAACAACATAATTTGCATACTAATTTTTCACGTAGGTCATATCATCCAACTAAATGTCTGTTTAAAAACGTTTTACTCAAAATACAACGAGTAAATATATTTTGTATGGTTCGATTTTTAATTAAGTACTCAGTATTCAAAAATAGCGTACCTAAACAAGATATTTACACTGATATAATAAAAATCTCAAAGTTCATGCTAAATTACACGTATCTATTGTCAAAATGCCGTCTGCCGCCTGGAACTATTTCACCCGATCGTTGGATAAGACGTCTAAGTGACTAAGTGTATTTTACCAAGTGTTCATGTTTTTTTCATATATTTTGATAACATTAGCTTTCCGCATAAGAACAATTACCAAACCGAGTGAAACCGAGTTTTGAATTTGACATTGAGACTGAATGAATGTAGATCTTCTATTTTATGTATGCTGCCAAGTTGTCATGTTCTTGATTTCGTATATTTATGAATGCATAAATGATAAACGTTGAATACGTGTATTAAAAAACGAAAACAAAACATATTAAACACTTCACAAAGATATTCATAAACACGAATATTGGCATTCAGAAGATAATCTGTTAACTGCAATAACATCATTCGTCAGAGTCTTAACTTCCGGTGAAAACGAAAGTAGAATACACACAACACGTAAGGAACTATGAAATATTATTTTTTTAATAATTTTGTCTAAGTTGTGTCGAACGAATATTCGAATATTCGTTCGAAATGAAAAACGAATATTCGAATACCTGATTTGCTATTCGTTGACATCCCTAGATAATACCTGTCAATGTTTTCTCCAACTAATTAGTACTCAAAAAAATGATGAACCATGCTTGCCACAGCATTAGCACCCTAATCCATACACTTCATCATATGCTTCATCAATCAGGACAATCAGATGGATACCTGTAAAAGAACACACTATTGAAAACTATTTTATGCAAAGACACTGTGGCCAAATGGTAAGCCTTGGGAATGTGAGGTTGAATGTTCAAATCTCAGTATTAAAGCCATCAGATAGTTAAATAATAAAGGTTACCGCTTGGTGCCGGCCATTAAAGAATAAGAATATGTAATTAATGTGCTCAGAAATAATATGCATTAGCAGTCAGAAAAGACTGGCATTTTATGTCGAGGTTATATTTCACTACATGGCTTGCCATAATGTTTGCAACCATAGATGCCATTCCTAAACTTTGCTATGCTTTGAATGAGTTCAGAATCAGACCTCTGAGATATTGTGTACGGAATGGTACTCCCTTGACTACACTTCAAAACAAATTCAAATTTAAGGCGGTCTTCAATTTGGTATATAATGTAAACAAATACTTGGCGATCTTGACACTTCCGGGTTAAATTTGCATCCGAAAACACATACATTTCATAAATCAGACGAATTAAAAAAAGTTTAAACGAAAGATTACTTACAAAATGATGTTTGTTGATACTGTCGTATGTATTTCTTTTGTTGACATACGCGAAACATGGCGACATAAACATGTTTATCCCCGGTCATCGTATCCAACGTGAAACTTCTCAGGGAAGCTCACTACCGACTTAGTTTCCGTATGGTCTCAGGAAACTATCGAACTGATGTTACAGCAAGTTTATCAACACTCGTCTTACACTATACAAGCATATATATTAAAATAATGTTAATGCTGATCCGACAGAGCGAGTTTACTTGTCAATTTGAATGAAATGTATTGACAATTTTTACGTCACGTTTTCTCGATGACGTCATCTGCGCCATTAGCCCAAAAATCGCAGTCGCATCCACATATATTATTGTTATTTTTTGTTTGGTTGCCATGATATCAGTTTTGAAATATTTGAACTTCAAAAGCTTTTAATAATCAAACGGTTCCAACTTTAATATTTCAAAAATAAATGACACGTCTTTCTTCGGTTACTATCTACATTTTATGTACCCATTAGAACACAAATATTTTTTAAGAATCGAAATACACAATACAGATTCGAACTTTATTAAAAATGTTTCTGCTTTTCATGTTGCATCAATAAAACCTTACAACCTATTGTATTTCATGTTAATTACCGTATTAACCATTACTATGCAAAGTGACCTAATTTGATTTACATTATGACAAATATAATTTTATTGCAAATATTGGTTAAAAACGGAGATACGTATTTATGTATTTTAATACAATCAAACAATAAGATGAAAATATTATATTATTAGAATGAAAACAAGTAGCTTTTTACAGATAACAATTATTAGTGTAAATTTTCATAGGAATATAGTACATCACAGAGTGCAACAATGAACATTTCATGAAGTAGTAGCATATAAGAATTTATTTAAAACATCTTAATCATGCTACATGATTAGTTACAAATTGCATTGCTTCTGTAGATATAAGTCATCACAGTGTACATGTATGAAGAATTCATACCTACTTCAAAATGGTAAATACAGTCTCTAAATAAGTATTGCCCTAGACACAAATATTGTCTTCAGATGACAATATTGGGATTACAATAATACTCAGTTACTTGAGGTGAGAATACATGTATATTAGATAGTGCATAAACTTCAATTGATGAACATGTCGTCGACATCTGATGAAAAAAAATTTGCCACTCCGTACTACCACATAGTCGTGAACAATCATACATGTAATCTTCGTTGTACCAGTTATGTACTAGAAAATCGGCAAACAATAATGCCAGTAACAATTGTCTTAACCAGTAGAAATTTAATTGCATTACATATGAATGATAATAACGCTTTGTTACAATACAATGTATTTATATAAGCTTGAAGTAACTAATGATATGCATTATATATACTAGGCTGATATCTTGCACACCCTTCGAGCATAGTAATAATATTGATTTTTTAAGAAATGTTTCAATAGCAAAACATATCACATAATCATATACACACTTAAAGAGTGCCAGAATGTCATTATGAAACAATCGTGTGCAAGTATGTTTATATTTCACAGCTCAAAGTTATGTACCTAGGCTCGCAAAGTAGGGATGAAACATAACAACTAAATCTTGTATGTGTGTATGGAAGCTATAAATTTAAACTGTATCCCTATCTGTCTACGACGTTAATTTTCATTTATTGGCACTCATTTTCGTTTTACGTTAAACAATCGGATCCTTACAAGACAACACTGTCTATCAACAGTCTTAAATTTAACGGAATTATATAATGTGTAGTTCAATAATTCTACTGGTTCTTATTGACCGATAGTTTTGGTGTTGACAAATAAATAAATACCATATACTCACTTGCAAATGTATAGCCAGTAACTTTACGGAACTGCACAATCACCACGACAACAGCCCTAAACAAAACGGGAGCTCTGTTTATTTACCAAACTACACCGATCAGTATCGAAAGACGCTGCGTAGAAAACAACAGTTTTGCCTCCCTTAACATGCACCGATTTGGATAATTTGGATCATAGGCAACAACAGGACCTCGCATGTTTTGAAGTCTGAGCGTGCTTGTTGCGAACTTGTTTTGAACGGTGGATTTATCAGTTTTTTTTCATAAGAATAAAATACGTATATTTTTTATTGCGTATTCATTTTGTTTATGGGAGGAGCGGTGTTACTATTTAAAGCATTTCAAATGCGAAGTTTTACAGAACAAACAGCCGGAATGGGTTTCAAAAACTTATTATGCATACATATTCTATGAAAATGTTTACATTTCAGTGAAAATGTAACTTTTATGAATTTTGTCTCTCGATTAAAAACCTTTGCTTAAAATAGTTCATCCTTGAACAGATCTACTAAAACCCGTGGCGGACTTGACGAAACTGCTCTGAAAAAAGCGAGTTCTTATTTCAGCTACTGGAGTTTTTTGCGAGTATTTTGAAAAACAGATGTGTCAAGTCAAATCCGAAACATGAATCAGCAAGCCCTTTTACCACTGTACAGTGCGTAATTCACACACACACATTGGCGGGGCTGATTCTTATTCGTTGACATCCTTAATCATCGCTAAATAAGCGTACACTGAGAGAAAGTTGATGCAAGTCATCAAAGTCGCCGGGAATATTTTTAGCAAAATAATTATTGTTAACTATTTAAAGGGAATATGTAGTAAAAAGTGACGTATTAACACAAACAGAAGTTTTCATTATGCAATATTTTCGTGTAAGAAATTCACATATGCTTTATTGATGTAAACAACAACAAAGGGCTAAATCATCTTTGTCTTTTAAAAAATGTCATAAACACACACAGTGCACATAAGATGAAAAAAACATTTAACATTAGAAAAATGTTCTGTTAATTTTATGCTAGGGCACATGTGTTACATATCGTGTTTATTTGGAAATATAACAATATGTAGGCATATACATACGTTTTTCTATCCATCTGTTTCGGACAATAATACACAAAATAACATCAATTGTCAGATCATATAGAAATGCTCTTTTTACAAAAATTTTACCAGCAGGTAATGAACATGTTCTTCAGGGTTTGCCCACATCGGCGGTAAACCACTGCATAAACATCTAGTTCAGCAAAGCCACAAACACATTCACAGTGAAAGGAACATTGTGAACTATCTCACATATTATGGTTGAAATTTGTGATATTGCAAACATAGAAAGTATTTACTAATTATTGCTATGACATAAAATAGAAATACTTGACAATGATAGCATATTTTAATCATTATAAACATGGTATTGTCATATGAGGTAGACAGTAATGAGTGTGAAACTGGTCGTTTTTCATAGTTTCATGATCATATTGATTGTTTGAGTCAACTTTGAAAATTGCAAGCACTAAGAGTAAACAGAAATATAACAACAACAAAATAGTACATTTATGAACACATTCACATATTATTATGTTGGGCAACTGTTAAAGTAAACAGCAATTTAAGAATAATACTGTAACTGACTATGAGTATGACTTATAATAAAAACATTACTTAAAGGTGTAACACAGTTGGACAAGCCAAGTCTTCCCTGTGAGACTATAAAGTAACACATACCATTTGATGGTAATATAAGGAGTGATAAAGCAATGAAAGTAATTATTATAATGATATGTACTTATCTAGTTTTATGTGATACGTCCACACATATCTGTGAAAAGCTTGTTACTTTCATGCTGAAAATTAATTCATGAAAACAGTGAATGTCGTGGTTCGAACCCGAGTAATCCATTACGATATATAGAATAAACACACTGATGGAACAAAACGTTGCAAAGTATGAACTAGAATAATTACTTGGAAACAAAGTATAGTCATGCGAGGAAAATATTTATAGCAACCACCACTAATTTAAGTTAATTTGAATTAATTAAACATATACAGTTATGTTAAACTCTTTGAAAGCTTCAGAGGACACTTTAGAGTTTGAACATATCAGAGGTTTAATTACGAAATCCGAAATTATCAATGAAATTCAAGACATAATGTAAAAATATTCAATGCTTCATGAGCGACGGAACTCTTTGTACCTATTATTTGATAGTTACGTATTCTCTCTCTCATAACATCTGCATTTTTCTACATCCGATACTCATATTGTCCATACTTATGGTTTTTTGTTCATACTAAATCTGAATATGTTGTATGTTTTTTCTGTTTCATCATTCAAGAGCTTGACAATGTTTTGTTATATGCAACGCAACGTATTGTTTCGGCATCAATACTCTCATTCATGCAATGTGTAAACTTGTTCAAGCAGAATAGTATTTAGTACTATGTTTAATTCGATGTACAGTGACTTCGTGCATTCGTGTTCTAAATGATTATCTAGTAGTACATATTAATGCTTTCCCTAACTAACTCAGACTGACAACATTTTGCTTCAACTGTCTAGATATCAAAAAGCATGATTGTGCATTTAGGACAAATCTGAGCTTACTCTTTTAAAGACGTATCCTACAATAAGGCCGTTTTTTTCTAACGCAGAGATTTCCTTTAAACTTTGTATATTTGATCAGTGTAATGTATCTTACCAAAATATGAAATAAAAATGATAGGTCACCTTGCTCGATTTTATGATAATAAAGATTAAACCGTGAATATTTCAAATGAATATAGAGCAAAAACGATACATGTTTGCTATATTTGTTCTAGCGCAGAGATTTTCTTACAACTTGGTATACTATATGAGAGTCACTGTCTGAATGAAAATATGAAATAAAAATCAAGGTCACCTTGCTTGATCTAAGAAAAAGATTGTATAATTGTGTTTCAAATGTTATATATATGGAAAGTGAAAGTTGTAAAATTTTACCCTTAATACACTTCAAGTTGGTAATTATCGTTTTACATTTTCATTAAATGTGTTAGTTTTAAATATTTATTGAAGATCATTTTATCATTTCAAATGTAGACTTTTAAATATGAATGATTTTTCTTTTTTTAATAATAAAGGATATAGAAAAAGAAAGAAGAATGAAAACTGCAAAACTATAATGAAACCCTTCAATATAATGATATCATTATTTGTATTTGTGCTTGGTGACTATAAAGTTCAGTAAACATCTTAGCATCGTAAAAGAAAATAGCAAACTTCTCCCTTATACATCTTTAACCCAACGTAAAAAACTACAATAATCGAAAAGAAAATGCGCATTAAAGTTGCGCAATTGCAACTCCAGGGTACGTCTTTAAAATTGCAATGTTAATAATAATAATTAATCATTATATTCACTTAAATGAAGCTGCTAAAGTTGTATTACGGGAACTTAGTCTGAATTATATAGTTCTAATTATTTGCAAACAAAATTGGAAATGTGAGATTCAATTATAACATAGAATTCTAAAACATTTCGCTGCATTTTAACTTCATTGTTACAGGAATAAATTACTTAGCGCAAAATATTATTGAATGTTAAAATAAACAAAACACATACCTTATTTATCTTGTGTGCAGTCAGGAAAAGAGATAAAAATAATCGAAAGGCTATTTCTTATTTTAACATTTGTCGATCAAATTAAAAGTACTTGTGACGTTATGAATGTGCCACAACGGTAAGTTTGTGCAATGTTTATGCCCCGTAATCAATATAGGATGTGTCAAAGTTACGGCAGCAACTTCAAAGATAGTCGCCGATGGTCCTAGCGCTGTATTGACCTCAGGGCGTGATCTATGAAAATTCGAGTCTTCATTGGTTATTTACTAATACACTTGATCCTTTTGACCTTGCTTAAAGTTTACATGAGCGTATGCCGAAATTATTCGTTGCAATCGGTAATTTTTATTCCGTGTGCGCAGGGCTAGTACATACCGGGTTATGAATCAGACGGTGTACCGTAGTTTATCATGTCTCGGATGATCACGTGACTCACTACACAATCGGGTGACATTTGCAAATTAATGATTTGTTATAGGGAAGACACAATGTAAAATCTACTCATTAAAACGCATTCTTTTGCAACTTTATTGATTTTTATGGATGAGATATGTATTGCTTCGTTGATATGAACAGAACAGAATGATTTATTAATATCTGGATTTAAGTATAATACTTATCATCCAATATATACAATTTACAATAATAATATTAACATACTCTATGAGAGCAAGTACATGTACATTTATACATACAACATAGTCAAACAAAATATTACAAATACACATGACAAACGACAGTGATACAATATGAACAAAAACAGCATTATAAGTAAAACATCTAATCAAGAACTTAATAGATTAGTACGTACTTTAATAGCACTTTGTAGATACATATTCAATCCTTTTAAAATTACATCATTATTAGAACTAAATAATTGAACCAATTTATACATACTAGGTTTTCGCCAATAATATTCTTTTATGTATCGCTTTCGTAAAAATTGATATTTGCAACAATTAAGGATAAAATGAAACTCGTCCTCTATTATTTAACTTTTATTTAACTCTCAAAACGAGATATTCCGTATCTGCTTGATTCCATTCGATATGTATATATTTAAGACCTCGCTATGCGTTATTAATTCCTTATTAACGATTCGAATGTGAGCGACCAGACTTGTGAAAAACAATGACGGACGGTCAATTTTCTTTTATGTAGTGTTTTGTAAGTGTTATAATGGTATAATTAAGCAATTAAAACTGTTCAATTACTAGAAAACACAAATATTATATTTAATTTTGTGCTTTGCACTAGGTCATAAGTGCTCAAATTGTCCAGATATTTAGAACAGAACAGAACAGAAATTTTATTCAGACTTGTACAATCATTCTAATTTTGATGATATTGGTAATGATGATATTTTATCAAAAAGTGACGTAACCTTTAATGATCATATATCTGTTTTAGAGGTACGAACTTGTATTGATAAGGCAAATAAAGGCAAGGCGTGTGGTATAGATAGCATACCAGTAGAGGTTTTGAATAATGATATGTCTATTTCATTTTTGCATATATTGTTTAACATTTGTTTTGATAAAGGTATCATGCCGTCTTTATGGAGTAAGAGTATCATTAATCCTATTCCGAAATCGTCTACTTTAGACAAGAGGGATCCTTTATCTTATAGAGGTATTGCTCTAGCACCGTCAATGTATAAATTGTATTGTTCCATTTTAAATTGCCGCCTTAGTAAATGGTCCGAAACTAATGACAAATTATCTGATGAACAGAATGGTTTTAGAAAAGGTAGAAGCACCACTGATCATTTGATGTCTAACTAGCATAATTGATAGTAGGAAAAAGGTTAATAAGTCAACCTTCTGTGCTTTTATTGATTTTAAGAAAGCTTATGATACTATTAACAGGAATATGTTGTGGAAGCGTCTAACTGACATCGGAATTAGAGGTAAAATGTTTAATGCTTTGAAATCGTTATATAACTCCTATATATAAGTAAAACAGTCCCAATGAAAACTGACAATATCGAGGGTTCAGTGCAAGACTATCCTCACTCCTATGTTAAAGCTTGTGTTAAAGTAAATTCATTTAATACGGAATGGTTTGAAGTAAAATGCGGTTTGAGACAAGGTTGTATATTATCTCCGCTTCTGTTCAATTTGTATATTAATAATCTGACTATGTTTATCAAATCACTAAATATTGGTATTACCATTGCTGATGAAACTGTCTGTATTATGATTTATGCAGATGATATTGTATTACTAGCGGATTCCGCGCAAGATATGCAAATACTTTTAAATGCTTTGAATGATTGGTGTTCAATAAATGATATGACTGTTAATCCATTAAAAAGTAATATTGTACACTTTCGACCTAAGTGTCATGTTTGTACCAATGTTAAATTTGTATGTGGTGATAATACATTGTCTTTAGTCGATAGATATACATATCTTGGTGTCGTGTTACACGAAAATCTTGATTTTAATGTGACAGCTAAATGTGTTGCCCAGAGTGCTAGTCGTGCTTTAGGCCTTTTAATAGCGAAATGTAAGGTCATCGGGTCTATGATTGCTCAACGACTCAATAAACGAGTAGCAATTTGGGCATATAACAAAGCGAACAGGCTTTGTAAAAATTGGTTTTATGTCATGAAAGATTTTTTCAGAGTTAATGATTTAGAATGTATATGAGTTTAGATCATCCACTGCCTAATGTATTCAGTCAGTGTGTTGAAGATATTAAGTTTACCGATTATGTTAATAAATGGTTAGTTAGAATTAATGATGTTGTAGGAATTTCTGGTAAAGGTGGCAATAAACTGAGATTTTATAGAATGTTTAAAAACCAATTTTCTCCTGAACAGTACTGCAAAATGATTTTACCAACTAAACACTGTTCGGCTTTAAGTAAATTTCGTTGTGGTGTTGCACCAATTAGAATCGAAATTGGTCGATATGAAGGCTTAGAAGTTGACAGGAGAACTTGCCCTTTTTGCGGTACTGTTGAGGATGAGATTCATGTATTGTTGTATTGTCATATATATAATGATTTGAGACATGCAATGTTTCAAAGTGCAATCCAGTGCAAAAATTTATTCATGTCAATGTCGGAAATGGATAAATGTGTATTGTTGTTTTCCGACCCTAATATGATAAGGATTAGGGCCAAAACCTGTTTTTTGATAATTCAAAGGCGACAATTTTTAACATGTAAGTAGTTACTTTTAATATGTAAGTGATGTAATAATTTTTTTCTATCGTTATTCCAATATTTTGTGTTCACAGAGACACATTTGCTAATCACATTTATTGATCTCAAACATCCATTTATAAACAATACGAGACAATATCAATTTTTCTTGTATTTCACATAGTAGTAATGTTTTATCATTATATATATTTATTTATTTTCTACTAAGGGATTAGCAAATGTGTCTCAGTTGATGAAATTTTATTGTTATATACCTGGTAGTTTTATCACATGTTTCAATATATATAATATTGATAATATGATTCTAATTATCTTATATATAAGTGTTATGGATGTTTTATTGCCCGTCTCTTATAATTCTTTATAGAATGACATATTTTATCCTATGTAATTGATAATGTTTTGTATACATGTATATATATGATGAGACGTTAATAAACTAATAAACTTATAAGAATGACATCATATTATATGTATTGTGCCAAAACCTCTGTCAATCTCAAGGGCAGTATACAAAAACATTTAAAATCTAGGGTCACAAGGTCAAACAGTACATCTAATAAGTAGAATATAACTGAATAGGGCACATTCACAAGGAAAATGTTGCAAAATACATTCCTGTTTACTAGTATCACAATTACTCCTACCTCATACTATACGGTTAATGTGTTCTTGATATTTTGGTCAATATTTTCCAAATCATGTTTTCTTTAATTGGCCATCTCATAATTTGTTTACAACCGTTGTCAAGGAAATAAAACGGACTACAGTTACACAAGTTCTTTCCAATCGAAAAAATATCGTGCGCAAGTTGAAATGTCAAGACCCTTGGTAATATACAGTTTAAGGTAGAACACTCCTAATGGACATATCTCCAAAGGCAAATGAAACTGTACTAGAATGCGGATAAACATTTAAAATTTCTAAAATCTTTTTTACCGTTCAAATAAAAGTTATGACCTTTTACTATTTAAAACGTTATAATGTAATATTTTATATTGTAAAGGATACATATTCATTCAGCCAGAACTGCAATGTTCAGAAACTGCACCTACAATATACGTCGTAATATCATTATTATTTATTTTTTAATAAAAATGTACACATATTCATCATTTTGAGATTAATTCACAAATAAATTCCACGGACACTGTAACAATTGGGAAACATAAACCAATAAAATGTACAAACAATGTGTTTAAATAATGGAAACGCTTAAAGTGTCACACTTATATAGCGATTCATATGTAATACAACAGGGGTACGTGCACTTACCTCCAATATCAGACCTGGGTCAAATTCTTTTGAAAACGTCACTGTGATAACACCCTCTAAAATGTTACAAAACTGCATTTTTAAACCAAAATTATTGAATCGGTTACCATGGAATCAAAAATAGTTTTTGCAAAAATATGAAAAATGAATATTGCACAAAACTATTTTTGGGCTAGTGGGTCAAAAATCCCATTTAAATTTATTATGTAGTTAAATCCACTGATGTTTAAAATTCCAAATACAGAAAATTTCAAGTTGATATCTTCAATATGAACAGAGTTATGACTATTTTGTTGTTTCTAAGTATTGCTGATTCCTGCAAAATAAGACTTTTTCCATTCAAAATTTAGTAAACATTAGGATATAATAAGCACATTTCAACAAGAAAGAAACAAAATATATATAACTTCATACTTGTTTATTTGTATACCAAATGTTTTTTATTGTCATTTAACTGTAAAATAACGACTGACATTTGTTGTGGTTGCTTAGCAACCAAGATAAAATAAAATTTCGACAACATTTGCCATAGACCTATATTTACTTGAAACAGCATGGCAGGTCAAGTCAAGAACATACTAAAAACATGCTATATAGTGTATTTACATGGTGGAGTGTATAATTTAGGTGGTTTCCTCCCCAAACTTCTGAGCAATAATTCAAAACTGACATAACTAGAGAATCAAATAGATTACATTTTTCTGACGTTTTGAATTCAAATTTATAAAATACAGAAAATGCTCGATATAAGACCTTTGATGCATTTTCAGCAATATGTTTTTGTGTTTGATGCCAGTTACCATTTTTAAATAGATATATACCTAGGTATTTAAATGATGATACAATTTCAAGTTTTTCATTATAAAGATAAATATTATAGTTGATTGGTCGACCTTTTTCAAAGATCATCACTTTAGTTTTACTTAAGTTGGTCTTAAGGCCAAATCTATTACAGTAGGTTTCTACGTCACTTAGCATACATTGTAATAATTCCGGTGAAGTAGCGAATAGTACTTGGTCATCAGCGTTTAATATAAGAAAAAGGTTGAGATCATCTACTGAAAATAATCCAGTTAGGTCTGTGTTGATATTATCTATAATATCATTTATGAACATCATAAATAGAAGTGGCGAACTCGGATCGCCTTGTTTACTCCTTGATATGAATCTATATCATTAGGATGAAGTTTTCCGTTATGTTTGATTGATGATCGTACAACAGATTACATACTTTTTAATGCATTTATCATTTTTGTACTAATGTTTTCTTTAATCAATTTTTGCCATAATAATGTACGGTTTATTTTATCAAAGCATTTTTCATAATCAATGAAAATACTGTATAATTTTTTACCTGAGTGTAAGACCTTAGTTATAATTGCATGTAAAATGAATATGCAGTCGATAGTGCTTTTTTGTTTTTGGAAACCAAACTGACAATTTGATAGTTTTTCATGCGTTTCACTCCATAAAGTTAATCTATTTAACAAAATTTGAGAGTATATTTTTGATAGGATATTATTCAATGTTATACCTCTGTAATTGTTTGCTTCTTTTGGACACCCACCTTTAAATATAGGTACAATAAAACCCAAACCCCAACTATCCGGGTATTCTGCGGTATTAAATATTTTGTTAAATATGATAACGAGGTAGTTGGAAATAATGTCGTATGACACTTTTATGATTTCCGGGGTAATTTCATCCGGTCCGGCAGATTTAAAACTGTTTTGTTTAAATACAGCTTGATGTACTTCAGATTCTGTTATTGGTGAGTCTAAATCATAGTCTGTAACAATATCTGCATCATAATCTTCATTTCCATTGTATATATGTTCCCCGAAAAGATTATTGAAATGATTATGCAGTTCTTCACTGTTTATTTCGGAATTATTCGTTTTTGATTTCGTGTAGCATTTTTTAATAGATTTCCAAAATTTGCGCGGATCTTTAGTAGCTAATTTTCCTAACTTACGTCCTTCTTTTATTTTAAACAGACGCTTGGTTTTAGATTTTATTTTATTATATATAGTTCGTGATCTTGTGAAAGTAATTCTATTTTCGTCTGTATTGTTTTTTAAGAATATATTTCTGGCTTTTTTTTAAATTTTTTGCCAAGTAACAATTTTCGTCGAACCATTTTGCGTTATTTATATGTTCATGATTATCTTTTACCTTTTTACTAAACGTTTCTACGGCATTTTTATGTAGAATATCAGTTAAGCATTTTACTTGCGTATCAATTGAAACATCAACGTTTTCATTTATATGTATATTATGCATGTCGTTTATGATTAAGTTTCTAAAAATATCAACTTTATCATCGTCCCAAATTTTTTTTGATTTTGTATCCGAGTTAATTTTGTTCTGGTTTACATTTTTATGTATTGTTTTTCTCTCCAAACTGAAGTATATTGCCGCGTGGTCCGAACAGACGGTCCAGTCTAGAATTTCGAAGTTTAACAAATTGTCTATACCACTTATATCAATCAATAATAATCCGTTTCACTGAGACCACGTGTTGAACAAAATGTATAAGAACTAGTCCAGCCACGGACGTCACATCTCTATACTGTCGCTGTACAACGTCCTGCTAAACCATTCACAAAAGTAAATAGAAGTTGGACACCGCCGGTCTTTCCACTGCATTTACTCTTATTTTCGTGAACAGATATATGCTTTGCGTGCAATAAAAAACTGTACGACATAAAATTGTAGCTTTTCGTTGATTTATTTGTCTTTTCGACACAATATTTTCATGGATACGAGTTGTTTTGTAAAAAAAATAGTGAATCAAACACCTGTTAAATAAGAAGATGGGAGAGTTGCTATGGAGGCGGTGCGCACATAGTTATTACCCTACTAAGATCATTGTCGATATTGCTATTATTTGCTCCTTCTTGAGCCAATACTGAAAGTGATATATATCACGAATTCGATCAAAAGTTGTTTCAACGTTAAAATCCATCTTGTATTGCTACTTTGACGGGCGAAATTGGCGAAAGCGCGAATGTCAAGATACAGTGTGTAAGGTGAATAGTTTACTTGCGCACCGTGGGCGGAGTTACGTTTGATTGACAGATATTTTAGCGACAATGTTTGCAGTCATAAACATTTGACCCCTGTCTTCTTGACGAAGTGATTGTGAGGCACTCAGATGCGTTAGAAATTCGATTTTTGTGTCCTTCTACTAGTAAAAGATTGCTACAGTTTTTCCGCAACCTCAAAAGTCTGTTCGGTCGATAATAAAGACGCCATAATACTTATAGTGCCGTTAAAATCATGCGGCATAATCCCAGGTTTTTACTATAGACTTGTGTGTGGCTCTGTTACGAACGACGCGTGTAAAAGTCGGAGTACAGAGACATGTATGCGGGGCTATATAAGTACCTACTCCGCGGTCATTGTGTATTCGACCGTTCGCTATCACATGATTAGTAGATTTACATAATAGAGCAAGTCTCCGCCCACTAGTGTCGGTCACTTGATCACTATTGTATCGTTTCGGTATAGTATTATGCAAATCGTTTTGATCATAATCGTATACTTGCGTGTCAATGTATCTATCGTATTCTAATGTATCGCATATATTTCCTGTGCGAGAGTTAAAATCCCCAGTAATAAATGTTTTTCCTAACTGATTTTTCAATGCTCTTTTCTATTTCATCAAAGAAATCAAATTTTTTATCGTAAACTATTTTCGATCTAATAGGTGGAATATACGTGTTACATATGTAAACATCTTCGTTAAAATTGAACAATTCTTGATTAAGTTTTATCCAAATAATACCGTAGTTATTGATTTCAGCAACTGATATTTTTGAGCTTAGTTCATTTTTGTTTCACAGAATAGGAGGATGTCATAATCTTTAACATAGTTTATAAAGTCTTCATCGGATAGTTTTCTCGAAATACCGTTTATATTCCATGTTAAGATACTTAGCTTCTCATTTCCGTCCTAACTATCGACCTCATAGAATGGTTCTCCTTCCTTCTCTCTCACAAGTAATTTAGCTCCTGCCCATTTAACGCTCTTTCCGGAGGCTTTCTCTCTCTCCATTACATGGTACAATTCCTTCGTTTTATTTAGTGTTGCCTTTGTCTGTTGTACGCCAACTCCTTTCTTTGTTGTTTTTAAACTTTCTAGCAGATCTAGAGCTGACTTTCTCACCAGTTCTCTATCCTTCCATTCATGGAATTTTTCCACTATTGGTCGAATACCTTTATTCTTCTTAGAACCAATTCTGTGGGCTCTCTCTATCTTAATTGATTTTTCTATTGTAAGGTCATTCTTGAAGAAATCGTGAATCAGTATTTCACAATCTTCGTTTTGTGACTCGGCTATCCCGTGGAATAAAAGATTATCTCGTAAGCTACGTGGTTCAAGGTCGTCCACTTTTTCGTGTAAATGATAATTTTCCGTTTCCATGATTTTGGTATGATTTTCAAAAGATTTGCATATATCCTACCTCTTCTGGATGACACACAGAACCTGTTTGTCCAGTTTGTCCGTGTTGACCACTCAATGTTTGTGTATTCTCCGTGTCCGCGTCTGTGTATAGAGGAGATATTACCTTTCTTTTGCCACGTTTATGTTTCTTCACAGAGTCCTTTTGGGTTGATTTCTTGTGCGTTGACATGAAGTTATATGTTCGTTACTGGTTTAAATCCAATTTAACATACCTATAAGTCCATTTCTTTTCGTATTTTCCAGGTTTTTATTGAAAATTCACAGAGCTTAAATTTCATGTCTCACCACTACATCACGTGACCATAATCAAGCAATTATATTTGCTGGTTTTCACACAATCCCTGTTTGCTTATAAATGATTGCATTAAGAATGCGCTGGCATATTGTGCAAACTCATACTTATTGAAGTGTCTTATGTCGGCCTTCACAGAATACAATTGGCATGTTGTACAGGCACATGTACTATAGAAATATTGTATCTCTTCAAAAAGAATTACTGATTCATAATGTTTGCATGAGAAAAAACAACATAAAATATGTAGCTTGCATTAAGTTTTGAATAACATTTCACTAAATGATGGCATCAGGGGTAGTCACTTATTTTCCAAGAAACAGTTGAAATAGTATGCAATCTTCAAGCTTGACACAATGTCTCAATTATTCCAACCTATGTGTGTTCCATTCATTTTCATAAAGATAATATCCTTTTAATTCATGCAAATTTCCATGACAACAGACTTATATATATAACATACAATTCATGCATTATGCATAGCAACCGTAACAATTTGGAATGTAGAGCTAGCTTCAGGTTTTTTTCTAATAAAATGTTCTCCCATTTTGTTTGTTATCACAATTTCACAACATTTAAGTACACATATTCATGAATTATTGTATGCACTTTTTATACTGTACAATTCAATCTGAATAATAAAAGATCTAACAAAGTAGTCAATTTATACAAATATTTGCAACATGTATACCAGTTCTGGTAAATCTCATTAAACATTGATCACATTGCTTATTTCACACTGAAATGTTAGAGATTCCATGAAGTGTAATGTTAAGAAATACTGTCCAACTCACTCCTAATAACTTCAAGTATGAATCATGTTACATCACCAAGAGAGCACTGAAGTAACCAGAATTTCAGAAACAAGTAGTGGTATATTATGACCACTTTTTGAAGACAACAAAAAAGTCGCAGCAACTCTTTGAAGCGATTCTGCAGCAGATTCCTTCCGTTTAATTTTCCCGAGACCAAAGTGCAAATGTGGAGAAAACTTTGTGTGTCCGACAACCATGGTTGACATCTCAAAATATGTGTGGAGCCCTTTAATTTAAAAACAATTATAACAATGACATGTCCATGTAAATCATCCATTTTTTTAAAACTGCAGTACTTGTTATAATGACACGCAAAAAATATCAGATAAATAAAGCATACCGGTATATGATTAAGATGAATTGATCATAAAAGATACTACATAATGACATCATTTCTAGTTTCAGTTATAAAATAACAAACCAGACAATATACTAGTATCCAAAAGTATTATATACCTGTTAGAAATTTGCCACAATTCAAACCATAATCAGGTGTTGTTTTTTTCTGACCGCATGTATTGTTACAGTGTACCTGACAGAAAACAAAGAAAATAAAAACAGTTGGTTTCAAATACAACAAATATTCAATAAACATTTTTAAAACTTTGAACATGATTATAACGTTTGAAAGAAAGACCATAATTACTTATTAGTGTGTATGGACTGAATAACGTTATTTCATGGAAGTGTATTTTTTTCAATATTAGTATTTTCATTTACAGGCTAAAACACGATTAGTGATAATACCTGTCAATGTTTTCTCCAACTAATTAGTACTCAAAAAAATGATGAACCATGCTTGCCACAGCATTAGCACCCTATTCCATACACTCTGCTTCATCAATCAGGACAATCAGATGGATACCTGTAAAAGAACACACTATTGAAAACTATTTTATGCAAAGACACTGTGGCCAAATGGTAAGCCTTGGGAATGTGAGGTTGAATGTTCAAATCTCAGTATTAAAGCCATCAGATAGTTAAATAATAAAGGTTACCGCTTGGTGCCGGCCATTAAAGAATAAGAATATGTAATTAATGTGCTCAGAAATAATATGCATTAGCAGTCAGATAAGACTGGCATTTTATGTCGAGGTTATATTTCACTACATGGCTTGCCATAATGTTTGCAACCATAGATGCCATTCCTAAACTTTGCTATGCTTTGAATGAGTTCAGAATCAGACCTCTGAGATATTGTGTACGGAATGGTACTCCCTTGACTACACTTCAAAACAAATTCAAATTTAAGGCGGTCTTCAATTTGGTATATAATGTAAACAAATACTTGGCGATATTGACACTTCCGGGTTAAATTTGCATCCGAAAACACATACATTTCATAAATCAGACGAATTAAAAAAAGTTTAAACGAAAGATTACATACAAAATGATGTTTGTTGATACTGTCGTATGTATTTCTTTTGTTGGCATACGCGAAACATGACGACATAAACATGTTTATCCCCGGTCATCGTATCCAACGTGAAACTTCTCAGGGAAGCTCACTACCGACTTTGTTTCCGTATGGTCTCAGGAAACTATCGAATTGATGTTACAGCAAGTTTATCAACACTCGTCTTACACTATACAAAAATATATTAAAATAATGTTAATTCTGATCCGACAGAGTGAGTTTACTTGTCAATTTGAATGAAATGTATTGACAATTTTTACGTCACGTTTTCTCGATGACGTCATCTGCGCCACTAGCCCAAAAATCGCAGTCGCATCCACATATATTATTGTTATTTTTTGTTTGGTTGCCATGATATCAGTTTTGAAATATTTGAACTTTCTTCGGTTACTATCTACATTTTATGTACCCATGAGAACACAAATGTATATTAGATAGTGCATAAACTTCAATTGATGAACATGTCGTCGACATCTGATGAAAAAATTTTTTGCCACTCCGTACTACCACATAGTCGTGAACAATCATACATGTAATCTTCGTTGTACCAGTTATGTACTAGAAAATCGGCAAACAATAATGCCAGTAACAATTGTCTTAACCAGTAGAAATTTAATTGCATTACATATGAATGATAATAACGCTTTGTTACAATACAATGTATTTATATAAGCTTGAAGTAACTAATGATATGCATTATATATACTAGGCTGATATCTTGCACACCCTTCGAGCATAGTAATAATATTGATTTTTTAAGAAATGTTTCAATAGCAAAACATATCACATGATCATATACACACTTAAAGAGTGCCAGAATGTCATTATGAAACAATCGTGTGCAAGTATGTTTATATTTCACAGCTCAAAGTTATGTACCTAGGCTCGCAAAGTAGGGATGAAACATAAAAGCTAAATCTTGTATGTGTGTATGGAAGATATAAATTTAAACTGTATCCCTATCTGTCTACGACGTTAATTTTCATTTATTGGCACTCATTTTCGTTTTACGTTAAACAATCGGATCCTTACAAGACAACACTGTCTATCAACAGTCTTAAATTTGTTCGAATTGCACCCTTAACGGAATTATATAATGTGTAGTTCAATAATTCTACTGGTTCTTATTGACCGATAGTTTTGGTGTTGACAAATAAATAAATACCATATACTCACTTGCAAATGTATAGCCAGTAACTTTACGGAACTGCACAATCACCACGACAACAGCCCTAAACAAAACGGGAGCTCTGTTTATTTACCAAACTACACCGATCAGTATCGAAAGACGCTGCGTAGAAAACAACAGTATTTGCCTCCCTTAACATGCACCGATTGGGATAATTTGGATCATAGGCAAAAACAGGACCTCGCATGTTTTGAAGTCTGAGCGTGCTTGTTGCGAACTTGTTTTGAACGGTGGATTTATCAGTTTTTTTTCATAAGAATAAAATACGTATATTTTTTATTGCGTATTCATTTTGTTTATGAGAGGAGCGGTGTTACTATTTAAAGCATTTCAAATGCGAAGTTTTACAGAACAAACAGCCGGAATGGGTTTCAAAAACTTATTATGCATACGTATTCTATGAAAATGTTTACATTTCAGTGAAAATGTAACTTTTATGAATTTTGTCTCTCGATTAAAAACCTTTGCTAAAAATAGTTAATCCTTGAACAGATCTACTAAAACCCGTGGCGGACTTGACGAAACTGCTCTGAAAAAAGCGAGTTCTTATTTCAGCCACTGGAGTTTTTTGCGAGTATTTTGAAAAAAAGATGTGTCAAGTCAAATCCGAAACATGAATCAGCAAGCCCTTTGACCACTGTACAGTGCGTAATTCACACACACAAATTGGCGGGGCTGATTCTTATCCGTTGACATCCTTAATCATCGCTAAATAAGCGTACACTGAGAGAAAGTTGATGCAAGTCATCAAAGTCGCCGGGAATATTTTTAGCAAAATAATTATTGTTAACTATTTAAAGGGAATATGTAGAAAAAAGTGACGTATTAACACAAACAAAAGTTTTCAATATGCAATATTTTCGTGTAAGAAATGCACATATGCTTTATTGATGTAAATAACAACAAAGGGCTAAATCATCTTTGTCTTTTAAAAAATGTCATAAACACACACAATGCACATAAGATGAAAAAAAGATTTAACATTAGAAAAACGTTCTGTTGATTTTATGCTAGGGCACATGTGTTACATATCGTGTTTATTTGGAAATATAACAATCTGTAGGCATATACATACGTCTTTCTATGCCTCTGTTTCGGACAATAATACACAAAATAACCTCAATTGTTAGATCATATAGAAATGCTCTTTTTACAAAAATATTACCAGCAGGTAATGAACATGTTCTTCAGGGTTTGCCCACATCGGTGGTAAACCACTGCATAAACATCTAGTTCAGCAAAGCCACAAACACATTCACAGTGAAAGGAACATTGTGAACTATCTCACATATTATGGTTGAAATTTGTGATATTGCAAACATAGAAAGTATTTACTAATTATTGCTATGACATAAAATAGAAATACTTGACAATGATAGCATATTTTAATCATTATAAACATGGTATTGTCATATGAGGTAGACAGTAATGAGAGTGAAACAACAACAAAATAGTACATTTATGAACACATTCACATATTATTATGTTGGGCAACTGTTAAAGTAAACAGCAATTTAAGAATAATACTGTAACTGAGTATGACTTATAATAAAAACATTACTTAAAGGTGCAACACAGTTGGACAAGCCAAGTCTTCCCTGTGAGACTATAAAGTAACACATACCATTTGATGGTAATATAAGGAGTGATAAAACAATGAAAGTAATTATTATAATGATATGTACTTATCTAGTTTTATGTGATACGTCCACACATATCTGTGAAAAGATTGTTACTTTCATGCTGAAAATTAATTCATGAAAACAGTGAATGTCGTGGTTCGAACCCGAGTAATCCATTACGATATATAGAATAAACACACTGATGGAACAAAACGTTGCAAAGTATGAACTAGAATAATTACTTGGAAACAAAGTATAGTCATGCGAGGAAAATATTTATAGCAACCACCACTAATTTAAGTTAATTTGAATTAATTAAACATATACAGTTATGTTAAACTTTTTGAAAGCTTCAGAGGACACTTTAAAGTTTGAACATATCAGTGGTTTAATTACGAAATCCGAAATTATCAATGAAATTCAAGACATAATGTAAAAATATTCAATGCTTCATGAGCGACGGAACTCTTTGTACCTATTATTTGATAAAGTCTCTCATAACATCTGCATTTTTCTACATCCGATACTCATATTGTCCATACTTATATTTTTGTTCATACTAAATCTGAATATGTTGTATGTTTTTTCTGTTTCATTATTGAAGAGCTTGACAATGTTTTGTTATATGCAACGCAACGTATTGTTTCGGCATCAATACTCTCATTCATGCAATGTGTAAACTTGTTCAAGCAGAATAGTATTTAGTACTATGTTTAATTCGATGTACAGTGACTTCGTGCATTCGTGTTCTAAATGATTATCTAGTAGTACATATTAATGCTTTCCCTAACTAACTCAGACTGACAACATTTTGCTTCAACTGTCTAGATATCAAAAAGCATGATTGTGCATTTAGGACAAATCTGAGCTTACTCTTTTAAAGGCGTATCCTACAATAAGGCCGTTTTTTTCTAACGCAGATATTTCCTTTAAACTTTGTATATTTGATCAGTGTAATGTATCTAACCAAATTATGAAATAAAAATGATAGGTCACCTTGCTCGATTTTATGATAATAAAGATTAAACCGTGAATATTTCATATGAATATAGAGCAAAAACGATACATGTTTGCTATATTTGTTCTAGCGCAGAGATTTTCTTACAACTTGGTATACTATATGAGAGTCACTGTCTGAATGAAAATATGAAATAAAAATCAAGGTCACCTTGCTTGATCTAAGAAAAAGATTGTATAATTGTATTTCAAATGTTATATATATGGAAAGTGAAAGTTGTAAAATTTTACCCTTAATACACTTCAAGTTGGTAATCCATTATCGTTTTACATTTTTATTAAATGTGTTAGTTTTAAATATTTATTGAAGATCATTTTATCATTTCAAATGTAGACTTTTAAATATGAATGATTTTTCTTTTTTTAATAATAAAGGATATAGAAAAAGAAAGAAGAATGAAAACTGCAAAACTATAATGAAACCCTTCAATATAATGATATCATTAGTTGTATTTGTGCTTGGTGACTATAAAGTTCAGTAAACATCTTTGCATCGTAAAAGAAAATAGCAAACTTCTCCCTTATACATCTTTAACCCAACGTAAAAAACTACAATAATCGAAAAGAAAATGCGCATTAAAGTTGCGCAATTGCAACTCCAGGGTACGTCTTTAAAATTGCAATGTTAATAATAATAATTAATCATTATATTCACTTAAATGAAGCTGCTAAAGTTGTATTACGGGAACTTAGTCTGAATTATATAGTTCTAATTATTTGCAAACAAAATTGGAAATGTGAGATTCAATTATAACATAGAATTCTAAAACATTTCGCTGCATTTTAACTTCATTGTTACAGGAATAAATTACTTAGCGCAAAATATTATTGAATGTTAAAATAAACAAAACACATACCTTATTTATCTTGTGTGCAGTCAGGAAAAGAGATAAACATAATCGAAAGGCTATTTCTTATTTTAACATTTGTCGATCAAATTAAAAGTACTTGTGACGTTATGAATGTGCCACAACGGTAAGTTTGTGCAATGTTTATGCCCCGTAATCAATATAGGATGTGTCAAAGTTACGGCAGCAACTGCAAAGATAGTCGCCGATGGTCCTAGCGCTGTATTGACATCAGGGCGTGATCTATGAAAATTCGAGTCTTCATTGGTTATTTACTAATACACTTGATCCTTTTGACCTTGCTTAAAGTTTACATGAGCGTATGCCAAAATTATTTGTTGCAATCGGTATTTTTTATTCCGTGTGCGCAGGGCTAGTACATACCGGGTTATGAATCAGACGGTGTACCGTAGTTTATCATGCCTCGGATGATCACGTGACTCACTACACAATCGGGTGACATTTGCAAATTAATGATTTGTTATAGGGAAGACACAATGTAAAATCAACTCATTAAAACGCATTCTTTTGCAACTTTATTGATTTTTATGGATGAGATATGTATTGCTTATGAACAGAACAGAATGATTTATTAATATCTGGATTTAAGTATAATACTTATCATCCAATATATACAATTTACAATAATAATATTAACATACTCTATGAGAGTAAGTACATGTACATTTATACATACAACATAGACAAACAAAATATTACAAATACACATGACAAACGACAGTGATACAATATGAACAAAAACAGCATTATAAGTATAACATCTAATCAAGAACTTAATAGATTAGTACGTACTTTAATAGCACTTTGTAGATACATATTCAATCCTTTTAAAATTACATCATTATTAGAACTAAATAATTGAACCAATTTATACATACTAGGTTTTCGCCAATAATATTATTTTATGTATCGCTTTCGTAAAAATTGATATTTGCAACAATTAAGGATAAAATGAAACTCGTCCTCTAAGTCTCCATTGTAGATTTTAGAAAGAATCGGTGAATGTTGCCAATTTTCGCGTAATGCGAAAAAAATGGCTTCCAATTTGAAAATTACGTCCATGATTATGTGAAGAATAGCAGTCTAATACGTCTTGTATCACGTAAGATTTTAGTGTATGTATGCAAAATAAAGACATTTTGGTGCTCTGCAGGTAACATAAATCGTGTAATAGTACTTTGAAGTGCTTTTTTATTTGTCTGAAAACTGATATTTTTTCTTTTGAAAGTTCACTGAATTTGTCAATTGGGATTTGATACCCGTGAATGCCATTAACATGTGAGAATTTAACTAACATTATACTGTCTTACTTAAGATGATTTATCATTTCTTTGTTAAATACAATATAGCAATTAATGGTCAGTATACACATATTTACACATAAACACGTCGTCTGCTTAGAACGTGTTATCTACCATATCGTGAAATTTACGCATAGGTAAATTACCTGAAAAGCTACAAAGACCAGATGGTCTTAAACACAGCAGAGATTACAAAAATACATAAAATGATTTACGAAGCATCCGCGTACTAATCCGGGTTGTCTTTAGATGAGTTTATATATGATGTCAAACATGCTATCTAACAGCAGATGTCAGACGTCAGTATTAAATCATTGTCACTTACCAAAATACACTTGTTGTGGGTGGTGTAGAAACAGCTTATTACGTCACAAACCAATTTAGCAAATCACTTCTCAAAATTTCGTTTTCTTGAATCGTTTATGATATTACTTCGTTGGGTAACTTTGACACTTCTTTGTTGGGTGAACTTTGGATGTGGACGTTTTAAACGTGCTCCCGGTATTCTGTCGTTTTGTTTTTCGAAAACGGGAACCATGATGTTTGCCTCTCTGAGTGATACCGTTCATAAATGTTAAGCATATTTAAATAGGCCCTGTTTGACACAATGTCTCAGAAAATGAGGTTCACATTCATGTTATGTTTCTATTACAACTTAATATTTAATTAGTTTCGTTATACTTTTTATTTTTGTGTTTATTTATTTTAATATCTCCAAAACCAAACCAAGTTGTCATACCTCGTGCCCCGCTTTTCACGTGCAGACTAGGCTGCTGTAAATATATTCGACATGGCTTACGTATTTATACCTTCGCCGAAGTTAAAACTTGATGGCAATATATCAATTTAAATACAGCAAAGATGATTTCCTTGAGTTAGTTTGCAAAACATATATATATTGACTACGTTTCGACAGGTCCTATGTAAGTTTAGGCTCAATTATGGTTGGTTCTGTAACGATGATGTATGGCTTTTGACAATAACTTTTAATAACTGAATTTGAACGGACTTACGATGGGATAACGTATAGCGATCATTAACATTTTTATATTAAATCCTTCAGCATTTTCTTCACATTCCTTTGGAGATTCTTTAAATTTTTCAGAGAAACATATAAGGTTAACATTTATCACAATACTAGAGAAATCATCACCCGCATCATCACCATTTAAACCCTTGGTGTTCCAAGAACCAAATGTTAAGGACAGTACATTGGTTATTTGACGTAAATTGTCACCCGCTGTTCAAGCTTTTTGCTAGGACAAATACTATGAAGTAGCTAAAATGTCTCGTGGTATAAGTTTATCAAACTTTTCTTTCAGAAATATTATTTGAGACAAGCATGATATATAATCCCATTTTCTCCAAACGTGACTCAAGTGCTGTGTGGCGGATGTAAAAATTCTCCCCGTACTTCGTCCAAAGTGTTGTTTACCTTAATCATAAATTTATATATCATAAATTTACACGAAAAGGACGTCAGGTCGCTGTGGTGTAGTGGTTATCATAACGGACCGGCAATCCGTAGACCTGGGTTAGATTCCCGGTAGCGCCATTGACCGATTTTTCGTGTTTCTCAAACATGACTTTATTTCAACCTGATAATTATCGTAGAAATACCTCGCGGGGTCGTATTATCGGGATTATCTGTCACAAACTACGTCAAATGTGCATGTTCACTGTTACAACAACCAGAAAATGGCATCTAAGTAAAAAAAAACGAAAAATCACACAACATTGGGACACCACGAGGGTTTGCTAAATCTCGCGTCGTGAATTTTTTTCTTTGAATTCTAAATTTCCCGATGTGAAAATTAAGAAAGACATCCGACAATTAAGACGATATTTATCGTTCAAAACGCTCGGAAGGATAATTACATTTTGTATTGTTTGTTTCATCGGGTTTAACGCCGTTTCTCAACGATATTTCAGTCGGCGGCTGGTTCACCTAACCAGTTTTTCCTGGACTGAATGCTTACCAGTACTAACTTACCCTTCCACAAGGAGCCGGCAACTTCTCCACATGTGGATGAAAATCGACAATTTTGTCAAATTTTCATGGAAGGGTATGACCTGCCACGACCGGGAATCGAACCCAGAACGCCGGGTTACAAGTCCAGCGCACTAACCACTGGACCACGGCCGCGGCTTTACATCTTGTATGAATTGAACTCTTCAGACACATTGAACACAGTATATTTTCGCATTGTTAGGTTTGGATAAACACGAGATTAATTGTGGCTCTAAAAGGATTCCGTAATCTTTACATCGATATTTGTTTTGTGTTTCAGTGAGTGGTTCAACTAAAGAAGATGACTTTAAATACAGTGGCGACAATATGCCTCCAGTACACGACATCAATGGTATATATACATACACATACATATTGTATGATGTTCTATATCCTAGTAGGTGGTAAACGCCGTATAGGGTGTTAATTTATTACAAACAATAATTAGTGTTTTATTTCTATTGACATTAGATAACAGATATATGTATATGTATCACATTCACTCAACAAAACTTATAAATGTGCACTTTATTAATGTCTACAAGAAATTGTATACATTGGCCATTGGCTACATGTTGATCATGATTCTCGGGTCGGATTTATCGTTTTAAAAAACATGGTGCATTGGGTCAATGTAGACACACGCGCTATTAGACTCTTGCCAATCCAATCTTTAAGTGGGAGCTGCAGTACTGATTATGTTCGCCTCATCACATTTATTGATTCTATTTGTTCAATATGTAGATTTATGCCATGAAGTAAATAAAACATTATGCCGGTATATACGCTGTATTTGTTGAAAATTTCAGCAAGGCCAGGCTAATATTGACCAAACACTTTCAAGTTTTGTTAAGTGTATATGGATATTGTAGAACATTTCAATCACTTTCGCCTAAGATAGTTTTTCAGAAGCTGTTGAACAATTTTATATTTGCTCCATATTTTCCGATATAAATGTATTTATTCTAAATTCTAACTGATATTCTTTGAAAATCGTTGTTAGTTTAGTTATCTACGAGCTATATAATTCACAGATCCAGATGAATGGCCTGATGCCTCTTATACTCTGTTTATGTCAAAGAATGGTTGTCCAAGAGGTAGATGGAACAGAGGATATATATCCTTTACATGGCAGACACCGCACGTCATGTTATCACATACAAACAAGACTGACTGCGACACTTATAATATAACAGCAGATGAAGAAAACACTCAGTGTCGTCGTTTATTATCTCATGAAGCACCACCAACATATAGTTCTATGCCTGGACCATATTCAGAGTACAAAATGACTTTAAACTTCTGTCAAAGAATTCACAATATGGAAACAGATATCACAAACGATGAAAGCAAGTGGCCTCAGGCATACTTTAGTTTGTTTGGCACAGATTCTGGATGTCCACAAGGTATTGATATATTACAATTTTATTTCTTTGATGTAAGATAAATAATATTTCTTTGTTATATAATTAATATTTTATGTGATAGATGGTTTTCTTTTATCCATGTAAAGACATATCGTGGAGTAGTTTGCTATTTTCTTTAACAATGCAAATATTTTTACTGAACTTTATAAAGTAACTTAGACCAATACAAATAATGATATAAGTATGTTTAAGTCAAGCATTTGCTTATATTTTGGCTGTTTTCCTTCTACTTTCTTTTCCCATATACTTTCTAATTAACAAAATTTATGAAAAGTCATTAATATTTAAATTTCTACATTTGAAATTATAAAATGATGTCCAATAAATATTAGAAACTAACACATATTATGAAAATGTTAAACGATAATTGGATAATTAGTGTATTATGAGAACATTTTAACTTTCGCTTTCCATATATACTCTTATTACATTTGAAATGCAATAAATCATACTTTATCTTAAGAATCAAGCATGGTTACCTATTATTTTTATTGCATATTTTCATTCAGACAGTGACTCTCATATTGCTAAGAAGTTCTGGGAAAAGCTCTACGCTAGAAAAAATATAGTAAAATTGAATCGAATTTCTACATATTCGTAATGTTTTAATCTCTATTATCATAAAATCGAGCAAGGTGACCTGTCATTTTTATTTCATATTTTGGTTAGATACATTACACTGATAAAATATACAAAGTTCAAATGAAATCTATCCGTGAAAGAAATGGCCTTATTGTAGAATACGCCTTTAATTGACTTTAATTGACCTAAACCACTATGTATGCTGTACATGTGTATACTATTTTATTATAATCCACGGCTAGAGATTGTTTTTAACCACAATTCCTTCATTGACAGGATTTCGCGCTGAAAACCGTCCTTTGATATTGCCTCCCGTCGACACATGGACAGATAATGGATTTCTTCCTTATTTCACCGTAAATAAAGATCACAACGAAAGTAAGTTGAAGCGCAAATATTGTGTCCAACTTCATGTTCAATTAAGGGAGTATTGTTGTTTGCATAAATTCATATTTGTGCTACTATCTTCATAAGAGAAGCAAATTATAACGTCGTCCTGGTTGTTTCCTTTTGTTTATTTTGCACATACATTATTGTATTGTAAATGTTTGCTTCTAAATGCCAAGGGAAGTAATTGCTTCGAGAAAATTGAATGTCGCCACACAAGAAATGTCACATGAAATATAAAATGCTGAAACATGAAATTGTCTGCTTCAATTCGTGTCTAAAAAGGGCTTAACATTCCACATGCTTATAATCTCATTTCGATATAGACTCAGTCTTACGAAAAGTTGCCATTTAATGTCGCCGGCAATTGTAACCGCGACGTTATCTTATAAAGACCTCGCATTTTAAAACATTTGCTTATGCTAAATGTAAAGGCCATTGGAAATATTTACGATCGGCAGAACGAATGTTTGTTCCGACAAAAATATGACACATAGAACCATCGGGGGTCACTGAAAACCCAATTTGGTCAGAAAGCTTTCCTGATTTATAACGCGTATCTAGAGTACTGTAAACCGAAATATGGTAAAATAAATGATTACATTTGAACCTTTTCGGCCATTTTGTCGGTAAATATAATGCAATCATTCTTTACCTCGTCGATTTGGCTTTTATCACCGATTTATTGTACCTGGGGTGATCGTGTCTGGTGAAGCTAGTATGATATAATTGAAACAGACACACACGTTTTCGAAAAAGGGCGTTATTTCTTAAAGCCGAAACATTGTTAGACATTATATACCAATATTAGTTTGAATTAGAACATATATGGGTCCGAACATTAAATGCATTTAGGACTTATAAGACAATGAAAGCGATTTTACCTTTTCTGTGTTCATTTTATTTCAAGTATCCATATACAAATACTCTAACATAACATTTATGCTTTTAGACAGTCAGATGTTAATAACTGAAAAGGGAACTTAAGGTGGTTCCGCACGTTTAGGGCGAAATTCGTTACCTTAACTGATTGTTCTGAAAGTTGGTAGAATTACTCAACAATAAATGTGGTATTGTTATTTAGTTTTGTTTTTATGAAATAAACAAAGTTGGCGACGTCACAGCGCCACCTAGCGGGCGCTCTGAAAATCCACCGAGCGGACGATAAAATCCACCGGAATCGCTTAAATGTCGGCGTATTTTAGATTGAAAAACACAAGGGTGATTACAAATTAAAAAGCTATTTAGTGATATACGCTTTCCGTACAAAACCTGAAAATTAAATGATATTTTATGCAAAATACGATCTTGGACGACGTAGGAAACGTCGTTAAATAAATGCGTTATCGTCTATTAAAAGATGACTGGCTCAATATTATGCCCGGCGACATGCCCGGAATTTTAAATATTTTTTTCTGAAACTATCGGTAAACGAAAACTTAATTAAAAATGATATGTCAACGAGTTAGTGTTTCACAATTTATTTTTTTAGAAAAGGCGCTGTGTATTTATTATGCGTGTTTTCCGACGTTAACGTCGTTAATCGTTATTTTGATTATCAGCTGTTTATCTCTTGCGCTGTATGTTTCGACCCATTTAAAACTAATGATGTTTGAAAGAGCAAATTCTGAAATTACCTCAACAAATCTATTTGCGCACTATTTAAATTTTAACAAAAGGTACAGTATTAAAAATAGTTTCTATACTCGAATATAAAAAAGAGTTTTGGCTACGTGGAGTAACGGTTGTGGCGGTGAAAATGGACATATTCTATGTGAATGTTAATTATCATCAGTGACGATTTCCAGATGTCTGTAAACACTGACCTCTATCTTTTCCGACCCTTGAAATATCTTTCTGTAAACATAAGTAACACATGTTTCCCCTGACCGCTTGTAAATCAGTTCAACGTGGACCCTGCTTAGACCTGCACTCGCGAGTAATTTCGCTTTAGTACTCGGTATGATAGCCCGTTCCGTCCACTGCAGATACGATGGTTCATGCTTCTTTTGCAACTTAATTCTCTGTACTCTGTGAAATATATTTTCAGTCGAGTTAACTGGAATTTTCGATGAAAATACCGGTACGGTAGCGACTAGGGTCCATTACACATTCACGTCCTCTTCCGCACTGTGTGCTTCGTACGAGATGCCGACGACATCTTTTACTTGAGTTACTTGAGAAATTGACGGTTGGTTCTTTTTTCTGTCTGGTAGCTCATTTTTGAATAGCTTCAAAGTGTCCCCGAACCCTCTCACAGTGTCCAGTGGATCAACGTTGAAATGCTGTATGTTTGAAATGAGTATTTTTGAGTCAAACAGTACATTGTGCGCTATTAAAATTACGGGTGCTTTCGGCTGAAGAAAATTAAAAAAGTCTGCCAATGCTGTAGCCGCGGAAGGGGTTGGAACCAGCTTGCCGTTATGAAACATCTCGCACCCGTGCAGCTCTATCCCCGTCAGCTTCCGGATGTTGCTAGGTATAAATCCTTGCTCTGGGAATACGTACGCTGAACACTTGGCGCCATTCTCATTGATTGCTGCAATCTGTAAGATTGATAAATCGTGTCATGCAATGCAATTTATAGAGTTACAACATAATAAATAATGTCAAATGGTGAATTTGTTTCAAGTTCATCTGAATGATCTTTGATACTGTATTATATATAGACAAACATATTTCAATTATTAATATTATTATTTATTACATATTTTCAATTGTTAACCTAAGCCTGTGGTTTCTAAGTCAAATAGAACGATGTTGGCTCCGTCAGCACCAATTGTCGGTTGACCTGGGTTGAGGACTGGTTAAGGGACGTCCATGATGTCATCGTCGTCAGCTTCATCGATAGCGGTAACCCCACTTTCGTAGGTTTTACCCTCAAGCGTTTCCATATACTTCATGTCATTTTTTCTGTATTCCTTTAGCTGCAGCCTTCTTTTCTTGATGATTTTTGTTGCCTGTTGTTCTTTCCGGGCACTTCTCTTGCTTGGAGCATCTTGTTACTGTGAACTTCCCGGGCGAGAGGTTGTGACTGTCGTTGACCTTAAAGACATGTACTCAGCTATATTTATTTTCTAGTAGAATGTAAATAGTGCACCTTTTTGAGTCGCACTCTCATCATATATTAAGTGTTTATTTGCATAAACAGTGAAAATAGAATTTCGTGTTTTTAAAATTACTAAGGAACATTACCTGGTAAATATACGAATTTCCTTCATTTTTTTGCAACTCGGCAGCGGACACTCGAAAGTCCAAGCTTTCCGATCCCGAGAGATGCTGTGCCTTCGGTGCTTTTCTGGCTATCATGTTGTTCATGCTCTTAACGACATTTGATGATTCAGCATCGGCAAGTTTCTTTGACATTTCTTCTGTGAGATATTTATTTTCCTTTTTTAGATTTTGGTCGTCCATTTTTGTTTTGGGATATTGCATAATTAAATATTCAATTACTTTTTGAGATAAGGTTTTGTGCTTCGACTGTAATTCAACGAGTTCTTTAGTAAAATCTTTATAAACATGATAAGCATCGCTTAATCTTTCTATGTCGGATGAAACTGTTTTTCTTATTCGCGAAATAGTTGTTGTATCATCGTCCATGACAATCTTCGTAATGTCCAGTCCTATCTTCGCCAGCTTACTAACACTCTTAATTGCTAAAAACGATTCCATTGCTTTCGACGATCCACTGAAAATTTTCCTGCAGTCGTGCACTTTCCGTTTTCCTGATTTGTTGCCATAGAAACATTTTCTACAGGTTTTCTTCGCCACACCATAGTCTATGCACTTTTTAGTATCTCTGCTGACAACTGTCAAATGCCCTGGTCAAATATAAATAAGTAAAATGGGTAAGAATGTACATACCGTCTTTTAATTTCCACATAAACCTAACATTATATAACGTGCAGTGTACGTTTACAAATGACTCAATCTCATATAAAACATAATTCATCTTGGGAATTCAGTACAACTCATATGTAATTATAGTCAACATACACAGATTGAACCTGTACGTCACATAAATTGAGTAAATAATGCAACATGTAACATTTTGGACCCAATAGTACATTTTGTGAAAGCCAATTGCGTGTAAAGCGCCAATCACTGAATACGTGACCTCATTATCAAATTCTTATGTTCGCTAGCCCAAATTAGCGACTTTAGAACCATGGCGAAATCTCTGTACTTTACAGTTTTAAAACATTTCATAAACGCTAATACTCGACCGCAAAAAAAATACAAAAAATTATGATTCTGCAAAAAATACACTCCGCGAAAATTGATGATTTCACATTAATATATTTTCAGTTTAGTGATGCTTCTAAATTACCAAATGGAATACGCTTATAAAATATAGACTGCTAAATATGTCGAATAACTCAAAATATATAATGAATATATAACAGTAAAATTTATTTAATTTTTGAGAAAATAAATGCAGAGACTATAAAATGCGTTACCTAAAAGACTGTTGTGTTTTCCCCGTTTTTGCCAACCACCGTCCATAATAACTTTCGCGTCCCCAGAGCTTGACCTTGAGAAGGCAATGGGTGGAAAATGTATGCATTTATATCCATGTTAGAAAAATACCAGACATATACTATGGTACATTTGTAAATCATACGACCCGGAAATCCTAGTTTCTACAGTTATCGGGAGTTACTATGTTGTATATAAGAGTATATCACTTGTTTTATTTTCCTCATTGCATTCATATTAATGTTATTATAGTACAGTGTGTAAGTTTATTGTTTGACTGTTAAATGTGAGATATCTGTAGGATGAATATTGTCTTTGACAATCTTGGTGTATTGAAACTTACATTTGCACCGCCTCGACCTCTTCAACAATTGCTCTACAACACGAGGCGACCGCCGTCTTTCTATCGTGGATTCTATTTCTCGTTCTCTAAACTTCACAGTAGTGGCACTCGGTGGAGGAATGTTCAAGGTAGCGAAAATGTTTGACATCTGGGTCTCTCCCACGCCAGCATTTCAGCATAACTTTAAAAAATATATGACAATGGCTATAAATATCAACCAAATAATGATTATATAGGGTTTTAGAATAATATTGTCAAACACAAACATTTTCTCCATGTAGTTGTTTAAGTGATTTTTTAGGAATATAAGGACCTACGTTAATTTACATGACTATGTTTAATACATGTTAGTTACATGTTTTCATTATCTTACAAGTAAAAAATTGCTGCCTGATGCAGCAAAGATGTGTGCACGGCGTGAACAAAATGAAATAGAACAAACACTTATGTGAACTAACAATATGTGTTTATTATGCTTTAATGTGCAACTATAAATTAATGTATATGAAGTACATTTGTAGTTTTATTAGTAGTTTATGAGGAATTAAATAAGGAACAGACTAGTTTTTGTATGGACAGTAAAATATAAATAGAAATTGATAGTCTGGAAAACTTTCATGATAATAAACATCATGCATGTAAATTAAGACAACATTATGCATCTGAAAATGCAAACATTGATTTAAACATATTTATATAAATCACAATCATTTTCACGGTAGAAAAAAATAATGAAATACCGACAAATTAACATAATTAGTATTTACTAAAAAATAAAAATAACAATAATCACTAAATGATTTTGCATATCATGTCAAAATGTGAGATCACTTCAGTGTAATTAACATGTCAGTGGACAAACAGACGTTCAGCATCACACACTGAATTCATCAAGCAATGTGTGAATGTAAAATGAGTTTAGACATTTTGAAAGTTAGAAAAATAGTGTAATTTGATGTAAAAAAGTGACACCTGAGATAACTATAAAATGCTACCCGAATGAACAAGTGGTAGGAAGTGTAACCAGGCCATAGTATATGAATGACTATTATAATAAGGCAAAGAACATAGCAAATATGTTTATGTATGTATGTTTTTATGTTCATAGCTTAAGGAATTACTTTCAATAAATAAAGTTTATTTTTATTATTATTATCATTAAAGAGAACTAAAACCGTATTTACTTATATCTCAAACATATTTACAGTGGAAAGAAATAATGCAAAAATGACAAAAATGCAACACAATAACTCAATACAAAAACATTAATCACTAAATGATATAGCACCTTGTCAAAATGTGAGATCACTTCAGTACGTAACAACCGCATGCTAGCATCACACACTGGATAAGTTATCAAGTAGGTGAATGTATAATGAGTATAAACTTTGTGGATGACTGGATAATGGCTAATTGTATATGTAAATGAAAACTATAAATGATACCTGAATCTACAAAAGTGATAGGTGTACCAGACTCGTTTAGCAGACTAAGCATATAAATGACTAGTGAAGTAAACAAAAAGAACACATTTACATATATCACATACATATTAACAGTAGAAAGAAATAATGCAATACTGACCAAAAAGCAAAAACGATTACTCAATACAATCAAAGCAAACAAATGGGGTGCGGGACGGTACCACTTGTCCCTGTAGCCAAGCTGGCAACTCGTTGCATATAAGTTTCAGTTTTGTTACTAAGCAGTTTTATAATATCAAAGTTTGTGTAAATAGGTAAGAAGGTTTGCATGGAATATGGAATTAAACAAAAACATAAGACAGAAATGTGAAAAAATTAAAAGAGATCTTCAATCCGACTTGTTCTAGAAATGCTAGATTTTCAATCCAAAATAAAGAAAAATGGTCAGTAATAATGGTAGAACCTTAAGACTATAAAACAAGTGAAATGTTTGTCACGATTGTAAATGAACGAAATACAAAGATATCAGAGGCTTTATGTAACGTTTGTGAATATTTAATTATGCACAACTTTGATGAAAATCTAACAGTTTTTTTAGAGATGAACAGCAGACAAGGTTTTTAAGTTTCAGACCCCGGTGACCTTGACCTTTAACATTATGACCCCAAATTACAATATGAACTACTAGACTTCATACTGATACTTCCCAGCAAGTTGATGAAAATATAACACTGGGTGTTGGAGATAAAGGGAGAACAAGGCAAACTGGACAGACAAAAATACAACATGGGGAGACATAATAAATACAACATGATGAACACAAATGTATAAGCAATAACAACACTTTATAATTATACATTGTAGTTAAATATTATAACTAAACTGTTTACTTCATATGCAGCTTAATTGCAAAAAACACCATCTGTTATAGTATATACATGAAACCTGGTCAAAGCAGTCAAGCTTTGTTTTAAAAGAAACTCTTTTGAGTTCAATCTGTAAAAAAATGTTGAAAGTATGTTGAAAGTATGTTACACCAGTTCTATTAAAAGTTGAAAGTAGATTGGGGACACAGCATAGGGCTATCCAAGGAACATTTTTACCAGGTTTGGTTTAAACTGGTCTAGCAGCTTTAGATATAATATCCAAAATGTGTCAGTGAATCAGATGTTGGGATGTAATTTTGGTACAGTACAATCATGTGCCATGTTCATAGCAAATCAGCCAAAGGGTAAATAGTTTTTTTAAGAAAAAATGTCTGGCAATCAGAAGCCCTAGTGACTATTTTGGAATTTGATTGGGGCTGAGTGGGACTGTGTGATACAATATTTGAGGACAATCCTCTAATGAACAAATCTACTAAATTTGATTCAAATTGCCCAAGTGGTTTTGGAAATGTAAACGTTTACGACAATGCTGTCGCAGTGGGCAACAGATGGTAAGTGATGGCAATAGGTAACTTGGTTCAGGTGAGCAAAAGACATGGAATTCAGCTTACACTTCTGTAAGGTACAATTAAATATTCAAGCAGATTTGTCTGAAAAGTGTTACTAAATCAATATTCTACTAATAAAAGACATGTACATTGATACAGAAAAAAAACATATACTTACATGTGCACTATAATACTTAATTCAACAAAAACATTGTTCCATTTCTTACATATACACATAAATTTATAATTGCATATGCAGTGTTAAACAGAGAAATGAAGCCTTAATGAGGTTCATATTAATATGAAGAACATTACTGAGATATTGCAATATACATGATAATATTCCAATTGGGATAGTGATATGTCGAAAGTAGTCATGATTTGTCTGCCGGGGGAGGGGGGGGGGTCATTTCGAATGAGTTAAATAATAAAAAATATCAAAGTGAAACAAACAGCTATAAAACACCGGAAGACTGAGACAAGACATGAATATATTCAAGTAAGAGGCCCAAGCAAAAACTAAATCAAAATAAGGGAGGGCTGGGTTTTTGTTTTTTAACTTTGAGTGCAAAATGTTTTTTTTACATGTGGTATTTTGTCATATTTAACTTTTGCCATACAGTAAAAAGGCTTATGCACAAATATTATAAAGATTGTCCCTCAAGTACATTTCATTGCACTAAAAACAAGCTGATTTGATACATTTAAGATTAAAGGTCTGTTCTAGAAAATACTCCACTCCACAGGATGCAATATATTACTCCCATTACCTACAGAAATAAATTTACTGCTAATGGTAAATTTCAATTTTTAAAAGCCACTAATGAAGAAAATAATAAAGTGGCATGTTACAGGTTGTTGAGGGGAGTTTTTTCTCTCTCTAAAACAGTTGAAAGCAAGAATAAAATCCAAAATTTTGTTTCCAGGGTTCCCTCTGCCATTCACCAATAACATCAAATGTGAAAAAAACAATAATTTGGCAACAGTTTTTCAATTTTGGCAACAAAAATATTCGAAAAGAATACATATTTGTAAGCAACTGCATAATTGTTCATGCTTTTTATCAAAATTGGTGTGTACTTTGAATATGCCACAGAACATCATGTTTTCAAATTCAAAACAAATTAGCACCTTCAATACCGGGATATGAATAAATACCGAATGATATCAGAAAAGGAAGTATCTGGTTTGTCGCATAACTTTGATTGCAGTGTCAGTTGTTCCGAATAGATAAGGGTTCACTGCCCTTGTAAGTGCAGGTGACACTTATTTACGGTTTACACAAGGCAAACTATGAAGCTCTAAATGTTCATCTTTCATATCTGGGAACATCTGCTTCGCCATTCCTACAGGTACCGCAACTATTTTGTCATCTATTGTTAAGAAGGAGAACTCATCTTCTTCCTGACAAACACTATCCACCTGATCAATTACTTCTTCTAGTGGCAATTCTGTTTTCTGTTAAAATACAATAGTATAGGTATATTGTAAGGGTATTAATGAAACATATTTAAGAAATATCTGAACAATGTTTGCTATATTTAGGTGTTGAACCTTTCATCTGTATTCTGATGAAGTGAGGATGAGTGACCGATTCATGTTTATGATAAAAAAAATTATTACTTTAATCTTGCTGCTACATATCCACCCTATGACAGTTTGTCTTCTTTAATTGTGTATTTCTTTACTTTTCTGCTTTAACAATGGATTTAGTTACATGTTTATTATAACCATGACATATTTATGTCTCCATGTAAAATTTAATGGTATTAAAACCATTAGCTAATAACAATGTATTTCAAAAAAATCAGTTGACAGCTGCTAAAATAATTAAACTAAAACTATCTGAATGGACAAAAAAATCTTTATGCCTTTTTTGATGATATAAATACTGACTACAGTATATTCAGAATTTGTTTACAATATTTTATTTAGCTTAAGTTAACGTGGGACAGGATTGCAATAATTTGAACTTGCTATTTAAATTTGAATAGCAGAATATCAATGTATCATTTCCTATAATTGCAATAATTAACCTCACAACTTGTCTGTTGTTCAAGACACAACAAAAATCAGGGTTCCCACTCTTCCAAGAAAAAAGTCAAGGACTCTTCAAAGGTTTTTTTTCGCAAAATTCAAGGACCAAAACAGCATTGGTACTGCTATTTTATTCATTCAACATGTCTTTTAAATCAACTTTTTCCAAGAAAATTAATTGCAATAATTAACCTGACAATTTGTCTGTTGACATTTAAAACCCGCATTGAAAAAAAATATTTTGCAATGTGTTCTTATAGTAAGACACGGACCTATGGTATATAGGTCCGTGAGTAAGATAAAGGTGTCCAACTTCATACGTATTTAGTTAACAATGAAAATATATACACACATTTGCTTTGACGTACTTTTCGAAGCCATTTCTCAACCGATTTTTATCACTGATGTCTTAAAATACACACAAGGGATTTATGTTGACAGTGTATATACTCAAAATATATTCACAAACAGAATAGACTGTTTTTTTTAACGTCAAACATCAAGAATGGCTAGGTCGGACAACTTGCTACCGTTAGACCGAGTCGGTATTTTCAGAACAAAACTACTATAAATCGCTTTTCACCTGACGAACGACTTAAGATTTCAATAAGAAACATTTAAAAAAGTATATTTCAATATCAAACAACTTACAAATCAACACACAGACGCGGAGATCGCTATTTATTTCGCTCTCAACTTTCGTTTTACGCGAACGCAGCCATTTGGAAAGGTGGTACCCGGCTCTGATTAAGAACACATTTCGTAAGCCGAAAACCAAAAAACTTGGTTTTCGGCTTACAAATGTGTTCTTAGGCAGAGCCGGGTACCACCTGTCAAAAAGGCAGCATTCGCGTAAAAGGAAAACTACGAGTCAAAAATAACGATCTCCGCGTCTGTATGTCGATTTGTTAGGTTTTTTTTCAATGCGGGTTTTAAATGTCATGGCTACGCACCGGCCACCTGTGCATAACAATAGACTAACAAATAAAATGTAGGTCAACCACGCTATGGGTCAACCACAACGTTGAAACGATAAAATTCAATAATTATACAGTTGAAAAGATCGTTCGTTTCTCGACATAGATTCCCGCCGGTCTGCGCATGCGCACAATAGGCTCTGTTCGATTTTGTTCCTATTTATTTCAAAACCGAGTCCATTGCAAAACGACGCTAACAGAACTCAATATGCACGGCGTTGACACGCCGTGCAATAATCTACAGTGTTAGTTTTTGTACCGGTAAGCATTCGGTCACTGACATAATAACGTATTTTTAGCATGCAACAATATCACACCGACATAAGCATGTTTACGACTAATGTAAACGTTACATATAAAACAGTTATCACACAGTTATCTACTTACAGCAAATATATATTGTTCCAATTCGCAATAGTATCACTATTTATGGTTTATTGTATAATCTACGATACCTAATTTACAGGACGGCACCTAGCCTAGACTCATCATTCTAACGGTTGTTTCGCATCTTTTTGCTTACTTCGACAACTTTCGTTGTTTATGACACGACTGACCGTCAACATTCTACACAAACCGTCATAATTTATAAAAGTTATGGTCTGCAATACTGCTCAAACTAGGTGAGTATTTATACGTGCGTTCTAGAAGCAAAAGCGTGAGTGATATTGGATTGCATGAATTTGCATGTTCATTTATTGCTGATAAACACATTATACAAATAGATATATATCTTTGTATTTCCCCGTCACATGTGTGGCTAGTAGATTAGAACAAATGTCCCGTATAATAGAGTCGTTTATGTCTAACAGTGTTAGAAAAATATTCCTAATAAGTACATACTTAATTATATACGAAACAAACAGTTTATTTTATGTTTCAATATATCTAAATGGTAAGAAAAGCCTATGAAAGTTGATTTGCATTGGTATTTATCTATTGCCCACGTGTCTCATTACTTAATGCAAATATTGTGTGTTATCTTTACACTTGAAAATAATGACATTGTTTTATTTGTGTTTACATACGACCATTGAAGTAAAAATTGGCAAAACTCATATAACATAAATAAGTATATTAGAATTGGTTTGTCCGGTAAATGAAAACTAACTTTCCCCTGTTTGTGTCTGTTTGGTTAAACGTATCGCATCATATTGAAAGTGTTTCCCATTAATAATTAATGTTTAACAAGAAATTCGACATTGTTTTAATCAAATAGTTGAACATCAGAACAATAGTTTATAAAGTTAATTGCTTATATGCATTAATTCAACAATATCATTATGCATAATTATATTGTTATTTTAGGATGGCCAAACAGAAGTCCCAACGGATGAAATACATGATGTCTGTGCATGCGTTTGTTGAAGACAATATAGCATCTTGGTAGTTAAAGAACCAACATGCGTTTGTCGGCTCAGTTATCAGAAGATAGTTTAGACAAGATGTCCAGATGTAGAAGGGATAGGGTAACTTTGAAGGAAGTATAATCTAGCAATGGTGATAGTGTTTCCTTCAGGATGAATGGCATGAAGAATAAATAAAGAAATGTAAATGGTGGAAGCAAAATACATAAATCTGACTTCATAGGGGCTCTACAAGATATCAGAATTTACTATGTTATATTGGACATATGTTTAAAATTGATACATGTACCACAGATGAATTCATGCATGTAAATTAATGTGGAAAAAGAGTTAATTGAGATTATGTGACCGTCAAAGGTTTATCAAATTTTGATCGAAGTAGGAACTGTTCGTCGTGAGGTTGGTCTTTCAGTAAGGACACAGATAAATGGGAGAAAACTTGCCATCATTGATGAAGAAATTCATTTCATGGACTTATAAAATATCGATCAGCTCTTTATAATTTACGGGACAAGGAAGTAGTATTTAGTCGGATACTTTGAAGTCGTTTGCTTGACTACACTTAAACTGACTGAAATATACGGCTAAATACGCCATTATTGGCTGAAAGAATGTTCAACTTTGAGAGGTAGTACAAATTGACACTGTTTTGTATTTTTGCTTTTGACAATTAAACTGACTGACGAGTCACCATTCGCAGATGTATTTGTCTTTATCATTCAAATGTTTTAACTTGTTTAATTTGACATACTTTACTCTAAAATGAGGGTCTAATCAACAGGACAATGTGTTCTAATTTACGAGGCGTAATATTGGACCAGAGTCATATTCTTACTACATTTTTAAAAAAGAAAATGTCTCATTAAGTTATTTCTATGGACATAAAGGGAGTGTGTAACATAAATAATTGTACTTATATTGCATTTTATTTAGATTTGTGTTGAAGCTAGGAAGCAGATACTTTAAAATACACAAATATAAAATATTATTTGTTGTGTCTTGTATTCTAAGGTACGATGTATGCAAACATCTGAAATCAATTGATTCATAAAAGTTAGTTTCCCAACTAACATGCTACACACTGTCCATTTAATGAAAGTTATAGATAATTGGATCTAATTGTTTTACCTTGGGCGGGGTTAATTGTAATACTGCCCTTTGAAAACTTATAGTGGCACATGCTTAATCCAATAAATTGATCTTTACTTCTGAGTTACTTTTAAACAATTTCGGAGTTAAACATAGAAGACACAACCTCAATCATATAAAACTAACAAAGTACATCTTTGTATTCAGCGACTTAACATTTTTCGTGAGGCTGAGTCTATAACCTCCTAATACTAATTTGAGAATGTTTGCAACAACGACACCGATCTCCGCTAGATCACACATGATAACAGAAACTATATCGTGCATATGTGTTTTCGCCGATGACATACGTCATGAGATTGTTTGATTAATTTGAACACCAACGAAAGAAGTCAACGTCTTCAAGATCAGGAAATATGTGTTAGTGGCGGCAGTGGTTACATTTAACCAACAGGGGAAGTAATTGCTGTGAAATATATGGATGATTTTGGTTTAATTCATATTTTCAACAAGTTCTTTGTATTTACATTCTCCCTAAATATTATTTTTATTTCAATTTTAAAGCAATTCTCACATTTAGAGAATGTGTGCGCGATGTACCGAATGAAATGGTGTATCGTAAATTCAGAACAAATAGGTCTCACTTCATTCTCCTTAAGGTAAGTGTGGTATATTATGTTATATATTTTATTATGTTATATATTTTATTATGTTATATATTAATTATTCATTGTTTAACTGTTTGTGCTGATTATAATGGTTATAATTCATAATATAAATTATAATCGTTGACCCAGTGAACTTAATCCACAAATCAAAGTTTTAGTGCATACTATACTATATCGACATTGTACAGAATAATCACTAAGAATGTAATAATTTCATGATTTGGTTTGTTTCCTTTTTTTTCCAGCATGAAGAAAATCCATGTCCTAAGATTAAAGACTACGACGTTCGGTCTGCGTTTATTTCACTTGCCCCTTTACACAGTCCAACCTCCAACATAACACGTTTGTTCCAATTCTGTGATTATACTGTTCCTTATCATGGTAAGAAGCATTGTGGGTATATCAAATAACATTTTCTTATTTCCCCTCCTAACAATTTTCAATGTGACACCATCCGGTCCGAGTGATGCTATAAATACCGGCTTGTGTAGTAAAAACCAACGATCGCACATACAGCATTCGTTATTTGTGAATGCTTATGACAGAATGCGCTGCCTTATAACACATATTGCATGATCATTCTACAGCAATATTTGCAACAAGGAAATGTGTACCTCGTGAGAATATGATAGGATAGAGGATACTATTAAGGACAGGAACACGATAAGCCGAAACTTATCTAACAGTAGGCTGTCTGACAACTATATAGTTACACAATCGTAATCCTACTTACACAAACATGTTACAACACATTGTACTGATAATAATCATACAAACATCGATCAAACAATTGACAGAAACAACTACACAAAAAGTCAGCAGTTAACGATGGCGTATTGGCAAGACATTTAGTAAACATAAAATTGTTTCGTAAAATCGCACAAAACGTGTCGGATGTCACTTAAGGGGCTCCGTACAATTGAATTGTTGGTCTCACGTTAAATTATTCTCGTCTACTATTCTTAGAAGTAGTTAGTTCCTACACAGAAAATACGTTGTTGATTACTGAATTGTGTAAATAAAAGTAGGCTGCTTGGGTATTCACAAAGCATCTGAGAGTAACATATATCTTATGAATGCTAGAATCAAACTGTACACACATGTAACTGGTTCATGCTGTGTGATGAATGCTAGAATCAAACTGTACGCACATGTAACTGGTTCATGCTGTGTGATGAATGCTAGAATCAAACTGTACACACATGCAACTGGTTCATGGTGTGTGATGAATGCTAGAATCAAACTGTACGCACATGTAACTGGTTCATGCTGTGTGATGAATGCTAGAATCAAACTGTACGCACATGTAACTGGTTCATGCTGTGTGATGAATGCTAGAATCAAACTGTACGCACATGTAACTGGTTCATGCTGTGTGATGAATGCTAGAATCAAACTGTACGCACATGTAACTGATTCATGCTGTGTGATGAATGCTGGAATCAAACTGTACGCACATGTAACTGGTTCATGGTGTGTGATGAATGCTAGAATCAAACTGTACGCACATGTAACTGGTTCATGCTGTGTGATGAATGCTAGAATCAAACTGTACGCGCATGTAACTGGTTCATGGTTTGTGAGTTTAAGAAATCTCAGGCTTAGCTCAACGTTTATTCGTGTTAGTATGTTCTTAGTTTATTTAATGTGCATGACATTATAGCAGTCATTCAGTATGTACGTCATAATCTGTCAGAACAAATGTGTATTTTTGGACAAGTGTAAACTTACATGGCCTGTGTATGAGTGAATAATAAATATTTAAGTTTAACATTGAAGTTGGAGTTTTAAAACTTAAAGTTTGTGCGTTATGAATTTTGTCGTGTTTGAAATTTCTATTTTGTTTTAATTCCCATTTCATATCACATGGCTGCTGATAACCTACCTTTGGGTTTTACTAAAACAAAAACTGCTTGTGGTTTACAGAGTATACATTGTGCGACATATCACCTGGCTGCTGATACATGTAACCTACCGCTTGTGGTTTACAGAGTATACATTGTGCTACATATCACCTGGCTGCTGATACATGTAACCTACCGCTTGTGGTTTACAGAGTATACATTGTGCCACATATCACCTGGCTGCTGATAACCTACCTTTGGGTTTTACTAAAACAAAAACTGCTTGTGGTTTACAGAGTATACATTGTGCCACATATCACCTGCTGCTGATACATGTAACCTACCTTTGGGTTTTACTAAAACAAAAACTGCTTGTGGTTTACAGAGTATACATTGTGCGACATATCACCTGCTGCTGATACATGTAACCTACTGCTTGTGGTTTACAGAGTATACATTGTGCCACATATCACCTGCTGCTGATACATGTAACCTACCGCTTGTGGTTTACAGAGTATACATTGTGCGACATATCACCTGGCTGCTGATAACCTACCTTTGGGTTTTACTAAAACAAAAACTGCTTGTGGTTTACAGAGTATACATTGTGCGTCATATCACCTGCTGCTGATACATGTAACCTACCTTTGGGTTTTACTAAAACAAAAACTGCTTGTGGTTTACAGAGTATACATTGTGCGACATATCACCTGCTGCTGATACATGTAACCTACCTTTGGGTTTTACTAAAACAAAAACTGCTTGTGGTTTACAGAGTATACATTGTGCGACATATCACCTGCTGCTGATACATGTAACCTACTGCTTGTGGTTTACAGAGTATACATTGTGCGACATATCACCTGCTGCTGATACATGTAACCTACTGCTTGTGGTTTACAGAGTATACATTGTGCGACATATCACCTGCTGCTGATACATGTAACCTACCGCTTGTGGTTTACAGAGTATGCATTGTGCGACATATCACCTGCTGCTGATACATGTAACCTACTGCTTGTGGTTTACAGAGTATGCATTGTGCGACATATCACCTGCTGCTGATACATGTAACCTACCTTTGGGTTTTACTAAAACAAAAACTGCTTGTGGTTTACAGAGTATACATTGTGCGACATATCACCTGCTGCTGATACATGTAACCTACCTTTGGGTTTTACTAAAACAAAAACTGCTTGTGGTTTACAGAGTATACATTGTGCGACATATCACCTGCTGCTGATACATGTAACCTACCTTTGGGTTTTACTAAAACAAAAACTGCTTGTGGTTTACAGAGTATACATTGTGCGACATATCACCTGCTGCTGATACATGTAACCTACCTTTGGGTTTTACTAAAACAAAAACTGCTTGTGGTTTACAGAGTATACATTGTGCGACATATCACCTGGCTGCTGATAACCTACCTTTGGGTTTTACTAAAACAAAAACTGCTTGTGGTTTACAGAGTATACATTGTGCGACATATCACCTGGCTGCTGATAACCTACCTTTGGGTTCTACTAAAACAAAAACTGCTTGTGGTTTACAGAGTATACATTGTGCGACATATCACCTGCTGCTGATACATGTAACCTACCTTTGGGTTTTACTAAAACAAAAACTGCTTGTGGTTTACAGAGTATACATTGTGCGACATATCACCTGCTGCTGATACATGTAACCTACCGCTTGTGGTTTACAGAGTATACATTGTGCCACATATCACCTGCTGCTGATACATGTAACCTACCTTTGGGTTTTACTAAAACAAAAACTGCTTGTGGTTTACAGAGTATACATTGTGCGACATATCACCTGCTGCTGATACATGTAACCTACCTTTGGGTTTTACTAAAACAAAAACTGCTTGTGGTTTACAGAGTATACATTGTGCGACATATCACCTGCTGCTGATACATGTAACCTACCTTTGGGTTTTACTAAAACAAAAACTGCTTGTGGTTTACAGAGTATACATTGTGCGACATATCACCTGCTGCTGATACAGGTAACCTACCGCTTGTGGTTTACAGAGTATACATTGTGCCACATATCACCTGCTGCTGATAACCTACCTTTGGGTTTTACTAAAACAAAAACTGCTTGTGGTTTACAGAGTATACATTGTGCCACATATCACCTGCTGCTGATACATGTAACCTACCTTTGGGTTTTACTAAAACAAAAACTGCTTGTGGTTTACAGAGTATACATTGTGCCACATATCACCTGCTGCTGATACATGTAACCTACCGCTTGTGGTTTACAGAGTATACATTGTGCGACATATCACCTGCTGCTGATACATGTAACCTACCGCTTGTGGTTTACAGAGTATATATTGTGCGACATATCACCTGCTGCTGATACATGTAACCTACCGCTTGTGGTTTACAGAGTATACATTGTGCGACATATCACCTGCTGCTGATACATGTAACCTACCGCTTGTGGTTTACAGAGTATATATTGTGCGACATATCACCTGCTGCTGATACATGTAACCTACCGCTTGTGGTTTACAGAGTATATATTGTGCGACATATCACCTGCTGCTGATACATGTAACCTACCGCTTGTGGTTTACAGAGTATACATTGTGCGACATATCACCTGCTGCTGATACATGTAACCTACCGCTTGTGGTTTACAGAGTTTATATTGTGCGACATATCACCTGCTGCTGATACATGTAACCTACCTTTGGGTTTTACTAAAACAAAAACTGCTTGTGGTTTACAGAGTATACATTGTGCGACATATCACCTGCTGCTGATACATGTAGCCTACCTTTGGGTTTTACTAAAACAAAAACTGCTTGTGGTTTACAGAGTATACATTGTGCGACATATCACCTGGCTGCTGATACATGTAACCTACCGCTTGTGGTTTACAGAGTATACATTGTGCGACATATCACATGCTGCTGATACAGGTAACCTACCGCTTGTGGTTTACAGAGTATACATTGTGCGACATATCACATGCTGCTGATACAGGTAACCTACCGCTTGTGGTTTACAGAGTATACATTGTGCGACATATCACCTGCTGCTGATACAGGTAACCTACCGCTTGTGGTTTACAGAGTATACATTGTGCCACATATCACCTGCTGCTGATACAGGTAACCTACCGCTTGTGGTTTACAGAGTATACATTGTGCCACATATCACCTGCTGCTGATACAGGTAACCTACCGCTTGTGGTTTACAGAGTATACATTGTGCCACATATCACATGCTGCTGATACAGGTAACCTACCGCTTGTGGTTTACAGAGTATACATTGTGCGACATATCACCTGCTGCTGATACATGTAACCTACCGCTTGTGGTTTACAGAGTATACATTGTGCGACATATCACATGCTGCTGATACAGGTAACCTACCGCTTGTGGTTTACAGAGTATACATTGTGCCACATATCACCTGCTGCTGATACATGTAACCTACAGCTTGTGGTTTACAGAGTATACATTGTGCGACATATCACATGCTGCTGATACAGGTAACCTACCGCTTGTGGTTTACAGAGTATACATTGTGCGACATATCACATGCTGCTGATACAGGTAACCTACCGCTTGTGGTTTACAGAGTATACATTGTGCGACATATCACCTGCTGCTGATACAGGTAACCTACCGCTTGTGGTTTACAGAGTATACATTGTGCCACATATCACCTGCTGCTGATACAGGTAACCTACCGCTTGTGGTTTACAGAGTATACATTGTGCGACATATCACCTGCTGCTGATACATGTAACCTACCGCTTGTGGTTTACAGAGTATACATTGTGCGACATATCACATGCTGCTGATACAGGTAACCTACCGCTTGTGGTTTACAGAGTATACATTGTGCGACATATCACCTGCTGCTGATACATGTAACCTACTGCTTGTGGTTTACAGAGTATACATTGTGCGACATATCACATGCTGCTGATACATGTAACCTACTGCTTGTGGTTTACAGAGTATACATTGTGCGACATATCACCTGCTGCTGATACATGTAACCTACTGCTTGTGGTTTACAGAGTATACATTGTGCGACATATCGCATGCTGCTGATACATGTAACCTACTGCTTGTGGTTTACAGAGTATACATTGTGCGACATATCACCTGCTGCTGATACATGTAACCTACCGCTTGTGGTTTACAGAGTATACATTGTGCGACATATCACATGCTGCTGATACAGGTAACCTACCGCTTGTGGTTTACAGAGTATACATTGTGCGACATATCACATGCTGCTGATACATGTAACCTACTGCTTGTGGTTTACAGAGTATACATTGTGCGACATATCACATGCTGCTGATACATGTAACCTACTGCTTGTGGTTTACAGAGTATACATTGTGCGACATATCACATGCTGCTGATACATGTAACCTACCGCTTGTGGTTTACAGAGTATACATTGTGCGACATATCACCTGCTGCTGATACAGGTAACCTACCGCTTGTGGTTTACAGAGTATACATTGTGCGACATATCACCTGCTGCTGATACATGTAACCTACTGCTTGTGGTTTACAGAGTATACATTGTGCGACATATCACCTGCTGCTGATACATGTAACCTACTGCTTGTGGTTTACAGAGTATACATTGTGCGACATATCACATGCTGCTGATACATGTAACCTACTGCTTGTGGTTTACAGAGTATACATTGTGCGACATATCACCTGCTGCTGATACATGTAACCTACCGCTTGCGGTTTACAGAGTATACATTGTGCGACATATCACATGCTGCTGATACAGGTAACCTACTGCTTGTGGTTTACAGAGTATACATTGTGCGACATATCACATGCTGCTGATACAGGTAACCTACCGCTTGTGGTTTACAGAGTATACATTGTGCGACATATCACATGCTGCTGATACATGTAACCTACTGCTTGTGGTTTACAGAGTATACATTGTGCGACATATCACCTGCTGCTGATACATGTAACCTACTGCTTGTGGTTTACAGAGTATACATTGTGCGACATATCACCTGCTGCTGATACATGTAACCTACTGCTTGTGGTTTACAGAGTATACATTGTGCGACATATCACCTGCTGCTGATACATGTAACCTACTGCTTGTGGTTTACAGAGTATACATTGTGCGACATATCACATGCTGCTGATACATGTAACCTACTGCTTGTGGTTTACAGAGTATACATTGTGCGACATATCACATGCTGCTGATACATGTAACCTACTGCTTGTGGTTTACAGAGTATACATTGTGCGACATATCACCTGCTGCTGATACATGTAACCTACTGCTTGTGGTTTACAGAGTATACATTGTGCGACATATCACCTGCTGCTGATACAGGTAACCTACCGCTTGTGGTTTACAGAGTATACATTGTGCGACATATCACCTGCTGCTGATACATGTAACCTACCGCTTGTGGTTTACAGAGTATACATTGTGCGACATGACTTTCAATGTTGATTTTTTGTATGTTACATGAATATAAATGTGTGGATTCTGAAATGATGGTGATTTTATCTCATTTTATAAGCAAATGTGAATTCCTTTTTGGCAGCATTAAATAGTTATTGCATTCCTATAATCATGCTTAGTGACATGATATAACATCTGTAAATGTAGCATTATGTTACTTATTCCATAAATGTATTCTTTTCTCCCTAATCTTGCAACGTGAGCACGATATTATATTAAATTCCTGTCATTATTATAGCACTTCACCATGGTTTCGTGATTAGTGGATATTTATCAGTACAAAGTACCATTCTGTTAAATATGCAAGGTATTTTGCAATGTAAACAATGCTTGAGAGATTATAATTGTATTTTAATAAATTTTACACACTAAAATGGCATCTCATACAAATGTAATATTACAAAAGACAACAATTTTGCAAAATACAGAAGGCAATATTTCTCTCTTGTCTGAAATATTGACTCAGGAGAACATCTCATTTCTTCAAATTACAGTGATATCTTATTGTTGGAAGTGTACGGTTTCAAGTATATGTACAATTGGGCACATCAATAGAAAAATAGAAGGTGGATGTGCGGCGGCGTGCACCACCTAAAATCGTGCAAGCTTTATGTACTTGACGCGGAAAAACATGTTCATACCCTATAGGTATAACATACATATCACGCATGGCGATACATTGACAATGATGTAGTAGATTTGATTGAAAATATGCGAGAAAGCATAGTTGGCTTAAACCCCTGAAACCCATCTATATATACATGTAATTATCTTGTTAAAATGTATGTAATATAACATATTCCCAGAAATTTTCCATTGCAGTTACATACCTTCACGTAAAATTAGAGTTGAGCTTATATAGGAAAATGCAGGAACGACAACCCTGGTTTTCTCATTTTCCACTCAGAAGTGTTAACTTTCGTTACTATTTTAACACAGTGACGAATTTTCTAACGACTGTACAGTAATATATTTCCTAACCTTATGATCAATTCATAGCTTAGATATTTCTATGAGACGTCATTAATACCACCCACGACTATAAGCATTTTTTTCTTAGCTAAGACTTTTCTAAAAGTTTGCGAACACCTTACAAAACCTCTAAAATGCTTTATGAATACCGCCCCAGGCTGGTCTCTATATTTGTTGCGTGCCGGTATTTTAAACAATTCACGTTGTTTTCTAGTTGTTTGACCGACTTCTCAGAAGTGTCGAGAGTGTTGTCATTAGCATATTGTATATCCGTTTTATTGTACATGTACAGGTTCCCTTAGACCTTTACATAACAGACTCCCCAGTACATTAACTGGTATATAGTCGCTTTGCAGATGTCCCATTATGTAGTACTAAGTGAATAAACATCTTTAATATAGATGATATGTTTCATTCTCTGTGAAATATTTCTAAGTGGAATGTGCAAGATTGGCACAGAAACATATATAAATATAGATAGCATTATTATTTCACTGTTACACGTATGATATGTTCATTAATGTCAAAATGTTTTTCCTTGCAGATTACAGGGACAAGACCTGTAAGTATAAGTATGCTTCTACAATGTCACACATTAACATCCTTACATCTTCTCGGAAAAATATATAGTTGTATTCAGTAAAATAAAAATATAAATTTGTCAAGAGGCAATGTGATCATGCACCAGTGGCACTTTTAATTAACTAAAAATTACAAGTCGAAGACAAACCTTTATATACATGTACATTTACATTTGTATTATTGCAGTTTTAATTATTTCAGTTTTAGGTATTGTAACATGTAAACGAATATTCAATGCATATTCAATGCATTATTACAGTATCATCAATATCATACCACTATGCATGTAATGGTTTGAAGAATGGTGTTCTTATTTTCAACTATTATTAGTCGTATTCGTTAGCTTTCTTTCGGTCGCTGAAATTCAGATTTGACTGAGGATTTGTTTCCATTTATATTCTTATCTTGGCGGTGGTGAATACAGCTGGTTAAATTTTTGCGGATAGTGTTGAACGGCCAATTCGAGACCGCGTAAGTTTAAGAACATCGAACAAATGCGTATGCAGTATCACGTTGATCATTTATATTACCACGGACGGAAAGGGCTGACGTAAGCATTCTTTCCAGTAGGTAAATTAATCAATTTCAAACTAATCATCGAAACATACAAAAAGTCCCAATAAGAGTCATTAATACTAGTGTCCAATCCACTTTCAGAAGTTTCTACATCAATACAAAACGTAGTTATTTCTTACCTTGTCGACCGGTTAATTTAAGGTAGCTGAATATGAATATGTTTTGTTGAAGAGGTTGAGTTTGACCTAATCAATACTTGTGTTCAGATGAATATTTATTTCGCACACGGTAAGTCACGGAAGTACAAGGCAATTTACAGAATTCGCGACAAGGTCAAACATGACGTAAACATCAGCCAATGAGCGTAAATTTGTTTCTCATACATTGCGGATGGAATACCTTAAACAAATACATGAACGACTGTTGCAGTTAAAATGGATGTTAATTACCCTTATTGGGTATTCAAATGTTACCATTAGATCATTTATTGGAGTTTTAATGGAATTGATTTAAACGAGCACAGAAGGGAGAAATTCCATAACAATTCAAACAAAGATCTATGAATCAATTTTAGTTCACCACTTGTAATCCTTTCTGAAGCCAATCAATTTGTGTAGATCCTCAATATTCAATACAACTATCCATCATTGTAGAATATTGATTGGCGACTATACCTGGTGAACTATTTAGGCCCATTAATTGTCACTTTGTCTCTACAATGGACGTTCTGCAGTCTTTTTATATGAGACAATAATTTATTATAAGGAAGTTAATAAGTTTTATTCTAGATTATGGATAAATAATATTATATATACAATGTATTATATGTTTTTATTAAGAGCGCATAATACATGGAGATTTGTTATGTACATATTGTAGTGATTTGGAGAAATTTCAAATGTGCATTTAAAACGAAAGGCAGGGGAGAAATTAATCAACACATACATACATTGTAGTGAGTTTGTACAGTTTTGGTCAAGTGATATTGCCAAACAATAATACATTTTGTAATACAACATTTTTCTATGTGCCATTTTATCTTCAGACAGGATGTGGATAGATAGATCTTTTCGTGTTATACAAGGTGGAACAGAGGATATAGAAGACTGCTCTGGTATGTGTCTACACGTACGCAGTACTTGATTTTTATACATGTCTTGAAGTGACATGCCTGTTTGTCTATTCTCTGATGGATATATGGTAGTTTCATGCAACTTGAAATTAATTTCAAAAGGACTGCGTGGAACTGCTCCCTATTATTTTGTCTTGATCTAACTAGGGAAGTTTTGACTATGATTGCAGCCCTATCTCTATGTTTTTATTTAATGTTAGTTTGATAATTGTTGCTGAACCGACAATAACCTCTTGAATAAATCTTCATTAGAAATTTTGACAAATCGATGTTTTCAGTGACAACAAAGTTAATATTATGTTTCAGTGCTTGTTTTTGAGTTATTTACGATGCGTTAGAAGATATACAAATTCCACATTTACACCCTACCGGATGTTTGGGTATAGGTTTTTGTCCAACCGTACGTTACAATTTTGTCCGGTTCTTATCTCTAAAGTTAAGAGAGGAACATTGGTGACAATAACAGGGGATATTAGGAGGACGTGCAGTGTACCAGAACCATAACCATATAATATTTATGTTTTGATATCTCTCTTTATTTAAATATAATGGGATACAATATAATTTATTAACTTTGATTCTTATATATTCTGATATAAACAATATTATTATTTTTGGGTTTTCATAACAGACCCACATTTTAACGCTCGAACTATCGTAAGCATGTCAAATGTTTAAATTTATGAATACATATTTAAAACAGAAGACAGAATGTATAGATTTAGTGATTAGATATGTTGTATTTAGTCACAACTGATGCATACCTTAAGGATAATATTACACATGTTTAAGTTTTATCGGTGTATACACTATACTGGGGGCAATTCAATGTGCCGGGTAAGCCCCTCCGACTGCACAAACTATGTGCACAAAGTTTGTTTTATTTACCTGCAAAGTTGTTCTCAATCAAGACGAATGCTTTGACTGAATTTAATAACATGGGCGTTATATTCTGAGGATTGAGTTTCATTTTATAAATCCGATTCAAAGTTTAACATATATCTTTTATTGATACCTATTTAGAAAAGAAAGTTCAATTTATTTGATCGACATCTCGAAAGTGTATAAATTGACCAGATATCATAACAGCTAGGGTGACCGCATACCGAACACATACGCCGAACTAAAACTCATTATTCCTTTCTTAAATATGTAATGAAAAATCAATTTCCCCAATTGACGTCATTAACGTAACGCTTACCGTCTACAATACCCGAGTGCCGGATATTCCATCCGTACCCGAAGCTAGCGAACATTTCATTTTCTTGTATACCTTTTTTAAGAAATAAAGGACAACATTAAATAAAACGACTAACTTTAAAGGTCTTTTTTCTTATAGTTACGTATTATTTTATAAATTAATTTAAATTCTTATTCGATCGTAATTGACGTCATTATGGGACGTCATCAGCATTAGACTCCTTCTATACCGGGGGGAATATAAAGAGTTTTCCAGCAGCGGTACAAACGCGGCAAATCCAAGTCATATTTATATTTTTAGATGACATACTTACAGTCAATGTTCAATTCATTTACATATATTTTCAATTTTTCACAGAAGGAAGAGTTGACAACGACCATACTGTGTTTTGCTCTGAAAACTCTACGTGCTGGGCACTTATTGATATGGGAAGAAGTCTTTTGATTGAAGAAGCGGATGTTTATGGTAAATATATGAAATTCTATTAATCAACATTTATATTTCCCCCTCAGTTGTAATTGCAGTGAACTTGTAAACTCTTGTGCTGTATGATAAATACGGAATAGTTGACACTTGCAAACGTACGTGATACAATTATTACGATATATGTGAAATATGTATGATTCAGTAATTGACGCAATATTCAATATAAGCACAAACTCGAGCAGATACCAAAACATACATATTTATAAGAAACGTAATATTGCGTGTTTGGATAACTCTGGGCTGTGCAAAATGAAAACATACTTATGTCAGTTCTGAAAATGATGAATAATGTGTAGCATCGAACACCAATGACATGCGTATTTTTGTTTATTTATTAAAGTCTCATCTTTGTACAAAACATAGATATACATATAGTAAAGGCTATACAAACATAAAACATTGCACAAAGCCATTCAGAAAAGAACTCAAATTATAAGAGACTATACAAGCATACATCTCATACATAAAATTATACAAAATGTATACGATATATATTATAAGACTATCGTGTAGCCAAACTGTTAACATAAATATTTAATTTTAAACTATAATCGTGTGACTTAAAAGGAAACATTTACAAAACACATATTTGTTTACCATTAAAATAAACGCACGTATGTTTTAATTCAGTCTTTATAGCGGTTATGTGCGTGGTTATCTAGATGTTAAATCGATTTAAACTCCAAGTATTTTACTGTCAGTTCCAAGGTTGTAAATTGCTGTGTTGTTATTATTTATTTATGTTTTTGATGTAAATGTATGTTGAGTTACCTTTTTCTATGTGCATTTTTTTCACTTGACATAGTATTCATATTTTTGCCCCTCTCCTCTTTCGGCCTATTATTGCTGACTTTCTGGCCTTGTTCTGTGATATATTCCATCATTTAAACTTAACCCTTGTCGTCCCCCTACATTGCCCTTAGTAGTGTGTTATGATCGACCAGACCATTCATTGTACCCCTATTCCCATTCAAGTCTACCCTTGCACCCCTTCATTGCCTAATGTTAGGTAGAATGTTCTTTTCACTGAGCTCTGTTTGGGGAGGCATTGTTTGGTGTATGTGACGTTTCCTGTAGCAACTTAATCTCTTTTTCAGATGACACATATGTTTCAGATGTCAATTATTTTGTTCAAGCTGGGAATGACAAATGGGAATTAATCAGATATGGTGGTGAGAAAGTACCTCTTTATACTGGACGTATCCGGTAAGTTTGTTTCATTTCGTCATTACAGGGTTTTAGATTTATACCACATAACCTAGGAATGATTGAAAACTATTGAAGACACACCGGTATCCGTTACTTTAAATATTTAAGAGGCATTCTCTGTTGTTATCAACGAAAATACAGTGTCCCCGTAGTAATGGTAATCGTATCACACCTTTATAGGCATTTTGACAGATTGAGAGTTAAAATGTAAACTTCAGATGCACAAAAGAACAATAATCGTACGTAATTACTTTGACGAAATAACAATATATTTGACATAAACCATATTATACTAATCAAACCGGCTTAAGAAAATGAATTGCATATGAATCAACTTTGAGAACTTGATAGTTTTACTACATGTAACTTTTCAAGTATTTCAAGTAAAGTTAAATTGCCTATTATAGATAAACTGTGGATCATTAACACAGTCATGGCATCATCATTATATTATACACACATGGTGGTCATTATCACAGTCATGGTATCATCATTATATTATATTATATTATACACACATGATGGTCATTATCACAGTCATGGCATCATCATTATATTATACACACATGGTGGTCATTATCACAGTCATGGTATCATCATTATATTATACACACATGGTGGTCATTATCACAGTCATGGTATCATCATTATATTATACACACATGGTGGTCATTATCACAGTCATGGCATCATCATTATATTATACACACATGGTGGTCATTATCACAGTCATGGCATCATCATTATATTATACACACATGGTGGTCATTATCACAGTCATGGTATCATCATTATATTATACACACATGGTGGTCATTATCACAGTCATGGCATCATCATTATATTATACACACATGGTGGTCATTAACACAGTCATGGTATCATCATTATATTATACACACATGGTGGTCATTATCACAGTCATGGCATCATCATTATATTATACACACATGGTGGTCATTATCACAGTCATGGTATCATCATTATATTATACACACATGGTGGTCATTATCACAGTCATGGCATCATCATTATATTATACACACATGGTGGTCATTATCACAGTCATGGCATCATCATTATATTATACACACATGGTGGTCATTATCACAGTCATGGCATCATCATTATATTATACACACATGGTGGTCATTATCACAGTCATGGTATCATCATTATATTATACACACATGGTGGTCCTTATCACAGCCATGGTATCATCATTATATTATACACACATGGTGGTCATTATCACAGTCATGGCATCATCATTATATTATACACACATGGTGGTCATTATCACAGTCATGGTATCATCATTATATTATACACACATGATGGTCATTATCACAGTCATGGCATCATCATTATATTATACACACATGGTGGTCATTATCACAGTCATGGCATCATCATTATATTATACACACATGGTGGTCATTATCACAGTCATGGTATCATCATTATATTATACACATGATGGTCATTATCACAGCCATGGTATCATCATTATATTATACACACATGGTGGTCATTATCACAGTCATGGTATCATCATTATATTATACACACATGGTGGTCATTATCACAGTCATGGTATCATCATTATATTATACACACATGGTGGTCATTATCACAGTCATGGCATCATCATTATATTATACACACATGGTGGTCATTATCACAGTCATGGTATCATCATTATATTATACACACATGATGGTCATTATCACAGTCATGGTATCATCATTATATTATACACACATGATGGTCATTATCACAGTCATGGTAACATCATTATATTATACACACATGGTGGTCATTATCACAGTCATGGCATCATCATTATATTATACACACATGGTGGTCATTATCACAGTCATGGCATCATCATTATATTATACACACATGGTGGTCATTATCACAGCCATGGCATCATCATTATATTATACACACATGATGGTCATTATCACAGTCATGGCATCATCATTATATTATACACACATGGTGGTCATTAACACAGTCATGGTATCATCATTATATTATACACACATGGTGGTCATTATCACAGTCATGGTATCATCATTATATTATACACACATGGTGGTCATTATCACAGTCATGGTATCATCATTATATTATACACACATGATGGTCATTATCACAGTCATGGTATCATCATTATATTATACACACATGATGGTCATTATCACAGTCATGGTATCATCATTATATTATACACACATGGTGGTCATTATCACAGCCATGGTATCATCATTATATTATACACACATGATGGTCATTATCACAGCCATGGTATCATCATTATATTATACACACATGGTGGTCATTATCACAGTCATGGTATCATCATTATATTATACACACATGATGGTCATCATCACAGCCATGGTATCATCATTATATTATACACACATGATGGTCATTATCACAGTCATGGCATCATCATTATATTATACACACATGATGGTCATTATCACAGCCATGGTATCATCATTATATTATACACACATGATGGTCATTATCACAGTCATGGTATCATCATTATATTATACACACATGATGGTCATTATCACAGTCATGGTATCATCATTATATTATACACACATGATGGTCATTATCACAGCCATGGTATCATCATTATATTATACACACATGGTGGTCATTATCACAGTCATGGTATCATCATTATATTATACACACATGGTGGTCATTATCACAGTCATGGTATCATCATTATATTATACACACATGATGGTCATTATCACAGTCATCTTATCATCATTATATTATACACACATGATGGTCATTATCACAGCCATGGTATCATCATTATATTATACACACATGGTGGTCATTATCACAGCCATGGCATCATCATTATATTATACACACATGGTGGTCATTATCACAGTCATGGCATCATCATTATATTATACACACATGGTGGTCATTATCACAGTCATGGCATCATCATTATATTATACACACATGGTGGTCATTAACACAGTCATGGTATCATCATTATATTATACACACATGGTGGTCATTATCACAGTCATGGTATCATCATTATATTATACACACATGGTGGTCATTATCACAGTCATGGTATCATCATTATATTATACACACATGATGGTCATTATCACAGTCATGGTATCATCATTATATTATACACACATGATGGTCATTATCACAGTCATGGTATCATCATTATATTATACACACATGATGGTCATTATCACAGCCATGGTATCATCATTATATTATACACACATGATGGTCATTATCACAGCCATGGTATCATCATTATATTATACACACATGGTGGTCATTATCACAGTCATGGTATCATCATTATATTATACACACATGATGGTCATTATCACAGCCATGGTATCATCATTATATTATACACACATGATGGTCATTATCACAGTCATGGCATCATCATTATATTATACACACATGATGGTCATTATCACAGCCATGGTATCATCATTATATTATACACACATGATGGTCATTATCACAGTCATGGTATCATCATTATATTATACACACATGATGGTCATTATCACAGTCATGGTATCATCATTATATTATACACACATGATGGTCATTATCACAGTCATGGTATCATCATTATATTATACACACATGATGGTCATTATCACAGTCATGGTATCATCATTATATTATACACACATGATGGTCATTATCACAGTCATCTTATCATCATTATATTATACACACATGGTGGTCATTATCACAGTCATGGCATCATCATTATATTATACACACATGGTGGTCATTATCACAGTCATGGCATCATCATTATATTATACACACATGGTGGTCATTATCACAGCCATGGCATCATCATTATATTATACACACATGATGGTCATTATCACAGTCATGGCATCATCATTATATTATACACACATGGTGGTCATTAACACAGTCATGGTATCATCATTATATTATACACACATGGTGGTCATTATCACAGTCATGGTATCATCATTATATTATACACACATGGTGGTCATTATCACAGTCATGGTATCATCATTATATTATACACACATGATGGTCATTATCACAGTCATGGTATCATCATTATATTATACACACATGGTGGTCATTATCACAGCCATGGTATCATCATTATATTATACACACATGATGGTCATTATCACAGCCATGGTATCATCATTATATTATACACACATGGTGGTCATTATCACAGTCATGGTATCATCATTATATTATACACACATGATGGTCATTATCACAGCCATGGTATCATCATTATATTATACACACATGATGGTCATTATCACAGCCATGGTATCATCATTATATTATACACACATGATGGTCATTATCACAGCCATGGTATCATCATTATATTATACACACATGATGGTCATTATCACAGTCATGGTATCATCATTATATTATACACACATGATGGTCATTATCACAGTCATGGTATCATCATTATATTATACACACATGATGGTCATTATCACAGTCATGGTATCATCATTATATTATACACACATGATGGTCATTATCACAGTCTTGGTATCATCATTATATTATACACACATGATGGTCATTATCACAGTCATGGTATCATCATTATATTATACACACATGATGGTCATTATCACAGCCATGGTATCATCATTATATTATACACACATGGTGGTCATTATCACAGTCATGGTATCATCATTATATTATACACACATGGTGGTCATTATCACAGCCATGGTATCATCATTATATTATACACACATGGTGGTCATTATCACAGCCATGGCATCATCATTATATTATACACACATGATGGTCATTATCACAGTCATGGCATCATCATTATATTATACACACATGATGGTCATTATCACAGTCATGGTATCATCATTATATTATATACACATGGTGGTCATTATCACAGTCATGGTATCATCATTATATTATACACACATGGTGGTCATTATCACAGTCATGGTATCATCATTATATTATACACACATGGTGGTCATTATCACAGTCATGGTATCATCATTATATTATACACACATGGTGGTCATTATCACAGTCATGGCATCATCATTATATTATACACACATGGTGGTCATTAACACAGTCATGGTATCATCATTATATTATACACACATGGTAGTCATTATCACAGTCATGGTATCATCATTATGTTATACACACATGGTGGTCATTATCACAGTCATGGTATCATCATTATATTATACACACATGATGGTCATTATCACAGTCATGGTATCATCATTATATTATACACACATGGTGGTCATTATCACAGCCATGGTATCATCATTATATTATACACACATGATGGTCATTATCACAGCCATGGTATCATCATTATATTATACACACATGGTGGTCATTATCACAGTCATGGTATCATCATTATATTATACACACATGATGGTCATTATCACAGCCATGGTATCATCATTATATTATACACACATGATGGTCATTATCACAGCCATGGTATCATCATTATATTATACACACATGATGGTCATTATCACAGCCATGGTATCATCATTATATTATACACACATGATGGTCATTATCACAGTCATGGTATCATCATTATATTATACACACATGATGGTCATTATCACAGTCATGGTATCATCATTATATTATACACACATGATGGTCATTATCACAGTCATGGTATCATCATTATATTATACACACATGATGGTCATTATCACAGTCTTGGTATCATCATTATATTATACACACATGATGGTCATTATCACAGTCATGGTATCATCATTATATTATACACACATGATGGTCATTATCACAGCCATGGTATCATCATTATATTATACACACATGGTGGTCATTATCACAGTCATGGTATCATCATTATATTATACACACATGGTGGTCATTATCACAGCCATGGGATCATCATTATATTATACACACATGGTGGTCATTATCACAGCCATGGCATCATCATTATATTATACACACATGATGGTCATTATCACAGTCATGGCATCATCATTATATTATACACACATGATGGTCATTATCACAGTCATGGTATCATCATTATATTATATACACATGGTGGTCATTATCACAGTCATGGTATCATCATTATATTATACACACATGGTGGTCATTATCACAGTCATGGTATCATCATTATATTATACACACATGGTGGTCATTATCACAGTCATGGTATCATCATTATATTATACACACATGGTGGTCATTATCACAGTCATGGCATCATCATTATATTATACACACATGGTGGTCATTATCACAGTCATGGTATCATCATTATATTATACACACATGGTGGTCATTATCACAGTCATGGTATCATCATTATATTATACACACATGGTGGTCATTATCACAGTCATGGCATCATCATTATATTATACACACATGGTGGTCATTATCACAGTCATGGTATCATCATTATATTATACACACATGGTGGCCATTATCACAGTCATGGTATCATCATTATATTATACACACATGGTGGTCATTAACACAGTCATGGTATCATCATTATATTATACACACATGGTGGTCATTAACACAGTCATGGTATCATCATTATATTATACACACATGGTGGTCATTATCACAGCCATGGCATCATCATTATATTATACACACATGGTGGTCATTATCACAGTCATGGCATCATCATTATATTATATACACATGGTGGTCATTATCACAGTCATGGCATCATCATTATATTATACACACATGGTGGTCATTATCACAGTCATGGTATCATCATTATATTATACACACATGGTGGCCATTATCACAGTCATGGTATCATCATTATATTATACACACATGGTGGTCATTAACACAGTCATGGTATCATCATTATATTATACACACATGGTGGTCATTAACACAGTCATGGTATCATCATTATATTATACACACATGGTGGTCATTATCACAGCCATGGCATCATCATTATATTATACACACATGGTGGTCATTATCACAGTCATGGCATCATCATTATATTATATACACATGGTGGTCATTATCACAGTCATGGCATCATCATTATATTATACACACATGGTGGTCATTATCACAGTCATGGTATCATCATTATATTATACACACATGGTGGTCATTATCACAGTCATGGCATCATCATTATATTATACACACATGATGGTCATTATCACAGTCATGGTATCATCATTATATTATATACACATGATGGTCATTATCACAGTCATGGTATCATCATTATATTATATACACATGGTGGTCATTATCACAGTCATGGTATCATCAATATATTATACACACATGGTGGTCATTAACACAGTCATTGTATCATCATTATATTATATACACATGATGGTCATTATCACAGTCATGGTATCATCATTATATTATATACACATGGTGGTCATTATCACAGTCATGGTATCATCATTATATTATATACACATGGTGGTCATTGTCACAGTCATGGTATCATCATTATATTATACACACATGGTGGTCATTATCACAGTCATGGTATCATCATTATATTATACACACATGGTGGTCATTAACACAGTCATGGTATCATCATTATATTATACACACATGGTGGTCATTATCACAGTCATGGCATCATCATTATATTATACACACATGGTGGTCATTATCACAGTCATGGTATCATCATTATATTATACACACATGATGGTCATTATCACAGTCATGGTATCATTATTATATTACACACACATGGTGGTCATTATCACAGCCATGGTATCATTATTATATTATACACACATGGTGGTCATTATCACATTCATGGTATCATCATTATATTATACACACATGATGGTCATTAACACAGTCATGGTATCATCATTATATTATACACACATGGTGGTCATTATCACAGTCATGGTATCATCATTATATTATACACACATGGTGGTCATTATCACAGTCATGGTATCATCATTATATTATACACACATGGTGGTCATTATCACAGTCATGGTATCATCATTATATTATACACACATGGTGGTCATTATCACAGTCATGGTATCATCATTATATTATACACACATGGTGGTCATTATCACAGTCATGGTATCATCATTATATTATACACACATGGTGGTCATTATCACAGTCATGGTATCATCATTATATTATACACACATGGTGGTCATTAACACAGTCATGGTATCATTATTATATTATACACACATGGTGGTCATTAACACAGTCATGGTATCATCATTATATTATACACACATAGTGGTCATTAACACAGTCATGGTATCATCATTATATTATACACACATAGTGGTCATTATCACAGTCATGGTATCATCATTATATTATACACACATGGTGGTCATTATCACAGTCATGGTATCATCATTATATTATACACACATGATGGTCATTATCACAGTCATGGTATCATCATTATATTATACACACATGATGGTCATTATCACAGTCATGGTATCATCATTATATTATACACACATGATGGTCATTATCACAGTCATGGCATCATCATTATATTATACACACATGGTGGTCATTATCACAGTCATGGCATCATCATTATATTATACACACATGATGGTCATTATCACAGTCATGGCATCATCATTATATTATACACACATGGTGGTCATTATCACAGTCATGGCATCATCATTATACTATACACACATGATGGTCATTATCACAGTCATGGTATCATCATTATATTATACACACATGATGGTCATTATCACAGTCATGGCATCATCATTATATTATACACACATGGTGGTCATTATCACAGTCATGGTATCATCATTATATTATACACACATGATGGTCATTATCACAGTCATGGTATCATCATTATATTATACACACATGGTGGTCATTATCACAGTCATGGTATCATCATTATATTATACACACATGATGGTCATTATCACAGTCATGGCATCATCATTATATTATACACACATGATGGTCATTATCACAGTCATGGCATCATCATTATATTATACACACATGATGGTCATTATCACAGTCATGGCATCATCATTATATTATACACACATGATGGTCATTATCACAGTCATGGCATCATCATTATATTATACACACATGATGGTCATTATCACAGTCATGGTATCATCATTATATTATACACACATGGTGGTCATTAACACAGTCATGGTATCATCATTATATTATACACACATAGTGGTCATTATCACTGCCATGGTATCATCATTATATTATACACACATGGTGGTCATTAACACAGTCATGGTATCATCATTATATTATACACACATGGTGGTCATTGTCACAGTCATGGCATCATCATTATATTATACACACATGATGGTCATTAACACAGTCATGGTATCATCATTATATTATACACACATGGTGGTCATTACCACAGCCATGGTATCATCATTATATTATATACACATGATGGTCATTAACACAGTCATGGTATCATTATTATATTATATACACATGGTGGTCATTATCACAGTCATGGTATCATCATTATATTATACACACATGGTGGTCATTATCACAGTCATTGCATCATCATTATATTATACACACATGGTGGTCATTATCACAGTCATGGTATCATCATTATATTATATACACATGGTGGTCATTATCACAGTCATGGTATCATCATTATATTATACACACATGGTGGTCATTATCACAGTCATGGCATCATCATTATATTATATACACATGGTGGTCATTATCACAGTCATGGTATCATCATTATATTATACACACATGGTGGTCATTATCACAGCCATGGTATCATCATTATATTATATACACATGATGGTCATTAACACAGTCATGGTATCATTATTATATTATATACACATGGTGGTCATTATCACAGTCATGGTATCATCATTATATTATACACACATGGTGGTCATTATCACAGTCATTGCATCATCATTATATTATACACACATGGTGGTCATTATCACAGTCATGGTATCATCATTATATTACATACACATGGTGGTCATTATCACAGTCATGGTATCATCATTATATTATACACACATGATGGTCATTATCACAGTCATGGCATCATCATTATATTATACACACATGGTGGTCATTATCACAGTCATGGCATCATCATTATATTATACACACATGATGGTCATTATCACAGTCATGGCATCATCATTATATTATACACACATGGTGGTCATTATCACAGTCATGGCATCATCATTATACTATACACACATGATGGTCATTATCACAGTCATGGGATCATCATTATATTATACACACATGATGGTCATTATCACAGTCATGGCATCATCGTTATATTATACACACATGGTGGTCATTATCACAGTCATGGTATCATCATTATATTATACACACATGATGGTCATTATCACAGTCATGGTATCATCATTATATTATACACACATGGTGGTCATTATCACAGCCATGGTATCATCATTATATTATATACACATGATGGTCATTAACACAGTCATGGTATCATTATTATATTATACACACATGGTGGTCATTATCACAGCCATGGTATCATCATTATATTATATACACATGATGGTCATTAACACAGTCATTGCATCATCATTATATTATACACACATGGTGGTCATTATCACAGTCATGGTATCATCATTATATTATATACACATGGTGGTCATTATCACAGTCATGGTATCATCATTATATTATACACACATGGTGGTCATTATCACAGTCATGGCATCATCATTATATTATATACACATGGTGGTCATTATCACAGTCATGGTATCATCATTATATTATACACACATGGTGGTCATTATCACAGTCATGGCATCATCATTATATTATATACACATGGTGGTCATTATCACAGTCATGGTATCATCATTATATTATACACACATGATGGTCATTATCACAGTCATGGTATCATCATTATATTATACACACATGGTGGTCATTATCACAGTCATGGTATCATCATTATAGTATACACACATGGTGGTCATTAACACAGTCATGGTATCATTATTATATTATACACACATGGTGGTCATTAACACAGTCATGGTATCATCATTATATTATACACACATAGTGGTCATTAACACAGTCATGGTATCATCATTATATTATACACACATAGTGGTCATTATCACAGTCATGGTATCATTATTATATTATACACACATGATGGTCATTATCACAGTCATGGCATCATCATTATATTATACACACATGGTGGTCATTATCACAGTCATGGTATCATCATTATATTATACACACATGATGGTCATTATCACAGTCATGGTATCATCATTATATTATACACACATGATGGTCATTATCACAGTCATGGTATCATCATTATATTATACACACATGATGGTCATTATCACAGTCATGGCATCATCATTATATTATACACACATGGTGGTCATTATCACAGTCATGGCATCATCATTATATTATACACACATGATGGTCATTATCACAGTCATGGCATCATCATTATATTATACACACATGGTGGTCATTATCACAGTCATGGCATCATCATTATACTATACACACATGATGGTCATTATCACAGTCATGGTATCATCATTATATTATACACACATGATGGTCATTATCACAGTCATGGCATCATCATTATATTATACACACATGGTGGTCATTATCACAGTCATGGTATCATCATTATATTATACACACATGATGGTCATTATCACAGTCATGGTATCATCATTATATTATACACACATGGTGGTCATTATCACAGTCATGGTATCATCATTATATTATACACACATGATGGTCATTATCACAGTCATGGCATCATCATTATATTATACACACATGATGGTCATTATCACAGTCATGGCATCATCATTATATTATACACACATGATGGTCATTATCACAGTCATGGCATCATCATTATATTATACACACATGATGGTCATTATCACAGTCATGGCATCATCATTATATTATACACACATGATGGTCATTATCACAGTCATGGCATCATCATTATATTATACACACATGATGGTCATTATCACAGTCATGGCATCATCATTATATTATACACACATGATGGTCATTATCACAGTCATGGTATCATCATTATATTATACACACATGGTGGTCATTATCACAGTCATGGCATCATCATTATATTATACACACATGATGGTCATTATCACAGTCATGGCATCATCATTATATTATACACACATGGTGGTCATTATCACAGTCATGGCATCATCATTATATTATACACACATGATGGTCATTATCACAGTCATGGCATCATCATTATATTATACACACATGATGGTCATTATCACAGTCATGGCATCATCATTATATTATACACACATGATGGTCATTATCACAGTCATGGTATCATCATTATATTATACACACATGATGGTCATTATCACAGTCATGGTATCATCATTATATTATACACACATGGTGGTCATTATCACAGTCATGGTATCATCATTATATTATACACACATGATGGTCATTATCACAGTCATGGTATCATCATTATATTATACACACATGGTGGTCATTATCACAGTCATGGCATCATCATTATATTATACACACATGATGGTCATTATCACAGTCATGGCATCATCATTATATTATACACACATGATGGTCATTATCACAGTCATGGCATCATCATTATATTATACACACATGATGGTCATTATCACAGTCATGGCATCATCATTATATTATACACACATGGTGGTCATTAACACAGTCATGGTATCATCATTATATTATACACACATAGTGGTCATTATCACAGCCATGGTATCATCATTATATTATACACACATGGTGGTCATTAACACAGTCATGGTATCATCATTATATTATACACACATAGTGGTCATTATCACAGCCATGGTATCATCATTATATTATACACACATGGTGGTCATTAACACAGTCATGGTATCATCATTATATTATACACACATGGTGGTCATTGTCACAGTCATGGCATCATCATTATATTATACACACATGATGGTCATTAACACAGTCATGGTATCATCATTATATTATACACACATGGTGGTCATTGTCACAGTCATGGCATCATCATTATATTATACACACATGATGGTCATTAACACAGTCATGGTATCATCATTATATTATACACACATGGTGGTCATTATCACAGCCATGGTATCATCATTATATTATATACACATGATGGTCATTAACACAGTCATGGTATCATTATTATATTATATACACATGGTGGTCATTATCACAGTCATGGTATCATCATTATATTATACACACATGGTGGTCATTATCACAGTCATGGCATCATCATTATATTATACACACATGGTGGTCATTATCACAGTCATGGTATCATCATTATATTATATACACATGGTGGTCATTATCACAGTCATGGTATCATCATTATATTATACACACATGGTGGTCATTATCACAGTCATGGCATCATCATTATATTATATACACATGGTGGTCATTATCACAGTCATGGTATCATCATTATATTATACACACATGGTGTTCATTATCACAGCCATGGTATCATCATTATATTATATACACATGGTGGTCATTATCACAGTCATGGTATCATCATTATATTATACACACATGATGGTCATTATCACAGTCATGGTATCATCATTATATTATACACACATGGTGGTCATTATCACAGCCATGGTATCATCATTATATTATATACACATGGTGGTCATTATCACAGTCATGGTATCATCATTATATTATATACACATGATGGTCATTATCACAGTCATGGTATCATCATTATATTATACACACATGGTGGTCATTATCACAGTCATGGCATCATCATTATATTATACACACATGGTGGTCATTATCACAGTCATGGCATCATCATTATATTATATACACATGATGGTCATTAACAGAGTCATGGTATCATCATTATATTATACACACATGGTGGTCATTATCACAGTCATGGCATCATCATTATATTATACACACATGATGGTCATTATCACAGCCATGGTATCATCATTATATTATACACACATAGTGGTCATTATCACAGTCATGGTATCATCATTATATTATATACACATGGTGGTCATTATCACAGCCATGGTATCATCATTATATTATACACACATGGTGGTCATTATCACAGTCATGGTATCATCATTATATTATACACACATGATGGTCATTATCACAGTCATGGTATCATCATTATATTATACACACATAGTGGTCATTATCACAGTCATGGTATCATCATTATATTATACACACATGGTGGTCATTATCACAGTCATGGTATCATCATTATATTATACACACATGGTGGTCATTATCACAGCCATGGTATCATCATTATATTATACACACATGGTGGTCATTATCACAGTCATGGTATCATCATTATATTATACACACATGGTGGTCATTATCACAGCCATGGTATCATCATTATATTATACACACATGGTGGTCATTAACACAGTCATGGTATCATCATTATATTATATACACATGGTGGTCATTATCACAGTCATGGTATCATCATTATATTATACACACATGGTGGTCATTATCACAGTCATGGCATCATCATTATATTATACACACATGGTGGTCATTATCACAGTCATGGTATCATCATTATATTATATACACATGGTGGTCATTATCACAGTCATGGTATCATCATTATATTATACACACATGGTGGTCATTATCACAGCCATGGTATCATCATTATATTATACACACATGGTGGTCATTATCACAGTCATGGTATCATCATTATATTATACACACATGGTGGTCATTATCACAGCCATGGTATCATCATTATATTATATACACATGGTGGTCATTATCACAGTCATGGTATCATCATTATATTATATACACATGATGGTCATTATCACAGTCATGGTATCATCATTATATTATACACACATGGTGGTCATTATCACAGTCATGGCATCATCATTATATTATACACACATGGTGGTCATTATCACAGTCATGGCATCATCATTATATTATATACACATGATGGTCATTAACAGAGTCATGGTATCATCATTATATTATACACACATGGTGGTCATTATCACAGTCATGGCATCATCATTATATTATACACACATGATGGTCATTATCACAGCCATGGTATCATCATTATATTATACACACATAGTGGTCATTATCACAGTCATGGTATCATCATTATATTATATACACATGGTAGTCATTATCACAGCCATGGTATCATCATTATATTATACACACATGGTGGTCATTATCACAGTCATGGTATCATCATTATATTATACACACATGATGGTCATTATCACAGTCATGGTATCATCATTATATTATACACACATAGTGGTCATTATCACAGTCATGGTATCATCATTATATTATACACACATGGTGGTCATTATCACAGTCATGGTATCATCATTATATTATACACACATGGTGGTCATTATCACAGCCATGGTATCATCATTATATTATACACACATGGTGGTCATTATCACAGTCATGGTATCATCATTATATTATACACACATGGTGGTCATTATCACAGCCATGGTATCATCATTATATTATACACACATGGTGGTCATTAACACAGTCATGGTATCATCATTATATTATATACACATGGTGGTCATTATCACAGTCATGGTATCATCATTATATTATACACACATGGTGGTCATTATCACAGTCATGGCATCATCATTATATTATACACACATGGTGGTCATTATCACAGTCATGGTATCATCATTATATTATATACACATGGTGGTCATTATCACAGTCATGGTATCATCATTATATTATACACACATGGTGGTCATTATCACAGCCATGGTATCATCATTATATTATACACACATGGTGGTCATTATCACAGTCATGGTATCATTATTATATTATACACACATGGTGGTCATTAACACAGTCATGGCATCATCATTATATTATACACACATGATGGTCATTAACACAGTCATGGCATCATCATTATATTATACACACATGGTGGTCATTAACACAGTCATGGCATCATCATTATATTATACACACATGATGGTCATTATCACAGTCATGGTATCATCATTATATTATACACACATGGTGGTCATTAACATAGTCATGGTATCATCATTATATTATACACACATGGTGGTCATTAACACAGTCATGGTATCATCATTATATTATACACACATGGTGGTCATTAACACAGTCATGGTATCATCATTATAGTATACACACATGGTGGTCATTAACACAGTCATGGTATCATCATTATATTATACACACATGGTGGTCATTATCACAGCCATGGTATCATCATTATATTATATACACATGGTGGTCATTATCACAGTCATGGCATCATCATTATATTATACACACATAGTGGTCATTATCACAGTCATGGTATCATCATTATATTATACACACATAGTGGTCATTAACACAGTCATGGTATCATCATTATATTATACACACATGGTGGTCATTATCACAGCCATGGTATCATCATTATATTATACACACATGGTGGTCATTATCACAGTCATGGTATCATTATTATATTATATACACATGGTGGTCATTATCACAGTCATGGCATCATCATTATATTATACACACATGGTGGTCATTATCACAGCCATGGTATCATCATTATATTATACACACATGGTGGTCATTATCACAGTCATGGCATCATCATTATATTATACACACATAGTGGTCATTATCACAGTCATGGTATCATCATTATATTATACACACATAGTGGTCATTAACACAGTCATGGTATCATCATTATATTATACACACATGGTGGTCATTATCACAGCCATGGTATCATCATTATATTATACACACATGGTGGTCATTATCACAGTCATGGTATCATTATTATATTATACACACATGGTGGTCATTATCACAGTCATGGTATCATTATTATATTATACACACATGGTGGTCATTATCACAGCCATGGTATCATTATTATATTATACACACGTGGTGGTCATTATCACAGTCATGGTATCATCATTATATTATATACACATGGTGGTCATTATCACAGCCATGGCATCATCATTATATTATACACACATGGTGGTCATTATCACAGTCATGGTATCATCATAATATTAAACACACATAGTGGTCGTTATCACAGTCATGGTATCATCATTATATTATACACACATGGTGGTCATTATCACAGTCATGGTATCATCATTATATTATACACACATGATGGTCATTAACACAGTCATGGTATCATCATTATATTATACACACATGATGGTCATTAACACAGTCATGGTATCATCATTATATTATACACACATGGTGGTCATTAACACAGTCATGGTATCATCATTATATTATACACACATGGTGGTCATTATCACAGTCATGGTATCATCATTATATTATACACACATGGTGGTCATTATCACAGTCATGGTATCATCATTATATTATACACACATGGTGGTCATTAACACAGTCATGGTATCATCATTATATTATATACACATGGTGGTCATTAACACAGTCATGGCATCATCATTATATTATACACACATGATGGTCATTATCACAGTCATGGTATCATCATTATATTATACACACATGGTGGTCATTAACACAGTCATGGCATCATCATTATATTATACACACATGATGGTCATTATCACAGTCATGGTATCATCATTATATTATACACACATGGTGGTCATTAACACAGTCATGGCATCATCATTATATTATACACACATGATGGTCATTATCACAGTCATGGTATCATCATTATATTATACACACATGGTGGTCATTAACACAGTCATGGTATCATCATTATATTATACACACATGGTGGTCATTATCACAGTCATGGCATCATCATTATATTATACACATATGGTGGTCATTATCTCAGTCATGGTATCATCATTATATTATATACACATGATGGTCATTAACACAGTCATGGTATCATTATTATATTATATACACATGATGGTCATTAACACAGTCATGGTATCATCATTATATTATATACACATGATGGTCATTAACACAGTCATGGTATCATCATTATATTATATACACATGATGGTCATTAACACAGTCATGGTATCATCATTATATTATACACACATGATGGTCATTAACACAGTCATGGTATCATCATTATATTATACACACATGGTGGTCATTAACACAGTCATGGTATCATCATTATATTATACACACATGGTGGTCATTATCACAGTCATGGTATCATCATTATATTATATACACATGATGGTCATTAACACAGTCATGGTATCATCATTATATTATACACACTTGGTGGTCATTAACACAGTCATGGTATCATCATTATATTATACACACATGATGGTCATTAACACAGTCATGGTATCATCATTATATTATACACACATGATGGTCATTAACACAGTCATGGTATCATCATTATATTATACACACATGATGGTCATTATCACAGTCATGGTATCATCATTATTTTATACACACATGGTGGTCATTAACACAGTCATGGTATCATCATTATATTATACACACATGATGGTCATTAACACAGTCATGGTATCATCATTATATTATACACACATGATGGTCATTAACACAGTCATGGTATCATCATTATATTATACACACATGGTGGTCATTATCACAGTCATGGTATCATCATTATATTATACACACATGGTGGCCATTAACACAGTCATGGTATCATTATTATATTATACACACATGGTGGCCATTAACACAGTCATGGTATCATTATTATATTATATACACATGGTGGTCATTAACACAGTCATGGTATCATCATTATATTATACACACATGATGGTCATTAACACAGTCATGGTATCATCATTATATTATACACACATGGTGGTCATTATCACAGTCATGGCATCATCATTATATTATACACACATGGTGGTCATTATCACAGTCATGGCATCATCATTATATTATACACACATGGTGGTCATTACCACAGCCATGGCATCATCATTATATTATACACACATGATGGTCATTATCACAGTCATGGTATCATCATTATATTATACACACATGGTGGTCATTATCACAGCCATGGCATCATCATTATATTATACACACATGGTGGTCATTATCACAGCCATGGTATCATCATTATATTATACACACATGGTGGTCATTATCACAGTCATGGTATCATCATTATATTATACACACATGGTGGTCATTATCACAGCCATGGCATCATCATTATATTATACACACATGATGGTCATTATCACAGCCATGGCATCATCATTATATTATACACACATGGTGGTCATTATCACAGCCATGGCATCATCATTATATTATACACACATGGTGGTCATTATCACAGTCATGGTATCATCATTATATTATACACACATGATGGTCATTAACACAGTCATGGTATCATCATTATATTATACACACATGATGGTCATTATCACAGTCATGGTATCATCATTATATTATACACACATGGTGGTCATTATCACAGTCATGGTATCATCATTATATTATACACACATGGTGGTCATTATCACAGTCATGGCATCATCATTATATTATACACATGGTGGTCATTATCACAGTCATGGTATCATCATTATATTATATACACATGATGGTCATTATCACAGTCATGGTATCATTATTATATTATACACACATGGTGGTCATTATCACAGTCATGGCATCATCATTATATTATACACACATGGTGGTCATTATCACAGTCATGGCATCATCATTATATTATACACACATGGTGGTCATTATCACAGTCATGGCATCATCATTATATTATACACACATGGTGGTCATTATCACAGTCATGGCATCATCATTATTTTATACACACATGGTGGTCATTATCACAGTCATGGCATCATCATTATATTATACACACATGGTGGTCATTATCACAGTCATGGCATCATCATTATATTATACACACATGGTGGTCATTAACACAGTCATGGTATCATCATTATATTATACACACATGGTGGTCATTATCACAGTCATGGTATCATCATTATATTATACACACATGGTGGTCATTAACACAGTCATGGTATCATCATTATATTATACACACATTGTGGTCATTAACACAGTCATGGTATCATCATTATATTATACACACATAGTGGTCATTATCACAGTCATGGTATCATCATTATATTATACACACATGGTGGTCATTATCACAGTCATGGTATCATCATTATATTATACACACATGATGGTCATTATCACAGTCATGGTATCATCATTATATTATACACACATGATGGTCATTAACACAGTCATGGTATCATCATTATATTATATACACATGATGGTCATTATCACAGTCATGGTATCATCATTATATTATATACACATGATGGTCATTATCACAGTCATGGTATCATCATTATATTATACACACATGATGGTCATTATCACAGTCATGGTATCATTATTATATTATATACACATGGTGGTCATTAACACAGTCATGGTATCATCATTATATTATACACATGGTGGTCATTAACACAGTCATGGTATCATCATTATATTATACACACATGGTGGTCATTATCACAGTCATGGTATCATCATTATATTATACACACATGGTGGTCATTAACACAGTCATGGTATCATCATTATATTATACACACATGGTGGTCATTAACACAGTCATGGTATCATCATTATATTATACACACATGGTGGTCATTATCACAGTCATGGTATCATCATTATATTATACACACATGGTGGTCATTAACACAGTCATGGTATCATTATTATATTATACACACATGGTGGTCATTAACACAGTCATGGTATCATTATTATATTATACACACATGGTGGTCATTAACACAGTCATGGTATCATCATTATATTATACACACATGGTGGTCATTAACACAGTCATGGTATCATTATTATATTATACACACATGGTGGTCATTAACACAGTCATGGTATCATCATTATATTATACACACATGGTGGTCATTAACACAGTCATGGCATCATCATTATATTATACATACATGATGGTCATTATCACAGTCATGGTATCATCATTATATTATACACACATGGTGGTCATTATCACAGTCATGGTATCATCATTATATTATACACACATGGTGGTCATTAACACAGTCATGGTATCATTATTATATTATATACACATGATGGTCATTAACACAGTCATGGTATCATCATTATATTATACACACATTTTTCCAGTCACATTGCTTTTTTGTTGGAACAAAAAGGGTTTAAACAATATTAAATTACAAGAAGTTGGAACATTGATGTATAATGTCCTAATACATAATTATCTATTTAATAAATATTCTTTGTAGTCCTTACTAAAAAAATCGAGCATTGTATAAAACAGTGACTTAGTACAGACAAAACTAAATTATTAGGCAAAACATGATGGTTCTCAATGATATGTTTTCAGTGAAACCTATGTATGTAGGGAAATAGTTTTATCTATTTCATTGAAATCTTAACATGTATACTGGCACTTATAATAGATCAATAGATGCTTCAGAAAGATCTCAATGATTATAAACATCATTGTAAATTTATTTTCTACTGTTGTTAAATAATCAGGTTATTTAACTTTTGTAATATATATACTCGAGGACAAAAGAAACGCCGCATGTATATTTTGCATATAAAATCAATAACCCACAATAAATGTGTGTAAATCGTAAAAATATTTTTCCATAATTCAGCTTGTCTAAACATGAACGCCCGATAAAACGTTGTTTATTTAACCGCTTCATTTGTTAGCTGTGCACGGGTATCTCGGGGCTCGAGCCCGGACTTGTTTATACTTTCTTTGTTATGTGTTTACTGCCCCATGTGTTCCTTGAACGATTTACAATCATATGCACTGAAAATTTGTCATAAGTTGCTAAAAATGCCACGTTTGAATTTTGAAAATCGGAATAGAATTTTAGGCCTCTTATGCTGGCATTTCACAGAGTAATGTTGCAACTCGGTTTAATGTTAGAAGATCTACTATTGTGCGTCTTGTGCGACGACATAGGGATACTGGGACAGTAACGGATATGCTTCGTTCCGGTGCACCAAGGGTAACCACCCCCAGCCAAGACGTATACATGCGTCAACGTCATCTGCGTGAACGCTTTTTAACCGCACAATCAACAGCCGTGAGAATCGTTGGAACGCGAGGCAGGCCAACTCATCGTAGAACAGTCTCAAGACGTCTTCGAGAGTATCAGATTCGCTGTCATCGACCATATCGCATAGTGTCTTGTTCAGTGACGAATCACGCTTCAATTTGTATCACACTGATGGCCGGGCACGTGTCTACCGTCGACGTGGTGAACGTTTCAACGCGAACACAGTAATGGAGCTTGATCGACTTGGAAGGGGGAAGTGTGATGGTGCGGGCGCCATTAACCCCAACTTCCGATCGAACTCGCTTGTAAACGCATTACGGTACATCGACGAAGTTTTGCGGCCTGTTGTATTTCAGCAGATGCAACGACAACGTGACCATCTGACGTTTCAGCAAGACAACGCCCGTCCACACATGCAAGAGTTACAATGGACTTCATACGTACAAACAACGTGACTGTTATCGATTGGCCTTTCAAATCACCGGATCCAATCGAACATCTTTGGGGTGAATTTGGTCGCCATGTCCGTCAACGTTACCAGTCCCACAGACGTTAAATAGACTTGCGGACGCATTAAGGGAGGAGTGGGCTCGTATTCCGATACGTGTCATAAGGCGTTTGTGTCAGTCAGTGCCTTCCAGAATAAGGGAATGCATTCAGAAAACTGGTTGACATACACGTTACTCAAGTCCTCAAAATAACTTGACACCTCTTTGATATAGACGTTGTTTCTGTACTAATGTTATTGTTAAAAGCGACCAATTGCCTGTGGAATTCATACTGGCATATTACTCTTTTTTATATCATTGGAAGTATTAGCATTACCAGGTTTGAATGTTTATTTTGTTCAAGGTCAGGCGTTTAATTTGTCCTTGGGTTATGTATGACATATGTGTATTGCAGGTATTCCTTCTTTATGTCTTCATGTCAACCCCCTATTGTTCCATAAATTTTGTAAACAGTTATACTGCAACTGGTACTTCATAAACTGATCTTGAAATGTAATATTTTCTGTTTATTTGAGGCATTAATGAATGTTACTTTTATCAAATAATTAATTGTAAATCTCAAAATATTGTCCAACCCAAATCTATAATATGTTTGGTCATGTAAGCTGAAACACACAGAAATTTAACTGTAGAGTTTTAGGAATCGACATTTTTGCTTGCTACTGTCTGGAATATGTACGAAAAGTCCTTGGGGTCTATACATCTCTCTTTTAAAGTCAATAGATTTGTGTACTTATAGTAAAACGTGTACAGTGTATATATCTGCAGTATAAATACTACAGTAGTAACAGTCCGACCTCAATTAAAATTATAAAAGAACATAAAAGCCTCACCTAAATCCGATATCAATACGATGTTGACATGTTGTCATGGCTCGGCATTGTCACAGAAGTGAGCGTAGGATTGTTCAATAATCATGAATGAAATGCACTTAACATTCGTGGCATAAATTTACAAATAAACCGATCACAAAAAAGTGGTGGCGTACTAAGAAATGTGATTTTACGATCTATGACGTGGATTTTCATGTATGTGTTCGGAGGTATAGTGAAAAGTACACTGTCTAACTATAATATTCCTACTTTTATTAAGCGCATTAAGGCATAAAGGCATCTCAAACAGTCTATACAAATGTGGTTTGTTATGCATGGGTTTTCCCATCACACTTGTAGCTGATAAACATCTTACGTCGCCATGTTCAACCGGACAGAACGAACATTTATGCAGGTGTGCAAGTTGCGGCGTCCGGCGGTAAACTGCGCGTGTATGCTCCTTTCTTACTCTTATGTTGGACTTAAGTATAGCTACAGCTTGGGAACATTTTCTCTCTTATGACAGTCTAAGTTTGGTGTACGTTATAGACTTAGGGTTCTTTATGAAACGCACAGTTGGTTTCTAAAGGTTTTAAAAAGCAATTGTAAATAAGAACTATGTCAACAAATTTTCCATTTTTTGTGAATGTTGCACAGTAATTTTTATAAAAATATTATATTTCATTATCCAGTATTTTAAAATTGTGTACACTCTTAATAAACAAAGGTAGTATCCTGTTTGAGTGCCACAGGTCATGGGTAATGCCTGGCTGTGTCATGCCTAGATGTGAAAAAATGGTACTTAATACTCCCTTACTTGGATCTAACAGGGGATAATTTAACCCAGATTAGTACATGTTATGGGGCCGTCACACCATAACGTTCTGGTCAGCGTTCTATGAACGTTCTAAGAATGTTTAATCGTTCAATTTTCGAGCGTTCTAGGGTGAGGTGGACACATCTGGCGTGTGACTAACGTGTGACTAACGCATGACTAGCGTGTGACTAACGCATGAGGAGCGTGTACCAGCGATCAAGTAAGACACCCCTGAAAACTATTACCGTGTGCTGACGTGTCACTGGCGCGCGACGAACGATTAGTCAACGTTAGATGAGCGTGTTGAGCGTGTGACCTACGTGTGACTAACGACAGACTAGCGTGTTGCTGGCGTGTGGGTTCGTTTGACGTTATTCACACGCTGCGTGCGCTAGGGGTCCGTTCAGTGGTCGTTGACAGGTCGCCAGTGAGTCGTTCACTGCAAAGCAAAGATTGTGAACGATTAATAACAACCAAGTAACGCTAGGGTAACGACTGACTAACAATAGCCGAACGCGTGGTACGTTCGGCGAACGTTAGTACAACGTTCCACGAACGTTCTCCAGCGTTCTCAATCGTTTAAAGTAAAACGTTGAAGAACGCTGGTCTCCGTGAGAACTTTTCTGCATGTTCAAATCATTATTTTCGGCCCAGCGTTCTCCGCCGATCATCGACGATCACCAACGATTACCAGCGTTCACCAGCGTTCACACAACGCTCTTCTGGCGCTATACCAGCGACCACGGACGATTACCAACGTTTCCTCAAACGTCATAGAACGCTGACCAGAACGTTATGGTGTGACGGCCCCATTAGTGGATATTATGTTGGTTGCACACTAACTTTGTAGATCAAGGTCATGAAAATAAAATAGTAAATTAGAAAAACCTCTTGTACACATTCTTCTGTCTGTCCGAAATCAAAGACGATGTCAGTCTGAATTTTACTCCCACTGAACTCTGACGGTTTTTAAGGTTCATTGTCTTACGCAATTGGTATACTGTATAGGAATGTAACAAGTTTTGTTCTCGGAACGAGACACTCATGTCGACTTCTTTTACAATAAGATATTTCCATGGGTCACATGCGTGACATCTGAAATTCAGATTCCGTCACGCTTCATTACTATATAGTTCTTGACGTTAGGAGTATAGTACATAACTTATATCTTTACGCGGTTAACGTACAAACAGTACGTGTTCGGTTTTAACCATGCAGGTCACGTGATGTGTAATTGTATCGCGTGATATATATGTCAATATATAGAGATGTTTCGCGGGAAAATACCAGTTCTACGGTTGACTTCAATACGTCCACTTTCTTTAAATCAAACTATCATAATGAATTATTCAGGTTCGAAGATTGGTTCTGTACTATGGGGAAAAACATAATTATATATATCTCAACTAAATGCTAATACTATTTGTATTTGATTATAATACGAATGTTTTTCATTATATGTAGTACATGCTTGGATCAAGTCCGCGTATTCTGTAATTTGGGGAATGATATCAATTTTGACTGAGCGGCATGTGGCGGAGACACATTTCCCTCAAACAGCTGTCATTCCCATGATAAATACGCGATGGAGATTATCTTATGCATCTACCATCAAAGCATGTCAGATCAATAGTACGATAATTGCTACCAAAGTATATAAAGTCAAATGTTGTACAATGTATATACGTTTATGCGAATTTATCCGTAAACTATTGTAAACTGTTTACGTACTTGTATGTATTGTATTTAGTACATGTATCAAACAAACACGACCCCTCCAATAACTAGTGAAGTGTTGCAAGCAGCACACGAGTGTTTGTTATTTGTACATGAGTTGACAACAACACGTAATTGCACCAATCTTACAAGTTACCTAAATGATTAATGTACTCATGAAGTAACGCTAAGTTCGCCGGCGTTAACTTGACCATTGTTTACAAACAATCAGGCAATGTAAACATACCTGGATAGGTAAATCAGCTTATCACAAGATTAAATGTCTAATTGATATCCTCGTAGTATAGCCGTTTATGACTATAAGCGCTGTAGCCTAGTGGTAAGTACCTCGGCAATTTGATGCGCAAGGTTCGAGCATCAGCACTGGTATGTTTATTTCTAAATCATAGAATATAATCGTTTACAGTTAAGTGAATCGTAATTTCCCTGTAAATAATGGTTGACCCACTGGAGTAGCTAACGGTCAATGTATACGTAGTTTTCATGGTGAATGAAATATTTGCTGTAACATGCGTAACCCAACAAGTATCGTGTTAATAAATGGATGTACTGAAGAAATCAGATGATAATTTTGATAATAATTTTGTTCAACATTTTATATGAACAATTAATATCCTGGTAATACGGATTTAAACTGCATTGTTAATATTCACATTGATGTTTACAGCCTTGGAAATGTCAGGAAAATACTGCGGGTTTAAATCGATCTAACAGCTAGCCAACCTAACACTTAACTGCTTTATGATCATTGATTTCCAAAAATACACGTAAACTGACTAAGTGTAACCAAATTTCATAGAATTAAAGTAAATAAACACTTCAAAATGTCACCATTATTTTCGTTCAACATATATATGCTTTACACGGAGGTAACTCTTGATTTACTTTTTTGTGAATTTCTTCAAATTTTAACTCAAAGTTTTTTCCTAAAATTAAAAATACATGTACATCCTCGAGCTAGATACTTTTGATACTTTTGAAACATGCCAGTTTCGACCAACTACAGAGAATGCCTCTTACGTATAATTAGTGGGTTATCTTTAATATGTGCAATATATACGATAAAATGCTTTGACTATTTTCGCCGAGTGTGAGATTAAAATGCAACTATCCACCTTCAACATGAGATGTTGTAGCAGTGGGCGATTTTTCGGACATTTTGATCAGATGCGTTATTATTGTTACTGTTAACATGACAAGGTTGTATAAACACCCGATGAATATAACATTGTCTGCCAAAACTGCATCTGAAAGTAGATCTATAGTATAGTTCAAGACTTATCTAGTTTGTAGTGTTGCATGTCTACCCCGAAAGAAAATTGTCCGGCATTGGAACTAAGAAGACTTTCTTGGTCTTCACGAGCTTTAATATTACTTTAAACAGACAAATGATTATGTAACAAGTTTATTAACATGAATGAGTAATTTCCCGAAGGTATTGAAACATACTATACTGTTTAATCACATTACGGGATTATTTTTATGAAATCACCTACGCAGTGATCTCCCTTACTGGTATCGGAGTTACATTAATGTAGCGTAATCAAGAGACCGGCAATCGTAATATCTCATCATTTCATTTATGTTGTACAGCAAATATTAACCTTTAATATGCAAGAATTGTGCTTGCTTCAGAGTCAGCACACTCGTTGGAAGATACATCAAAGTCATCGTACTAGGTATAAAGGGAAGCCAGACGTTACATGTAGAGGGTTTTGTTGAACGTAAGGTTTTACACATTTTATGTCATGTTAACGCTGTACGTTCGGATTTTGAAGAATAAATTGATGTCACCCAAGAATAAACCTCAAATTTAAAACTAATATCACATATATTAATAATGGGTCCAAATGTTGATGGATTATTAATATTTACCTACACTAATTAGAACATTTTCCACATACTATCAAATCAAAGTACTCAATGTATTGTTAGAAGGTTTTTTGGCAGATGTCAAACTCAGTTGAAATCTACCGTTAACAAGTTCATTACAACAAAAATGAAACATTAATGAAAAGAAAATCAAACGGTAAGCAATGATCACAACATGTAGAACCTGATTGATGACCTTCAATTCGTTTAAAATTCGTTAGATATTTAATTATTAATCAAGTGTGCTGAAATCGTTTTTATATCTAGACGTTTCTGGATGCAAATACACTTGCCCACAGACATCTAAAATAGAAATTTTTTTGCCCCGAATCACAAAATGTACCACGTGGACAAATTATTTCCACATCTCTGTGCATTACGCCGATTAACAACTTCAAAGGGTCCTACATTCCCTTATTTCCCGAGTTAATATTACTTTTATCGAACATTCCTGATATGAGGTCAGAATATTATAACAATCGATATAACTTAAACCATGTCAGTCGGAAGTGATAAACAATCGGATTTACTCGCAATGGAAGTTATGTTAACATTGTATCACTCGACCTGTGTCTGATACTTGTGTTGTACAGTGTCAAAACAACTGTTAACATGTACATTTTCTGATACATACTCTATTGAAAGGCAAGAATATGTATCTCAATATCATGTTTCACTGTTCTTGGAGTCTGACTATACTGTAGCATAGTCACGCCCGTTTGTTAGGATTATCATTCTTACACACTAAGTATACCATACTACAAGAACCATAAAGCAATTTAAAGATATAATAATGTAATTTTATTTCCTTCATTTTATTGTAGCTTTTTGTACTACCAACAAATGTGTAGAACAGCAATGGATAACATATACATAACACGTACATACCAAGTACAAATACAGTGTGATTTCTTCTCTTGAAAAAATACTCATCTACGAATTCAAAAGTTTGTTTATGTTCCGATTATCCAGTATAACTAGTGTCTCCCTGAATTACAACATCTCGAATCAAGTCACATTTTATCACATATATTTTCTGTATTTATTTAACGTCTTTTCCGCAAGGCCACATGTTGCATGTTCTAGTCGTTCGAAAAGGCGACTTTTATAAATATCTGAAGCAGACATAGTAGACCGGGTATACCAGGCATCTAGGTATGCGACATCAACATAGCAGGCGGGATTCTCACTAGGAATTAGTTAGATTTGGAAGAAATATGAGTCGAAACATCATAATTAGTAGTCTAGTTCAATTCAATTTGGGGGAGTAAGTGGTTGACTTGATTGTGGATGAAATTTATCAAGTATCTCTTAATCTTCATCACTGGATTTAAACCGCTGTCATCTAAAAACAGAATTTTTTTAAACATTGTCATAAATTATCCGAACATTGTGACTATCCGAAATGGGTACATCGAACAAATCTGGTTCGTTATCAAATCAGTCTTACTCGTTTAAAGATGTATCTGGCTCATCTGAACCTAGTTTTTTAATGGGCTTCATACAGTTGTGTTGTTACATAGTCTAAAACATCATTAATAAGAACCATTGCCATGTTTAATCGATTAAAACAGTCTTGTTTATTCATATTACTAAGAGACAAATCTAGTAAAAACACACCCGCTTTTATGATTAATACAAATGTCTTTTTTCGTTAAATCCTGAGAAATACATATAAATCTATCCTGTGGTAATTCATATTTATTGACTAGATAAAGTATATTTTTCATGGTTGTTTAGATACACAAAAGAACAAAATAATGAGCATAATATATTTTAAAATGACAATTTTGGTAATAATAATTAATGATTACATTCACTTATAAATAAATAATCCAAGTAAAGTTGCTTAAGTAATATTAGGGCACTTAATCTGATATATAGAATATTAAGCGTCACTCAATCGTTCAAAAATAAATTTGCCAAAAAAATTGGTGATGCGAAATTAGTTAAATAACATAGAATTCTGACACAATTTCGCTGCATCGTAACCTCATTGATACAGGAAGAATTTATTTCTTGCAAAAGATTAATGAATGTTGGAATATAGAAAAACACATAACATAATTATCTTGTGTACACTCATAATTTTACAATCTTGCCAAAAGTAAATCTCATAATTGTGCAATAATATTAACGCATGCAGGAAAACGTACATAAAGGATTTTCGCAAAAGATAAAATACAATCGAAATGACAGCAGGTTCTACATGTTGTGGTTATTGTTTCATCATTAATGCATTAATCTATGTTGAAATTAATTTGTTTCAATTGCGGTTACTTTGAATTGAGGTTGCAATTTGTCAAAAACCATCTTCCAGAAGTACTTTCAGTACTGTGATCATATTAGAAATTAATACGCGATTTTTCGGGTAAACTCATTCGCCAAAAATGACTCAAATAATCCAGAAAAGTCGTTTATATCAGGACTCCCATTCTACAATTTATATATCTCCGATAAATCAGTCATTATACTCATCGAATCTATAATAAAATCAGAGGAATGAACATGTACTATTTTCTTGAGACGATGAATATGGATGGCGTTATTTCGAGTAGAACTTCCGGTTGAGACGATGATAGCAGAGAGACGCTGAAGCACCTAAACAAATACCGGATATAACGGCGTAAATACCCAGGTCCCAATACATTTGTTTCAAGCGTGTTCCATGTGAACAGGTTTTGTTATGGAACAGCTCAGTCATTTATTATTTCGATTTTATTTCTTAATTATACCTAGTGAATGTATGCAATTTCCTCATTGCTTATAGATTTCATCCAAAAAGCGAATCCTGGTTTTGATTAATTATATTTTCACAATGGGATTTTTCAGTAAGTTAACATTATCCGCGTTATTCTCAACATGTTTGAATATAGAGGCAAACTACACTCGTTTTTTTCAACGACAAAATATACTTGACTGATACAGTTAACCCCCATCTATAGTAAAATGATTATATAATATACTTGTAATTCAACAAAAATGTTAAAGGTGATACTTTATAAAAATTAACTATATCATTTATACTTATACTTATGGTGTATCGATTTTTGTTCTTATTACGTTTTTTTAACTTAGCCACAAATACGATGTGTATGGTTGATCTCGGAATGGCAGATTCAAGTATTACTAGGGATCAGATATCATCGTCTGACAATTCAGTAAACCTTGATTCTGTACGTGCATATAACACTGGTTGGTGTGCAAATAGCAATGATTCTAATCCATATATTCAGGTAAGTTATATACTGGGATATACGTTAATTTCGTGTTTTTAATTGAGCTTAACGGTATTTTTCATTATTTTCCAGTTGATCCTTTGAGTTTTTCGGGAATCAACTAGTTTCAACTTGGCCTTCCACACGCGGCTGACAATTTCCCGCATGAATCAGTGGTGGAGGACAAATGATTAAATCCAAATGTCATAGAAAAACATGACCGCCCCGACCGGGAATCGAGCCCGAACCTTCTGTGTGACAGCCCATTGCTCTACCCACCGAGCTATCTTGGGGCTTATACGTGTCTAGTGATAAATGTTAAATCCCTGTTGGTGTATTTAACATAAAACATTACGACAACGATATGTACGCAGAAGTATTACCAATGTATTTTGCTATTGGTTATATAAACACCCTTTTAAGCCTGATAAGAAACTAAATATTATACTGAGAGTATACTTGTATATTTTGATCATTTTAGGTAGATTTACTAGCGAAGACATTGGTAGATGGTATAACAGTTCATAACTGGTATAAAACTGTGATTAACATAGCCAACAGATCATATACAAGAACGTTTATACCGATGGGGACACGATCATTCAGTATCTTACACTCAACTGATAACATTTCATTTTACGCATACAACAACATGGTTTGTTCATATTTTACATTAATTTTCTGAATATTTCGTCATCCTCCAAATCAGAACACTGCAATACATAGATATTGCCCTTTGTCATAAATAGGATTCCACTATAATGCAATTAAAAACCAATATGTGCCCGTCTCTTTGTTTTATATCTTTTTTGATAGTGTCACATTTTAAATTTATATGTACATGTGTTTCATCTGATAAATTATGTATGATTAAAAACGAAATGAACTAAAAAAAACACTTATGACAGCTTATTCTAATGATACGGATGATGTCACGCGCTGATTTATGATTCTTCAATTTGATTATTTACTATGAAATTCGCTAATGTTGGCATTTCAGAGTTTTTACATGGACCATTTTCGCCCTTCAGATGAACCGCAAACCTTTATATTCTATAAACAAATACTAGCGAGATATTTGAGGATAGTTGTGTTGGAACCAATGACACATGGACATTTATGTATGAGGTTTGAACTTCACGGATGTCGACGTAGAGGTGTGTATATATGATATAAATTCGTACTAACAAACACACAAACAAACAATTGTTTTGCTCATTAAGTTCCTATCATGATATTATAATTGTACAGTCCGAGCACGTACTGGTATTGTGAGCGTATTTTTCATTCATAATGAGCCCTGTCCGTGTGTCCACAAATGGATCTTAAACAAGTCGATCCTGAAACGTGTTTTCCATATTCTTAAATCAATTGTATACATCATTCAGTACTTCTCAAAACTAACACAAAATAAAATAAATTCTACTAAATAATATTGTTAAACTATTAAGAACTTACCGTTTGGCTGAACAAATTAATTACTTATACTTGCATATTGACTAAAAATGATCTAGATCAAACCATGAACAAAATTTCAAGAATCTGAACTATTAATTACCTCCTTTTTCTAATAAATTTGAGATCAGAATATATTGTATTCCGAAACGTGCGAAATATTCATGCCTATTATATAGTGTTAAAAAGAGCATGCATGAACCAATTGTTCAATGTTTTAAAAAAACTATTTTGATTGTGATATCGATCCTGAAAACCAATTATTTCCTGTTTCTTACAGGAGCAATTATTGATGGACTACCTTTAACGTACTGGGACAGCAGTAATTATAAGAATATACGATTGTTTGGTACACATACTTTAACATCCCCAAGTCAATTCACAAGTCTTGGTTATCCTTCATCATACCGAGATGGCACTTCTTATGGATGGATTGTCGACTTCAGGAATGTGGGATTTATCAAATTGATATTTAAGCAAATATCGCTTCGAAATTACCAGGTGATTTGTCTCAAAATACCATACCGGCAGGGTATTATAGAAATGACGCCTTCGTACCGTGCGTAACATTTCGTTCCCGCTATATATCTATATATCTTAGCGTTAAAGATGTTCACGTGAATTGGGTCAAATATTTCACTCAATCCATGTCCGAACCACTACAGCTTAACACGAAACTCAAATATCATCTAAAAGCGAAATAACGCATGTTTCTGTCCGGTATGTATCTTCTAAATATGTTTTGAATTATTCTATGAAAATGGGGTCTTAAGTTCATCTTATCACGACGACGTGCTTAATCCATGTTCGAACCGCGACAACACAAAGTCATAGGTAAAAAACTAGTCGAAACATTTTGTCTGTGATATTACATTGTCATTTATATGGGGATTTTTAAATGTTCGCCATGATGTGACGATGTGCCGCTTGCAAGACCAGTGTGCATAGCTCAACGTCTAGGTCACATTTAAAGGTCAAATGTAAGAGAGTCATAAAAGATATGCACTTGTTTGCATTATGTAACCATATTGTCTTCATCTCTTGATCGGGCTTGACATGTTACCCTATTAAAATAACTTGACACAAATGATGATCACAGCTTAACGTGATGGAGTAACGGCCCTTGTTTTACGATAAAAAGTCGCATACGGACATGTTCGTGTCCATAATTGCGAAGCACTATGGCAGAGATATATAATACGGTTTCAATTGTGCGGCGGGGATATAGCGGGTTTTTTATTTTCAGGACAAAAGTTTCAAACAATCTTGGTTTCGTTGTGAGGATGTTTTGAGGATTGTATTAGGTGAACTAGAATGGATCATCCCTTCATCAACTGATCATGAAAACCTGATAATTGAGACAAATGAAACGTATATTCGCATGGAGTTTACGTCATGTCTCCCATATACACCCAGAAACAAAGTCAGAAAATATTTCAATGTGTTGTTGGAAAAAGCGGGTATTTTACATTTTTCCTATAAAGTCTGTTTTAAATTAAAGTTTGTCCCGAAATACGCCAAGGTTTTATTATCGTCGACAAATACGACAACTAAACCATTAATTGATGATATTGAGTAGAACACTATTTCAGCTATACTGCATTTGGGTCGGAGGTCAATATAATAATGACAACTAGCACAAAACAGTTTCCGCTCAATCAGTCGAAAAAGTTCTAGGATTTCCCTAACCCGTAAGATATACAAGTTACTGAATTTAGATGACCCCAATAGAATTTGAGGTCATTAAGAGCAATTCCAATGTCAAAATTAGTGATTATAAAAATCCAGTTCACTTAACTATTAGAACGTTTGAAAATGACCTTAAGTATGTTAAGGCCCGTCCGATTAGTTCAGTTGGTTGAGCGCTGTGCTGTCACCAGGGAGGTCCGGGTTCCATTATACGTCCTCAGTTCTAAGTCGTTTGTCCTCCAAGTCTAATTCATGCACGATAGTTGTCTGCTGCCTGCAGTATGCTAGTACTGGTAGATAATTAATTCCATACAAACTGATAGGTCACTAACCGCCATGTGTAGCTGACATAGTATTGAAAAATGGCGTTGAACCCAAACTCAACAAAAATGTAGCTCGGAGGTCAAGTTAACTGTGGTCATTTGTTCAAATGCATTTTCACTTTTTTTTCACTTATCATGGACAGTTGATGGCCGTATTGTTTTGATTTTGTTTTAATTTAGAAACTAATATAAACAAGAAAAGTTTATCTTTAATTTAATTTTAATATCTACCTTTAATAAACCTTTATCGTCAAGTGCAAACAGCTAACGAACTACCTGGTGTTTCTATGACAAATGACAAAAGTGCAATAATGATTGGTATTTCCCTACTTTTGTTCAAAAAAATTATTTCAACATATATATTGTTATACCCTTACTATGATCGTATATATAGGTATATAATGTACGTGTAACTTATTACTGTTTGTTTAAACATCACCATTTATATTTGTAAATTGTACATACATTACGACAACTTATATTTCAGAAACACCAACTTGCACAAATGTAGCTCTGTATGACGCTCAGAACGAGGATATGACTCAATATTGTAACTTACATACGATGATTTTGTCAACTCGGTCACTGCACAATATTCAAATTGAAAATCATCAAGAATTGTGGAATATAACAGTTCCCAAGTTTTCTATTCGTCTCACTGTAACATATTTCCATATAGTATGTCAGTCAGGTAAGTTTTACTTTCAACTTTAAAGCACACCGGAAGCCAACATGATTCCGTCTTTCGCGAGAAAACTCGTGTTACAGAAATTACAAACCTTTTTTTAAGTGATGTAAGTAATGTGTCTTGTGTTTGGGTTTTGTGTCAAGCACGACATCTTGTCTTCATTGAACTACATTCACAGTTTATATAACATTAGTTGTATGAAGAGCGTGACAGCTAATCTCAGGAATCATAAACGTTGTGTTTATCGCCGCTTTTCTTACCAAGCAGCTGCTCATGTTTTAAGCTTTTATTAAGTTTCAGTCTTGAACACTTTCGCTCAAAACAAACCTCCGGACTGACAAAACGTATCAGTTTAACATGTATATCATAATTATGCTCGAAAACTCGGTGGCCGCGGTGTTAGTATCAAATCGATCAAATTCTGCTTTCCCCAACTGTCTCATACCCATAAGATTTCTCAATACGAAGTATCGCTGTGCGATTTCCAACTCCTCAAAAATAGCGTAATTCGATATAAACCAGATTTTGAGGTCACACAATCATAGCAGGCGTACGTTATATCTCGCGCTGTCAACACAGAGTTTAATCAGTGACTTCTCCCTTTTTTGAATTGAAACAATGATATTTTGTATACAAGGGAATGTTTGACGTTTATATTTTCAAAGTGTATTTAGCGCTTCATTATTTATTTCCATCACTCATTTTAATCACTGATATTTTATTGTTCAAAGTTGGTCGGGGAGTCGTTGACTCATTGTTGTTAACAAGTCTAACTGCTCAAGCCATGTTTTATCCGTTGTTGGTCTGACAGAATTTACCGTAGTGCATACAAATGCATACACATGCCCAATAGATTGCAAGTAAACTTGATAATGATTTCGGGAGATAAGCGTTTCAATCAATATTTTAATGTCCTTCTGGATATGGATGAACATTTGTTCGAGTAACTATGTTTTGAGAAAATATGCTACCATGAATTATATGTGCATCGTTTGTAAAACAATTGTTGAGTTACGTTCCGTGTTGCTAGGTTCTATAAATATATTTATATTTCGTACTGACCCATCCAGTATTTGAAGCGGTGATGGTCGTGGGCAATGTCAGCGGAATACAACTTAAGTAACACGTGTTTAATCCCAATTTAGTGTGTGTTTTAAAATTTTGTCTTGTAATTTCTAAATAACACAAATAGCATTAATTAAGTTATTGTTCAATAATGTTCGTCCTGGCGTCATGTGTTCTCGATAGTCTAACGAAATAGCAGCGTACTTATAAATACAATTTTAGATATATACTTCAATATAAATGATATTTGATAACTAGTGCATCGATTCCAGACAAAAACAGTAACATTCATTCTCCGTAAAATGTAAAACATCGAAATGCAAATGGTGAACTACATTTTGGAATTTAGGAACTCATATATTCTCGAGCTATTTTTGGAAAATGGAATACCAGAACATAGTAACACTTGCAAGCATAATATATAATACAAGGATTATCATGTGTAGACGCAAAGTCAGATTCTACTCAAAAATCTTCTACCAGAATTACACGAGGTTGACTTGGCTGTGGAGACTTTGGAACAGAACGTTGGTTGTAATTATATATGGAGTGCCACCTAATTGCTAGTGTCTGCTAAAAAGATAGCCCTTCAACATGAATAAGTAGCATGTTCTACTAAAAGAGATATTAAATTGTTTCAGAAAATAACACAAACACAAGTCAATGCCTCCCCATGCAGAAAACAACAGTCTAAAACACTAGGTACTGGGGAGGTGCAAGGATAAACTTGTATGGGAATATGTGTGTAAGGATTAGACTGGCCGATCATAAAGAACAAATAATAGAAATATAGGGGGACAACAAGGGGGGAATTATATACAGGATGGAATACACCACGGAACAAGTCAAGAAAGTAATAATACGCCGAACGGGGAAGAACATGAACATTATATGAAGTGAAAGAACTGCACTTTGGGAAAGGGGAATTAAACAGACATCTTAATCATAAATAGAAATATTTATCATACATCGATTTACAGCCTGTGCATTGTCAGAAAAATACTGGGGGTTAGAATCGTTTTAACAGATAGCTATCATCACATGACCGCAAGATGGTGATTGAGTTCCAACATATAAACATACATTGACTAAGTATGCAGTAACTAATCATTGAAAGCAATTAACCATTAAATATACAATAAAAACAACATTATATATAATCCAGTACGAAGAAACAAGCAGCCTTATATTGTACCCGCTTTCAGCAACAAAACCACCAACATCAGAATGCGAAACAACCACACAATCGCAAACAAACGACTCTACGTAAAGTAGTTTTTGCACAAGGTAAACTACTTGGCATTGACAGGTTAACATATTCTGTCTTTTTATTAGCATTGCGAAAAGTTAAATAAAATGAATCATGATTTTTGTAGTAAACTATACAATTAAAATAATGTCATTACTAATCCATTGTCTGATTCATCTGGCTTTTGATCGGATGGTTAAAGGTTTATTGATAAGCTACTGACGTCATCACGTACAACGGTAATTAAAACAAACCGAACAAACATGTTTTGTAACTTTTCACATATATAACCGCTTAACTGTGTAATACATACACACTATAGACATCAATAACTATTCAAATATTACATTGGCATTCGAATATTCGATAAAAATATAAGTTTTCAATATGAAAATGATATCTACAAGCGTTAATTGACATGTAATTTGGGGACAGATCATTGAGGTGATGATGGGAGATCAGTTGAATGGTAACCATAATGTTAAACTTTGAATTAAAATTTCAAATGTGTTATGTTCATATTACATATTACAATTTTGAAATGTAGCTATAACATAGCTGGTAGTAGTATATAAGTCGATATTATCAGAGTTGCTTTGACTCCGTTAATTCATCATTCGTACAGTTCGGTTAGGCTAATAATTGATCCGACTGGAATATAATGACATATATAGAGACATTTCGATTCCACTATACGTTTCGTAAACAAGTTATAATAAGATTCATGTACACTATTTTGTCAAATTGCCAGTAACGAAGCTTTTCCTGAAATCAAGCACAAACTACAAAATATGTATGTGTGCAAGCAGAAGTCAAATGTTCTAGTGGAGAGAGTGGAAGACATTTCTTGCACTGTACTTAAGCCTTTCAATTTCAAAAACTCTCATGAATTTTCAGAGGACTGTCCAGGTAGTGGTAAATAGCTTGGATATGAAAAAGCAGCCATATGTTAACCATACATTATTTTGTTTATAAAAGCCTTTTTTCATAACCGGTCAGCTAGGTTAAGGGCATTAGAGATTACTCCAAATAACTACATTATGTAATTAGCAATTCCTATTTATATTGAGCTCTTAATAAAACATTTATTTCTCACACCCTGAACAGTTTTATCGAAGTTATTTGCAATACTTATCTTTCAATAGCTAATAACCACATGAAACAAAAGACAACATAAACCATGTACAGAAAAAATAAGAAATATAAGCTCGTAATAAGTAAACAATGTGTAATTCTCTATCTACTAGTATTTTCTACAAGGTTGGATAGTTTAATTGAATATGTATGTTTACTTTGTACACAAAGCACAGCGAAGCGATAACTACGCTTTCACTACGCAAAAGGCGGACATTATTTCATTCGTAAAGTAAACAAAATATGAACAAGTGTTACTAGGGAGATACGCTCTGTTAGCACATTTTCCAAAACAAAGCTTTCTGCTTTGTACTTTGTTAATGGATTATCAATGTAGCTTACCATAATATTTTGAAAGCCTATGAAGTAGTCAAGTTCTTGTATCAATGTAAATACGAAACAATTAATTTCTTGACATATTTTGCTGTTTATTTAACTTTTAGCGAACACATACCGCACGGGTCTTACATTGTTAGACTAAGGAAAGATGTCTTTTCGAACGATACTACATCACAAATCCTACCCTCAAAATATATCAATTCATCTCTGAATAAGTTCCTTATTTATAACCCAGTTGCTTGCGGTTACTTTACATAGAAGTAATCACAATGGATTGAAGTGTTAGCTAAGCAGGAAATGCTTTGTGAAAGAATATTGACTGAAGTAAGCTTGGATTGTGTGTTGCATATGTTTCAGGCACAGTGCTGGAAGTTACTGACCAGTTTTTACCCACAATATCCTACACAAATTGCAAGCAGCCACCATCTATACTGATATCCGAATCTGAAATGATTGTATTGATGTATAAACTCACACCAAATGCACTGGTGTCAGATGAACATTTGATGAAAGAAGGGTTCCGAGCACATTATAGTCCAGTAGGAATGCACCACCACCAACTGTTGGACACAATGAAACACAATATACAAGGTAAATAAGAACATGGCATGCAGCAAACGGTAATATCTGTAGACTACAATTTCTCACAATTTGCCGATTATTGAAAATGTGGTATATGAAGTTAGTTAGTAATTGTGGGATTCAAAAGAAACTCATTCATGTTAACAAAATATAGAGGATATTTGTTTATTTCGATGGAAGATGGAATTTTATTTCACTCGTGGTCAAAAGAAAAAATATATTTTCACAACTGACCACGACAACTTGACTTAGTTGTGGCATTACAATGTTTCTTGCTGTTTTAAGTATATTTGTATTAATTTTGCGAATTTGTTTGTATGAAACAAATACATAAGTATTTACTGTACTTGGTTTGTAGAAACATAACATCAGAAAATCCACTCCGTTTAAAAGATACGTGTAATATAAACCTCAGCAAATGTTTTTGTATTTAATTCTTAAATGTATTCGGGAGGTAAATTTGCCTAGGGCTTATTATACTGGACCATGTAACACAATTCACAGAAATTGTATCAACCTCTATAAAGGACTGATGTCACTTCCTTAAGTATTTTACAACATGGAATATTACTTATATTTTCACGTAAAACGTTTATATGTACAAGTCATGTATTAAGTATTTTATGGATTCAATGGAAGGTCCAGGAATACTCTTCATATACGTCCATTAATCCATTTATAACAAACGTTGCATCTAATACTATCGTATACAATATACGAACACCAACTGAATCGTTCTCATCGTTAGGTATAACACCAGTACACTTACTACACGCCCTCTAAACACGCGTTTTTCATCCAAATTGGGAACAGTGTAAGTTTTCCGATATGCAGCATGGATATCAAGGGTAGGATAACAAGCGATCGAAAGGAGGTGAAGCGCTTGCGTTAAAGCTTTGATTCATCATAACCGTTTATTTCACATTTCATTAACCATTATTTTTGTAGATGTGATATACTGAAACCCGTAATTGGTTGATATTCACCTACCAAACATATCTTGGTGTTAAAATCAGTAAGTGTTGGTAATATTTCTGCCCGTTATAGACAGTGTTATCAGACGCCAATGCAATAAACTATATAGTCACAGTATAATCTCAATCGGTGCCGGTTTGGTTCTGATGTGCATAGTTAACGTTACTGCAATGGTGCATGTGGGTAACATACCCGTTTCATATAATAGTAGTAATAAATTGGTTATTTATGTAATGCAAACAGAATTTGACAATGGCATTTTGAAGTGATTGTTATTAAGAAATAACAAATACATTTATTTGACCTGATTTTTCGTATTGGTTATCACGTTTAAGAAACGAGATAACTACTTAATTAACTAGATAATTATGTGGTTAACTAGATAAGTATCATGATAAATGTTCATACCAGATAAATATCTTAACACGAAAAAATGTCTGATAGTCACAAGGTAGATTTTACCCTTTCACGAACTGTGCCACCTCTTCCAATATAAACTAAAGGTCTATTCCGTTACGTTGGCGGGAATCAAAATGAATAAATCAAAATTCTGTTTCATCCCTTCATAAATGTATGGCTGTTATGTAGGGTATTTGAAATTGTGTTTATTAGATATTTGTATAATTACTGCTAAAATAGTATTATTGTACAATAAATAAATCATTGAATCCTTATATACTGCTATGGGATTTACAACCTCTTCTGTAAGTGACGTCTTTTCAAGAAAACGCAACATGTGATGTCACTATTTGCAAGCAGGAAACAATATTTACCCCATATGGTCACTTCGTTTTCATATTGCCAAATGGGGCAAATATTGCTTACTGTTAGTACATGGTGACGTCACCTGTGACGTTTTCTGGAAATGACGTCACTTAAAGAAGATGTTGGAAATCGTACAGCGTCGTCGCTAAAATGTTCATTTGAACTCCTTACGTTTTTCGAACTAGCCATATCAACTTTGTTCCATATACTGTGAGTGCGTAGCGATAAATGTACATGTAAATCTACTGCACGATGACATCATGAAACCATATCGTTATTAGTGAATAGCTTATAAATACACATGCTATACAATGATATTAATTAATTATTTTCTAGCGAACATTAATAATTAAATTTGTATAAGTACAACTGCAGATGACCAACGAAATATATAAATTTGTAATGACAAAAAAACAACTAACTCCCGAAGGTCTCGAACTCGGACCCAAAACTAAAAAGCTTAATTAGTACTGTAAGGCTCGGACTCCCTCCATCTGAGCGATCACGGCTGTTAGTTTAATGAAATCAATATCACCATAAGTAGTTTTGCTTGTTATTTGATTTACCTATTTTTATCAATAAAGGTGGTCAAACCGTGTAAACATTGCAAGACGTCACTCTCAACTTATTTTTTTTTATATATAAATGTAGTATGTTTTTTGTATAATTATAGTCATCCGTTTTAATTTTTATCTTCCGTGAAATATGACCTTGACATTTGAGGTACAACATTGTTGATTAAACAGATTTAACGCAATCAACGTTTACATCTTTGTCATACTCGAAATGAAAATAATGAAGGCTTGAATCGTGATTTATCAAAGAATAATTGATGATTCGTCTGTCAGATTCGGACATATCCGATATTTCATATGAGACTATGTCGATCGTGACCCATTCTATACAAATCTGAAATCGATCTTGTCAATTATTCTGCAAATAATCAGGTCAAATATTAAGTAGTTAACTGCTGACACAAATATGCCACCATAGTTACCCACATGTACCATCGCAGTAACGTTAACTACGCACATCAGAATCAGACCCATGGTGGCATATTTATGCCACCAGTTAACTACTTAATTAACTAGATAATTATGTGCTTATCACGTTAACGAAATTAGATGACTACTTAATTAACTAGATAATTATGAGGTTTACTATATAAGTATCGTGATAAATGTTCATACCAGATAGATATCTTAACATGAAAAATTGTCTGATAGTGCCCACAAGTGCCATCATTTAAACCCAGTACGGACAATCTATTAAGATAAGTGTTAAGTAGTTAATTCGATAAATACCTAGATATTTATCGCGTTAACTACTTTACACTTTTCTCAAATAGATTGATGGGTAATTGCTGCCTCGAGCTTTTCCACATAACAAAATTTGAGCAAAACTCATTTCTCTTACCGACGTATCCAACAAATTGAGTGAAAGAGTACCGAACGGACATGGGTTGAGTAAAAGGCACCGTATCTTTGGGTATCTTGTTGGAACTGTATAAAATATGAACCAAATATGACATTTTCGAAATTTCTCACATTTACCTGCGAAAGTTGTAAATGTTCTAGCGCCACCCAGTAATCAATTTACAAACTATGACTGGGTTCTGCATCAAGAACAAGCATTTAGAAGTTGTACTACATTGCCCGATTTTTGAAAACAATTACTGCTTTTTGTACAAATAAAAACTATACGACAACACTCACCTTTGACTAACCGAAACTACTCCCGCGCTGCATGTCGGAAAACGTGTTCGCTTCGCTTACACTGTTCTCAATTTGGAGGAAAAGCGCGTGTTTAGAGGGCGTGTACTACTGTTTTTATATTTGTATGTATATTGAAATATAAATGACTTTTGTCTTAATTTACAGACAAAGCCAATACCGGCACAACAGAGTTGCTATACAAAGGTAAAGTCTTGTATCTGTTATTTATACGTTCGGTTCAAATTACACTTAATACATGGAATACAAGTATGTACTAAATATTACATTACAACCTATTCTGTCTCTGGACCCATCAAACGTAATCATTAGTATATAAACCAAACATAAATATGTGAAATAAAGCTGTGTGAAACCGACTATTTGGCCGTTACGGGTCCAATAAACTGATCAGGTTCTTCATGTGACCGAGTCATAAAGTGACGTGTGTTTGCTTTATTATATTCTATTTCAGGCTTTTATGTGTATCTTTACATGTCTTATTGTTTACTTTTACAGCATGTTCGAGTACATTTATGTATATCTTTACATGTCTTATTGTTTACTTTTACAGCATGTTCGAGTACATTTATGTATATCTTTACATGTCTTATTGTTTACTTTTACAGCATGTTCGAGTACATTTATGTATATCTTTACATGTCTTATTGTTTACTTTTACAGCATGTTCGAGTACATTTATGTATATCTTTACATGTCTTATTGTTTACTTTTACAGCATGTTCGAGTACATTTATGAAATGTTATAAAATATATACTGGCGAACAAGTTACATGGCAAGTCGCTGGCGGTGAATGTTGGACACGTGGAATGACAATGGTTTCAATACGTTCGAAGGAAGAATTGTTTGTTGTTAAATACATGCTGAGAACGTTTAAAAACGTACAGGTTGATGATCATACCATAGCCAGAGTGTTCTCAACTAATATTGTTGATCCAAACTATTATTCACATATAGGTATTTCTATGACTCGTCTAATTACTTATCAAAATACAAACCACTAAACAAACTGTCTATTGATAGGATATGTCATGTGACATGTTACCAAATTGTATCTGATTCTATTATAGGGAATGATATATTCATTAGTAATACATGTGAATGTACAAAGTGAGAAAATGAACTATGGATTGATCGTGTTCATTGAACTGGAATATTCAATCGATATGTTCCCTGGAACATTATTCAAATTCATACAAAGCACCGGTATTGATAAATGAATCAAGGACATGTGTAATAATCTGTCTCCTAAATATATATAGACTCTTAGGATAAAGCTAAAATAATTGTATGCATCGATTATATTTGTCTATTTAAAATGTTTGATTATGCGTGTTTTATTATTTGTATATACAGGACTATCAAGAATAGTTAAAGCTGACGGAATTCGGCAATTTGTGTGGCAGGACGTTTCACCAGTTATATTTTCTGCTTGGTTAGTGGTTATTCGCATTAGTCATTTACGTACTGATAAAATATGTATTACCTTTATCACCAAATAGTCCATTTATTCAATCTCAAAATCAGAACGTCTAAACTACTTGCCTCAGTGATAGAATCATGTCGTTTAATCAATGTAAATCAAAGAATAAACACGGATCCTTATATTCAAGAGTAATAAATGTAACAGAATTCCGCATTCCTCTTATCACAAGTGAAAAGGTACAGAAACATACATATACATTTGGGTGGTTAAGAAATTCAATAAATAAGAACATGACAGAGCGCATCATTACTCGCCCGAATACATAGCCTCTTCATACATACATTTTTACCTTACCATGTAACGAGAAATATTTCAAAGACTGACAACAGCCACTATGATTTTGACCTCTCAGGCAGTTACCTCGTGCATAATATGTCATAACGTGTTAGTGTAATTCAGAAAATGTGTTTTCGGCGTAGCTGTATATAACATTGATTTTGACCTACATTTGTGACCAACCAAATGTTGGCCTCGAAGCGGGCTTTTTAAAATCTGACCAATCATAGTTGTACCCAAGAGGCACAACACGAGGGCTTCGTTCACCCAAGGGGTACAGAGCGGGGATTTAGTAAGATTTGCGTTCGTTAGCAGTTCTAAATTTGCTGCAAATTGTTAATATGCTAAGTTCTGATACTAAAAGTCACTGTGACATTGGACATTGTCACAGTGAACTCAAAATTAATTAATAATGGTCATAAACTATCCATAACCAGTGTGTACATTTACATTTGAAGGCATACGTAAACGTATTCTTTATGTATAAAGCGGACAGCGTTTTTCAAACAGTCTATGTTACTTTGATCTTATCTCAGCGACCTTTAATATATGGGGGCCATGTGGTGAACATGACTAGGGTACAAAGTAAGTTTGAAGATCCTAAGTGAAAACTTTCATCAGTTATTGAGCAGAAACACTAAATACTTACATTCACTGTGACTTGAACTTTGAACCAGATACCTCTACATATACAGGGATCATATGCTACGCATTAAGAAAGCACATAATGAGTTTGTGGGTCCTAGGTCAAACCGTTATTCATTTTTGAGCGAAACTGTTGTTGTACTAACACATTGACGTGACCTTCGACATATACAGCGATCATTTACAACAGCAAATGCACTTACTGAATTTGAGGATCCTTTGTCAAATTGTTCTATTAAGCGGGAGCAGATTTTGTTTTTACTGTCACTGTGACTTTGACCTTAAGATATAAATGATTGTCTTTTACCCATAACTAGTATTTATATTAATGTTTGAAGCGTATACGTCAATGTGTTCTCCGCTTATTGAGCGGAAAATGGTGTTTGTCCTAACAGTCATTGTGACCTTGATATTTGTCAATAAAATTACTAGCAGTCATCTACTACCCGTTGTGCCCTTTCACATTTGAGGGGCATTAGTCAACTTGTTTTATGTGCATTAAACGGAAATAATTGATATTAACAGCAAATGCGACTTTCATCTTAGACCAAATAAATAAGAGTCATATACTACATACAAGAGAGAGAATACGTAACTACAGGGAAAGCCACATACATAAGACAGTGCCTTCCCACGCAGATCTTCGGAAAAACAACAATCCACAAAACATAAGGCTCTAAAACTAGGAGAATCAAAGTGGACAGTAAAGGGAGGGGGAGGTGGGAATAAATGGATGGAAAATATCACAGGACAGGTCAAGACAACTGCCTATAGACTCAGTTTGAAAGTCTTACGTCAAATATTTCCTTTTGTTGAGCGTAAACTGTTTTCGGTGCTTAACGTCAGTGACATTTGACTTAGTCCCAGTGACTTTACAATAAATAGTAATGTTATGTTATACACGTGACTAGTGTACATTCTTAGTTTGCCAATAGACCAAGGGGTACTAACTGACAACCAGCAGATCTCTACCTCACAGCCATGGAAGTGTCAGTATATGGCATTAAACTAGTTTGAAGTCTTACCGATTACCAATTATATATTTAAACCGCATCTTACATGATTAAATAGGCATACACTTACACAAATGTGTTGCGTTACATATGGATAAAGTATCTCATTCAAGGGAGCACATAACAGAGGAACCCAACACAACTAGCACAAGACGAATCATTCTGAGGCACACAGGATCAGAACAACAAACAAACCATAAAAACACACGAGGAAGACTACTAAATACCTTACTATCAGTAGTCGGGTTAATAACCATTCCTTAAGAATTACGTTAACAATAACCAACCGATTAAAGTCACTGCAGTTGCTAAGTTATGCATTTTATCAAATCTCTAGTTAATTCTCGTTTTTACTTCTCATTTAGCATGTTCGCTGTTATGAATCATTGACTTCAACATGTGAAACAAAATTAGAGGTAATTTGAGCCTCAATTCTGAACCAAAATTACTGACTATATGTTAAAATATTTAACTATTTTAGTCACTATCACTTTCTAATATTGTAGGAACACGGACCAACCTGGACCAGAAGGTGACTGTGTACGTATGAGTTTTCATCTAGCAAATCAAAACAATACTTGGGAAGTAGAAGACTGTTATACACAGTTGGCTCGGTATTTTATATGTGAGGAACCTAAAGATCATTTTCCTTTACAAGGTATGCATAAATCGGAATATGGTATATATAAGAGATGGTGTATATAAGAAATGGTGTATATAAGAAATGGTGTATATATAAGAAATGGTATATATAATATAAGAAATGGTATATATAAGAAATGGTGTATATAAGAAATGGTTTATATAAGAAATGGTGTATATAAGAAATGGTGTATATATAAGAAATGGTGTATATAATATAAGAAATGGTGTATATAATATAAGAAATGGTGTATATAAGAAATGGTGTATATATAAGAAATGGTGTATATAAGAAATGGTGTATATAAGAAATGGTATATATAAGAAATGGTGTATATAAGAAATGGTATATATAAGAAATGGTGTATATAAGAAATGGTGTATATATAAGAAATGGTGTATATAATATAAGAAATGGTATATATAAGAAATGGTGTATATAAGAAATGGTGTATATATAAGAAATGGTGTATATAATATAAGAAATGGTATATATAAGAAATGGTGTATATAAGAAATGGTTTATATAAGAAAAAATTACATTTAATACGGAATGTGTAGATATATTTGTAATCTTACCAGATTTAAACTCATCATCAGTTAAGTAGCATGTTACATAATTTACTATCGATCTCGGAAGTTATGTAAGAGTATGTAGGGTTTACTTGTATAAAACTCAACAGTATTGATGCATAACAAATTGTAATTTACCAGACACAGAATAAACCAATATCACTTATGTTATAACACATCTATAAATAAGCATATTAAGTAAAAACTGTGATCAATAGGGGAACAACTCGCCAACGGTGATCAAAGGAAGTAACTCACTCGCTTATACATACACACATACAATTTATAAATTCGTTTTACAAATACCATAAACGGCTTTAGTATTTATCAAATAACTCAACTAATTGGAAATAATGTCTTAAAAAATAAAAGTTTTGTCTTACTGGTGTCGTGTTAATATCGTACGACATTTGAACGACATTCACACAACATTCGTACGAAACATGACATGTCGTGGATGTCAAAAGTTTGGTGTAATTCTTGCGACAATCTCACGGCAATAGCACGACATTCGTGAAATTGTCGTTAGGTAATCGTGTGAGATGTTTGTACGAAATCAACTAATTCGTGCGAAGTGTATCACGTGTGTCGCACTAGTATCGCAAAACTGTTTAAACAGTCCTGCGACTGTCGTTACAAACCTGCAACATAACCAAGAAATGTTCTGCCTTCTCTGTCTGCTCCTGTCGTGAAAACATCTAAAATTTCATTTGACCACTTCCATAAACATTGATCATGTCCTACGAAATTTAATCACGACAGAAAAATGTTTATTTCGTACGACACAATTATCGTGGGTTCCATTGTGACCGAGGCTTTAGTGAAATCATTTGAAAAAAAACAGAGAATGAAATCAAAACTAGCACGTGCATTTGCGGATTACCTTTATATACATCGTGTAAAGCAGGAAAAATACGGATGCGAAACACGTGTCACATACTGCACGGACTATACTCGATATCGTGGTATGTGCCTTTACACAAAGTCAATCATGTTGGAAAAACACACTCTGTATTTCCATTCATTCACTTACACTGGTATGCAACCATGTCAATGCGTGATGCAGTTCTAAACGACGACGCGTCATCGATTCGCAACGAAAAATGTCATCGTTTCTCTCCACTAACGAGGACATGCAGACCATTTCGCTGTATGGAAGTCTAAAATAATTAAGTTCCAGAGACGATCGTGATTTTTCTTGGCTGCGTAATTCAACTTTTGACAGTATGTAATCCCAGCTTATGTATTCAATGTTATGTTTTCGGAAATTATACGGATAAACACAATTATTGGCACAATTGTACAACTGAGGTTTAAGAAATATTATTAAATATCATTTATTTCAGTAAATATACTTTAAACGGCAATGGAATAATGCACAACAAGAGTTTTAATGAATTTTATACTCATGTTATATAAAATCATGTGCACTTGATCTATTTTCGATGTAAAATAAAGCTTTGTTTGGTGTTAAATGATGTTATCGATGCCTCAACAAATGTCATCATTACTAAACGATATCAAATATTATGTCATCGTTTCTAAACAAAGGTGTTACAGATACTAAACGACGACCATGGGAGTTTCCTATGATGGAGAATCTGTTTTCGTTAATACGCTGGAACTAAGTAATATTGTGGTCGTGGAATCGACAGAGATGCAAGCCAGACCTGATAAACACACCTTACCTATTGGAATAATTAGCTTACCAGTCTGTTTATTGAGAAACACATTGTTAGGATCACATTCTATATCCCTACCAAACACAGTAAAAGAACGTGATTTAAACTTCACTTTGCCATCACATATTAAAAACTGCAGAAATGACATTTTTTCATGTTTATGATAACGTATACAATGCCTTACTGCCCTCTCTGCGCTGTCATTCCATATGTCGCAAAAGCTGCATTTAAATCGGTGATCCTGAAACAGAAGTAAAAGTAGCGAAACAGGTCGATGTATTCAACAAAGTGGTCTTAAGATTTATAATATGATGCGCAACTCATTTAACTTAAATGATTTAAACAAAACAAAACGATTTGTTCAGTAAGGGTGCAAGCAAACGCTAGTAGTCCGCCGGTAAACAATTTCATGACGTTTGATGCCGAAATGATGCATGCAAGTGCAACGTATACAAATGCATCCATGGTGGTCATTGTGCACACTCGACTGGGCTGGAACAATTTGGATAACAGTGGTAAAAGGAGTATTCCTGTCAGCACGAGATAACTCTTGACTTCTTACTCTAGTTTATGGAATGGTTTTCTGATCGTAGGTTGTAGACTGAAGATTTGCAGCAAATATGATAAAATAAACAATTCGTTCTTAAAATTTATATAAAAAGAAACACATTAAATTCAAGAATAAGAGTACGCTCTTACCATTTTACTAACAGAGATTCGTAATTGATCGCTTGTTATCCTGAAACAAAATTAAAAACGCTTAGAAACTATTTCATTTGCATTAATGCTTTCGTTTAGAGATCATTACACAAAATCCGATTTCGTTGAGACATTATGACACACTCTGCGAGAAACCATGACATGCGAAGAAAACTTAATCGTAAAATATACAGTTACCAGGCGTTATTTTTGTGTGAAATTAGTTGTTTTGGCATAATATGGACAATGTTATACTGAGAAAATCAAAGTTGTGATTAAAATGTATGTTTTTAAGCCATTGAACTGCAATGATAAAATACACTCCAAAGTAAACGATTCTAAACGATAATATGACAAAATACCAATTTCACTCGTACTAGTGTAGCCGAAATAAATACTGAAGGACATAGACATGCATCGTGGTTCATACCCTGGCTGAAAAACGAAGAAGAAACATTTGCTCTGTTTTAAAAACAACATAAGATACATACTTACCGAGATGTGTCCTCATAACAGGAGAGAAACGATGACATTTTTCGTTGCGAATCGATGACGCGTCGTCGTTTAGAACTGCATCACGCATTGACATGGTTGCATACCAGTGACTTAGGTCTTGGTTGGACCACTAGACCAATTGGATGCACACTAACCATTATAATTTTGGTAATAATTAAAAAGGTACGTTTTGTTTTTAAGAAACAAATATATGTGTAAGGATCGTTAATGGATATGTTTATTAATCTTGTTTTATAGTCCTAATTAAAACAACTATAACATGCCTAATATTTCATAGCCAGAAAATAACATCCAGTGTAATGATGGTATTATTTTCACATTTTCTATCTCTTGTAATGCAATGCTTTCAATGGATACCAAGATTATATTAGATTACCGTACATCCTAAAGATGAATGGACTACCTTAATATATAGTATCGTACCTTCTAAATATGAAGTTAGAGCAAACTACATGTACTATACACTTTTATGTGTTTATTTTATTTATGTCGTATCTCTTTGTCATTAACTAGTTCTATGCATGGAGGAAGGAAACACAGCAATTCTACCACAGTGCAACATGATCAGATTCTTTCTGTATTTATACGTATCTCTTTGTCATTAACTAGTTCTATGCATGGAGGAATGAAACACAGCAATTCTACCACAGTGCAACATGATCAGACTCTTTCTGTATTTATACGTATCTCTTTGTCATTAACTAGTTCTATGCATGGAGGAATGAAACACAGCAATTCTACCACAGTGCAACATGATCAGACTCTTTCTGTATTTATACGTATCTCTTTGTCATTAACTAGTTCTATGCATGGAGGAATGAAACACAGCAATTCTACCACAGTGCAACATGATCAGACTCTTTCTGTATTTATACGTATCTCTTTGTCATTAACTAGTTCTATGCATGGAGGAATGAAACACATCAATTCTACCACAGTGCAACATGATCAGACTCTTTCTGTATTTATACGTATCTCTTTGTCATTAACTAGTTCTATGCATGGAGGAATGAAACACATCAATTCTACCACAGTGCAACATGATCAGACTCTTTCTGTATTTATACGTATCTCTTTGTCATTAACTAGTTCTATGTATGGAGGAAGGAAACACAGAATTCTACCACAGTGCAACATGATCAGACTCTTTCTGTATTTATACGTATCTCTTTGTTATTAACTAGTTCTATGCATGGAGGAATGAAACACAGCAATTCTACCACAGTGCAACATGATCAGACTCTTTCTGTATTTATACGTATCTCTTTGTTATTAACTAGTTCTATGCATGGAGGAAGGAAACACAGCAATTCTACCACAGTGCACCATGATCAGACTCTTTCTGTATTTATACGTATCTCTTTGTTATTAACTAGTTCTATGCATGGAGGAAGGAAACACAGCAATTCTACCACAGTGCAACATGATCAGACTCTTTCTGAATTTATACGAACAGATACGTAATTTATAATGTTTCAGTAATTGGTCATATAGTTCGTCTTCTTCGATCATCATATACTTACGAGGAAATTACTTCGCAGTACACTGTATCGCACTGGAACCCCTTTAAACCGGAACCCCTTTAATCCTGAAACCCCTTTAAATCGGACAAATCGTCCGGTCCCAACTTTGTTTATATATAAATCACCCCTTTTATCCGGCAACCTCTTAATTCAGTAAACCGGACATGAATTTTGGCCCGAAATGGATATTTCCATTATAAATCACCCCTTTAAACCGGACAAGAATAAAGTCTCAATATTAAATTTCACATCTTGCGCAAAACCTTTCGATGGAATAGTTTGATATAGAGCACTGTCAGGATCAGAAGAAATGATTTACGAATGCAGTTGGAATGATAAGTTTAAAATACACAGTAAATAAAGTCAGTCATTGTTGTTTTTAACATTTCACACATGATTAGTGTTTGGCTAGAGCATCTGTCTGTCATGGTTGGTCTTAATTGTTACGACAACAAATTGATTAATGATACTTGAAGGGTACATTGCCTGTGTTTTCACAGGTTCTTTGTTTAATTTATGACCTCTGTAGTATTTTAAAATGGACTAGTGTCTCTCAGGGGTGTCCTCCAACCAGTCAATTATTGTAAATCATTTGAGTAATTGATAATTTGCAAACATTGAAATAGTTTTTTTTGAAATCATATCTTTAAGAGAAAACGTACATATCAAATCATGTTCTTGTAATGTACAACAATGTCTACACCACAACAAAATGCAAACATACTGAACTGGCATTAGATGACAAAGTTGAACTCATGAAGGTAATTAAATACAGATTATTTAAATGATCAATTTATTCTGCAATTTCGATATTGAAATGATTAGAAGTTTATTAATTTTTAGTCAGATTTTCACATTCAGATTTAATGAATTGTTTATACAAATCACTTCAGTACTAAACAAAATATAGATCCAAATGTCCCCGTTTGAAACAAAATGTGCCAAATCTTGTCCAGTTCTCCTTTAGTCCGGAAACCCCCTTAAACCGAAATATTTGTCCGGTCCCGAGCTAGTCCGGTTTAAAGGGGTTCCAGTTATTTGGTTTCAATAGAAACATATGATCATTATAATAAAAGAAATGTAATTCAGATGTGTTCTTTTCGTAAGGTTGTGTTGGTGATAAATAAATAACTTATTCTTTTCACATTTAAGACTTCAAAAAACATCTTGGTGCTCAAACAAAAGCGATTGGCCTTACCAACAATTTATATGATGTAATTTGTTTCGTTTGCGTTTTTTGTAGTCGTTTCTAAGCGAAACATCAAGTCAATGTCACATTGCTTATAAGAACAACTTAACGTTAACGTCAAAAGTACATGAATAACAACGGTGCTCAATAACACTGTAACAAGTGTTCTTGTATGTCATAGCTCTAATTGTACACGTGAATAAACTACGGCGACGTCAGAGAAGAAACGCTCCTCCGGTCAAGTGCAAGTTAAAAATCTTACATGAATTGCTTTTCCTTTTTTTCTCATGAAACATTTCCTTAACGCGCTTTGTAGTAATGATATGAAAGAAACGACTTCTTTTTATCACATGACACATAAGCAACATGATTGTTTTCAATTTAAACAGTTTTCCTGCAACTTTGTGTAATATAATAAAGTTAATAAAGTTATATTAGAAAAAAGTCATGTCATAAACAAATATCTTCCATGTTCTCACTATTTCATCTTAATCTCTAAAATAGTGAAGTAAAATTAATGAAATGTTAGTCATGATGCGAGCCACATCTGAGATAACATGAGTAATTAGAGTGACTCTTCACTGCATTAACACTTTCACATTACTGTTACTCTTGTAACCTGGATAAAAACATGAAAAACTATCAAGACATTTAACATATGTGTCTGTATCATTCAATATAAAAATAAATTTAGGACAAAAAATAATGATTTTCTTCTGAATAGTAAAAAACATCTTTCTATTATTAAACACATGTACGTTTCTATATCAATTCCGATTCTCGATTAAACGCTTTACACATGCTACATTACCTGGCTGTATTTCAAATATGACTTTCGAATTCGGTCCATTATTGAATGACTAAATCGAAGTTTTCAACATTTTTCATTCACAGTTGCTGCCCATTTTGTTCTCGAACCAGTTATTTCAAAACTGAGAACTTCGTCAAAATTCCATCCTTCCCCCTCTATCTCTATTCCTCCCTATATCCCTGACTATCGTTGTGTTCCTTCCTCTCTCTCTCTCCCTCTATCTCGTTGTCTCCCTTGCTCTCTCTCTCCCTGTCTCTTTCTCTCTCTCTTTCACTCTCTCTTTCAGACTCTCTAATGAACTGAGGTATTTTTTTATAAAAATAATGCTGATTTTCATGTAGATACAGTATCAGACAGATGTTATACAACACACTACCCATACACTGGGACATGGAATGTAACATATTCTGGTCGGAAATGTCAACGATGGGATTCAACGTACCCTCATACACCAGGGCCACACACTGATTCAAATTTTCCTGAAGAAAATAAATCAAACGCTGAAAACTATTGTCGTGACCCGTCTGATGAAGGATATGTATGGTGTTATACGACAGATCCTGACGTCAGGAGGGAAACTTGTTTTGTTCAAGGTAATTTTTTATAATTATGTGTTAGACTTTTCATGTTTGTGTGGAAGTATGTTCTGAAGTTTTAATTGTATTGCCATATTATATATCATTGCAATCAATAATCGAATCAAACTATGTACTTACTTATGTTTCGAAAATGAATTTAATATATTGAGAAATAAATAAATGTTCAATAGGACACCTTCCATGTGAAGCGCACCAGTATTAACATGAGAACATTATATTACCCGACATACTGCTTACAATAGGACACCCTCCATGTGAAGCGCCCAAGTATTAACATGAGAACATTACATTACCCGACATACTGCTTACAATAGGACACCCTCCATGTGAAGCACACCAGTGTTAACATGAGAACATTACATTACCCGACATACTGCTTACAATAGGACACCCTCCATGTGAAGCACACCAGTGTTAACATGAGAACATTATATTACCCGACATATTACTTACAATAGGACACCCTCCATGTGAAGCGCACCTGTATTAACATGAGTACATTATATTACCCGACATACTGCTTACAATAGGACACCCTCCATGTGAAGCGCACCAGTATTAACATGAGAACATTATATTACCCGACATACTGCTTACAATAGGACACCTTCCATGTGAAGCACACCAGTATTAACATGAGAACATTATATTACCCGACATACTGCTTACAATAGGACACCCCCCATGTGAAGCGCACCAGTATTAACATGAGAAAATTATATTACCCGACATACTGCTTACAATAAATACTGCGAAATTACAGTTGTATGTGTTTTTGTCGTATTAAACAATGAAACATTTCATTATTGTGTGCGTTTTCATCGGGTTTTGCGCCGTCTTTCAACAAATGTTCAGTTATATACGGCGGCCTTTTGACCACAACAGTTTTATTTGAATTAATTGTAACCAGTAATAATTTGTTATTCCACAAACAACTGCCAGCTTCTTCACACGTGGAGGACATTACCGTAACCAATGTCACAGAAGAACTTTCCCCGCTCAATGCCCGAGATCGAACCCGGATCAACCGAGTGACAGTCTAGCGCTCTATCAACCGAACTAGCAAGCAAGGCCTGGTTATTGTATGACGAATATGTTCTTAAAATACTGTAAAATTCACACACTTTTCAATTACGTAGATGACAAGCATTCTACATCTGAAGCTCCTACACATTCAATGTATACATGTACGGACGGAAATCAAATATCGTCACAAAAGAGATGTAATGGTATTGTAGATTGTGTTGATGCTCAAGATGAACTCAATTGTGATTATCAAGGTTAATATGATTTGTATTTGTTATTTTATTAGACAATATACAAGTTTGTTATGTTACCATAACGACTGATAATGTTGCCATAGATGTTAATTTCACAAGTAGATTCTTTGGGCTAATTAGTTTACCGAAATACAATGTTTACAATTTATACAGTCTAGTATTACTAAAACGAATATTCTAATTGTGTCTTCCTAGTACAAAAACTATTGAAAAGAGATACAGTTACAAACGAAATTGGAGAACGTGTACATACACAGTTTATATGTGGAAGTAATGAAACCATTTCATTCCTTGCTGAATGTAACGGTGTTGTTGATTGCATTGATGGTACAGATGAGAAGAATTGCACTAGGGATAAAACAGGTAAATGTAACATGTTAACTGTAATAATGTGTTATCAGATTCATTTTGTACGCATTCTCTCTGGTAAACAGCATGCCATGCATGAATGTTCAACAGGTTGGTTGAACATTTTATTTTCAGTTCATATATCGTTATGTTGATACGGATTTCTAATCTGCATTGTGTCTTATTATAGACCACACTGAACCCTGTCTCTTGAACACGATACAGTGATATATAGTGTCCTCATCTTTTCATAGTGTTTTTTGTCAACAGAATGTTCAAATGACGAAATTCAATGTGGAGATGGTAGTTGTATACATGCAAGTCTTATGTGTGATTTCATCCCCCACTGTACGGACTATTCTGATGAGCATTGCGGTAGGAACACATTTATAGTTGCTCAAAATTAAAAACTATGTAGAAGTTACTGGGGTCGGTCTACTGAATAACGTGTCATGGTTTAATCATTATTTAATAGAATTTCTTAACATTTCGCCATGTGCTTTTTCCAATATGCTAAACACAAACAAAAGATATGTATACTTCAAACAGCGATTACGACAATGATACTAAATAGGGAAAACATGAATATATCATTTTGCTTGTATTTAAAGATTATCCAGAATGTAATTCTATTGGAGAATTTGAATGTACGAATGGACAATGTATTCCTATTGACTATAGATGTAATGCATATAAAGATTGTGTCGACGGATCGGATGAAAATACATGTGGTAAGTGATAAATTGAATCTTCCCGAAGTTTTACCTTAATTATTTTACATCAATTGTCAAACAAATGTTTATCAATTATACACGCACTTATCTCTGTGGAAATCTGATTCCTTGGACAATAACGAATACATTCACCACATGCAGGAATTGTGAAGTTCGGGGGGAAAAACCGCACTCAAGGAACTCGAACGCACGACCTACGGACCAGGAAATAGGCGCGCTTCCCTTCGACTACTATTCCTCCATCATAGAACGTAAAAGTAACATAAACATAAGACATTCCATAATTAGGAAGTGGAAGTAATGTATACATGCAGCCTTGGAATTCTATATGAGCCATTCTCTGACAAAACCAGTATTAATGACAAAGTCATTATTTTCAATATTTTTTGCCTTTCTTAAAATTCTGTCTGTTCCAGTTTCATTGGTACCAAATTTATTTTATTCTCACAATTGTTTTTTGATTCTGTTAATAATCAAAAGCACCATGTACTACAAAGTAAAAATGACTAATTCACATATTCATCAGAATGATGTTATTTTGATGTAGGAGTACTTATTTTATGCTACTATATTTTTTTACGAAAATATCAACAAACCATTATATTTAGTAGTTTTACTAAACATTAGATAGTTCTATACATGTTATCCCACAAAATCGACCTATGTTAATGTATTCAAAGATATTGGTTTTCAACATGTTAATTATGACGTTACTTTGAACGTCATTTCACGACGTCACAATTAGACCGTTGTTTTCCCAGGGTTCTGTGTAAGGATGAATTGTCTTGTGTATGTGGTGTTCCCTATAACATTATAGACTGTTGTTTTCCCAGGGTTCTGTGTAAGGATGAATTGTCTTGTGTATGTGGTGTTTCCTATAACATTTTAATATCTCTTTCATTTATTTTTGTGCAATTAATACTATGTTTGTATCAATGCATAAAATGATGTTAGCTTTTTTACCAGATTCATGCAGAAAGGGGAGATTCCATTGTGATTTAACGACGTGCATCCCTGAACGACTTGTATGTGACGGGATGTCAGATTGTAGAGATGGAAATGATGAGAAGAAATGTGCGGAAGCTAAGTTCTCAACTTGTAACGAAAGATGGATACATGGATTGCGCAGAAATGGAAACTATTTACTAGGTGATATTTATAGTGCGATTGTGTTCTTTACCTTTGAATTAATTATTTAAAATTGAATAAAAGAAATAAAAAAGTTAGACGTTGATATTTTGCATAATTATATATAATCCACACCTCTTATTGACGAAAACGTTTATTGTGCAATATCTGTTAGCTTACTTTTATATAACGTCCGTTGAATTCCACATCACCTATACTATCTGCCTTATGGAACTAAGCTTTAAAGACGAAATACATAATTATTGAATAAACTCAAACTTTCTCAAAATGACAAACATGTGATTCCGGTTTGTAGTATTGAGACGACGATATGTACTATTTTCAGACGACATCATGGCGGAATGTAACTTTGACAACGTTCAAAAAGATGGAAGCGTATCTACAATATTTTACGCAACTACCGAATAGTAAGTCATGATTAGAAAATATTTTGATGATACAGAATATCAAGAATAGCAGTATATTTAAGACGTGTCACAGTCACCATGACACACACGTTGGTGAAGTCAAACGCAACTACAACAACAACAGCAACTAAATATATTTACAAAAATGAGACGTCACCGGTGCATGTGTTCCTTTTGAATGCAATCACAAACACCGCAAGGCAACGCGAGTAAACAAAATACGAGAAACAAGTTAAAACTAACTAAACCCGTAATAAAGTTACGTAAGCTGTGTTGTCGATTTAAAGCAACCCAAAGCTATATTACCTTGTATACGAATCACATTATTTTCATACACTTTTGCAAAAAAAACAAATCCGCAGAATGCCTATTTACGGTGTCGTTAAAATGTGTTGACCGTTTCTTTTCGACTTCACCAGCTTGGTTGTTGCGATAGGGTGATTCAGCTCAAGCAGGTAGCTCCGTAGTTTGACATGTCTTTCAATAGTTCACTTCCCTTCAAAATAGCTAAAGAACAAAATACATGTCAAATGTTTAGATAGTTTTGTCTTCCGATAAATCCGGGATTTGATGGTTTCACAGGAATGTTTTCTTTCTGTAGATATTCAACGTACTTAATATAAATCATAACTTGAGAACTAGAATGCACTGACATTTTCCTGACTATATTTCACTGAATGTGTATTGCATATATTTTACAGTTATTATGGCAAGTTTTATGTGCAAAAAAACGCACAATCCAAAAGCATCAAGTATTTCTCAGATGATGTCTATGACTGCCATCAAACGGTACCAGAACACATTATTTCGTCTTTTATTGATATAAATACATATTATCTTCTTGATATTTCGTATTTAATCTTAATCAAACTTTCTTAATCGCGCAATACAATGCGATGTACATGTGTTTAAAAAGCATATTAATGTTGTAAATGGAACGCGACTTCGTTAACCTTAATCAACTTTATATATGTTAAATGTACCCGGAAATGACGTTAGGTCGCTGTGGTGTAGTAGTTAGCATAACGGACCGGGTTCGAATCCCGGAAGCCCTTGACCGATTTTTCGTGTTCCTCAAAATTTTATTTCAACATGTCTATATTTCACTCTATAATTATAAATTGTAAATAATTTGGCATAAGTTTCTAGATTTAACATTGACGATTTTGTCATGAAATCATTCTGTATAATTTGTGGTTAAGCTATTGTTTTATTTGACAGTTTACTCAGCGCTGTACATTGGCAGTACGAACTGTTGCTGAAATTGAAGACATACACTTTGATAACGAGTATCAACACTGTCGCTGTGTAGCTTTAACAGTCATACCACACAGACTAGAGAGTGGGTAAGTTCATGTGTTTACTCAAATCAAGAATGTCCAATAACCAATCCGCGTCAATGTTACAAACGTTGTTCGGTTGAAGATAAATTAGCTTAGCGGTTAACGTAAGATTTGATTGGTTTACACAACACCGATAGCAAAACCATGTTAGTACGACCGCGCCGAAAAAAACTTCAACAATACAATAAAAATGACCCCAATAGGAACAGGAACATACTAAAGCCGTTTCTGTAAACAACATTGACCCGACTTTTGTTGAATCAATTGAATTAATAAGGTGATGGAAAGTCTTTGTTTCAGTTTGGACAAGTTAACGATATTGCTCGATATTGAAATTTCTTGATATTGACAAGTTAATTTAGTGCAAAAAATGGTAACAATTCTGCACCATAAACCATTATTGTCATTTCAATATTTAAATCAAAGCGCTGTCTGTGATGAAGGCCTGGAGATGTAGATTTTCTGGCTTGTAAACCCTATCCAATGTATTGTTTGTACACAAAGAATCTATTCATATAGCTAAAACGACCACAAATTACCCCCAAACAAACCATAATCACGCTTAAATGCGTTGCTGTTGCTACATATTCATCTCTGAACAACACTTATTATATTTTGGAATACCCCAGACACCAGTTTTGATATAGCGTAATAATTAAATGCCCGAATTCACCCCAAACGAACTGTTAGAAACTGCCTCAAACTGTTTTAAAACTTAATTTATTATGTGTTTTTTAAAAAAAATTTAAATACTGCATCCAATTATCCAATTTGTGAGTTTTGCGAAATAAGGTTTGTATAGGCATTTCATTGGCACTATAATTTTCCTTTTAAGCATTATGGTGAATTTCACCCGCCCTTTTCATAGATATTCAAACTCTCGAATAAGTTTACTTCCAGGTTGCCAGATTTCTTAAAAGCTTATACATTATTAATATTTATATGATGTTACATTAGATTTGGTTCTCTGAATTGTTTTTGTCTACGGCGTCCGTCCTTCCGTCCACTTTAGCTTGTCCGCGCTTCATCTCTAATACGGCTGGTGGGATTTCAACCAAACATCACAGGATTGATAAGCATCAAGTCTAGTTATGCATCGTTGTCGTTTCGTTCCGCTCGAATAATTTTTACTGAGTTATGGCCCTTGATGTTTTTTAAATGGTGAAGTTTGTCCGCGCTTCATCTCAACTATGGTTGGTTGTATTTCAACTAAACTTCTAAGATTGATCAGCATCAAGTGTAGTTATGCATCCTTGTCATTTCTTTCCGCTCAGAGTTATGGCCCATTGATGTTTTATACATATACAGTGCATGGTGGACAAATACAATGTCCACATTTTGCTAAGAACAAAGATAAACTGTACAATTTGCCTCTGGTAAAGTAAGAATGATCTTGCGTAAAATTGTTTGTAACGCATCGGGATTACGCCCGTCAACAACGTCATTTCCAACCAGACGAATAATAACGTTCTCGTACGTTGATAAATCTAACAGACCTAAGCAGTCAAATACTCGCTCTATTTGCGTTTAGATGTTTGTTTGGTTTCCCTTCTTCCCGTGCGGTCACTTTATATAGTGTTCATGTTATTTCTTCACACTCTCGGCCTATTGTTGCCAGCTGTCTTGACTTATCCTGTGATGAGATTGCATCCATTAAATTTCCTCTGTTTGTCCTCCTCGTTTCTCCTTAGTAATCTATTGTGGTCGGTCAGGCCATTCCTTGCACACCTGTTCCCTTACGGATTAACCCTTGCGCTTCCTCAAATACCTTATGTTGTGTGCACTGTTGGTTTCCCGGAGGTCTGTGTAGAGAGGCATTGTCTTAGTACTTGGAGTTCCCTGTAGCAACTTATTTTCTCTTTTTAAAAGTCATTACACGATTTGTAAGACATCGACTCACTCATTGACATTTGGTCATGGTGTTGAATATAATTATCGGATTGTCGGAATGCGACCTACATATCTTCAACACTAGTATTCATTAGACTATACTCTAAATGAACGCGATCTAGTATGTGTGGTAGATCCATTTAACCATTCCATTTACTAAAGCTGAACATTTATGTAATATTGAGCAAATTAAGGGTATGAAAATGTACCATTACATTGCATATTCTGCAATTTTGTCTCTACTATATTACTTCTAGTATCACACACTAATGTGTGCGTACAACAATAACTCAGAGCTCCCGTGCTGAAATAACTTCTAGTATCACACACCAATGTGTGCGTACAACAATAACTCTGAGCTCCCCTGCTGAAATAACTTCTAGTATCACACACCAATGTGTGCGTACAACAATAACTCAGAGCTCCCCTGCTGAAATAACTTCTAGTATCACACACCAATGTGTGCGTACAACAATAACTCTGAGCTCCCCTGCTGAAATAACTTCTAGTATCACACACCAATGTGTGCGTACAACAATAACTCTGAGCTCCCCTGCTGAAATAACTTCTAGTATCACACACCAATGTGTGCGTACAACAATAACTCAGAGCTCCCCTGCTGAAATAACTTCTAGTATCACACACCAATGTGTGCGTACAACAATAACTCTGAGCTCCCCTGCTGAAATAACTTCTAGTATCACACACCAATGTGTGCGTACAACAATAACTCTGAGCTCCCCTGCTGAAATAACTTCTAGTATCACACACCAATGTGTGCGTACAACAATAACTCAGAGCTCCCCTGCTGAAATAACTTCTAGTATCACACACCAATGTGTGCGTACAACAATAACTCAGAGCTCCCCTGCTGAAATAACTTCTAGTATCACACACCAATGTGTGCGTACAACAATAACTCTGAGCTCCCCTGCTGAAATAACTTCTAGTATCACACACCAATGTGTGCGTACAACAATAACTCTGAGCTCCCCTGCTGAAATAACTTCTAGTATCACACACCAATGTGTGCGTACAACAATAACTCAGAGCTCCCCTGCTGAAATAACTTCTAGTATCACACACCAATGTGTGCGTACAACAATAACTCTGAGCTCCCCTGCTGAAATAACTTCTAGTATCACACACCAATGTGTGCGTACAACAATAACTCTGAGCTCCCCTGCTGAAATAACTTCTAGTATCACACACCAATGTGTGCGTACAACAATAACTCAGAGCTCCCCTGCTGAAATAACTTCTAGTATCACACACCAATGTGTGCGTACAACAATAACTCTGAGCTCCCCTGCTGAAATAACTTCTAGTATCACACACCAATGTGTGCGTACAACAATAACTCTGAGCTCCCCTGCTGAAATAACTTCTAGTATCACACACCAATGTGTGCGTACAACAATAACTCAGAGCTCCCCTGCTGAAATAACTTCTAGTATCACACACCAATGTGTGCGTACAACAATAACTCTGAGCTCCCCTGCTGAAATAACTTCTCGCTCCTCACTTCACAGCATCGTTAGTGTCAGCATTCGGTACAAGTTTCAATTATCTGAATTTCAACCTCTCTTTGCTGCCGTTTGCTTTTTTTGTTCTGATTCAAGATATATTTGTTTTATTTCATAATTCCTGTATTATATAGTTCGTTCAACTTCCTGTATATTCACTGACGACATCAATGGACTGATTATTGTAATTTCCCAACGAAATTTTGTTATGCAACTTGTATTAAATTGATGAACGTATCAATTGAGTTCTTTCGAAATATGTCATACACAACAATATCGCTCATCAGATAAATTGAGTCGATGCAGATCGATATCGATGGGGCTAATGGTCAGCAGTCACTGCGTCTGTTGGTAGTTTCCGTAAGTGATCGTCAATTTTCCGATGATAACTGGTATAGGACATTAACTTGTAGCCTCGGGCTATCTTAGATCTATATATCCGAAGAACGCTTAAACATATGTTTTATGCACATAAAATGAAAACGATTGGAGTTCAGTTTTGTTGACGAAGCACGAGTCTGATTATTCTATTATTGAGAATGAACTATGTGATAGGCAAATGTTTAGCTCGAGAAACAAAAAATAGAAAACAATATGGAATTCGTTTCACTTAGCATTTGTAATAAACACTTTGTCATTTCTAGTTCAAATTGCAACTACAAATAATGTTGGGTACTATTTTAAATACCAAAGATACTGTGGTATCCGCAAATAACACGCAGAATATATATTACTATTCCACATTGCCAACGCATTGCGAATGTGTATAATAATTTACATTTACATTAAAATATTTGGTTTTCATCTATGTAATATATTCGCCATTATTGACAGTTTAACAACAATACAATAAATAGTATTTATCTTCACAGTTGTCTTAGGATTTTGTAGCAAGACCTCCTGTTGGTGTTAACGGGTCTGCCGGATAATTGTACGAGAATAATTATACTACCCGGGCATGTGAAGTGACCAGACTACTATTCTTCTAGCACTTTAAATACTACACATCAATTTATTATCGAATGCCCCATTACTACAAGTATAAGCGGAATCAAGTGCAATAAAACTTGACCCCCTGATGTGCACCTTAGCCTTTTGTGACCGTCTAGTAAAATCGTATGCGTTTCATTCAACATCAGCCAGGCGCTTTAAAATAACGTATCATATACATATATATACTCAAACGCAAAAGAAAGTGTGCAGTTTTGATTTGTTTATTATTTTAATTCTACAAGGTATAAAGTTGTCAAATTTAAAACATACGAATATCGGTCGTTATGGTTTATAGCAACAACGAAAACTCAGTCAAACTATGGCTAGTCATTACGTAATAGCCCGAATTGCGAATTTGCAGGATTTCCTCGTGGAACATGTATACACAAGTACAAGTGGCCAAACTTGTTTTCTTTACATTCTTTCACACATGTATAGTGCGAATATCACTGTAGATTTAGAAAATTTATAACAGAGAAAATACTATCAGAACGTCGGCGTATTGGCGCGTTAATGATGCTGGTCAGAGGTGACTCAGTCGCTTCAGTTTCAAGGGCACTAAAATGCCATAGAAACACTATAATCAAGTTACGTGATAGGTTTATTTAAATGGGAGCTGTTGCTGACCGTCCCCGATATGGTAGGCCACGCTAGACTGTCTTCATACTGGACCGTTACATTCAGTTCACGCACATGAGACGTCGGTACCAAGCCGCCTCTGCTACATAGTTATTTGACGGAATGGCTGTCATACCAGATATTAATGCAACATTAACATCATTTTGCAACAAACTACAGTTAATCTACGCAAGAAAACATCTCTTTGGCTATTTGTGTATTTTTAATTTTGACCCCTACTGCATGTAGACGCGTCGTACGTTTAACGAAATTCAAAACAATACAATAAACACATTGGTTAGAAGGGTAATTGAATAAGCTAAAAACCGTTACCACACATGATAATATTAAATCATTGGATTATCAGAAAATCAAACAAATCAAAAGTGCACACTTTCTTTTGCGTTTGAGTATATGTATATTGAAAGCGTCAGTAAAGCACGGAGATCTGTCGTGGTGATAAACAATGAAAGTGGTAGTTGGGAAATTTAACATCCTTTATTACTGAATTCGTTAAAATAATTGTATTCAATTCAAAAATGGAAGGGATTTTAATATTTAGGCCTATTGTTTTGCAAAAATAAAAGCATTTTGTTTTTTCCAGATACAGCCTACATTCATATTTTCTCATTTTCCTTAAAATGTGTTTAAAACATAATGCTTATAATAAAAGTACAATAAGAAATGTGATCCATCCCGATAGGAAACGATTACCTAATCACTAACCAGCTCTTAACTCTGTTCCCTAAACGTGTGTATGACCACTAGGACCACAGAAAGTTTCGACCAGTTTTATTTATCATTTTAAACTACCGCTGTCTATAAATATAAAATTCCTATGGAACTTATGTATACCACCATAACTGATTCAATATTTAATCATACACTTGTAAATTAGCCTTTAAAATACTAATTGTAACATTTAATGTTCAATTATCATAATAATATTATCATAGCTAATATTTTACACTGATTCCAATTGTTTTTGCATTAAACAACAGCAACGCATGCATTGCATACCATCACGGACATATAAACTATGTCCGTGGTATCGTAAAGGGCTATGAAATGATGACACATCCAACTAAATAGAACACTCGTCCGGGCGCTGACGGAAATTTCGAAAGTTCGGTATTCTCCGTAAATTTCCGTATAGAATGCCGAACAGGCAAATAATTGGTGGGGACTTTATTTAATTCAAAATCCCCCTGCCTTAATTTCAATTGAAATTTTATATAAAGATATCTTTGAAATAAGAATATTTTGTATTGTTAATTCCGGCCTGTATGTTTCATTTGTGTTTTCAAGCATATTTCTTCAGCTTTTAAGTTAAACCAGAGAGTTGTATGTACGAAATGTATTGCTATTGCAATTGCTCATACGTTATGCTTTCGAAAGAAATGTTTGATATATCATCCCGTATATGTGTTTACACTGTACATACACTGTAACGGTGTGTTGCTCTTTCGCAACAATGATCGTTTGCAAATGTATGTAATGGGGCTTTTATCACATAAACAGCCACAGTGACAAAGTTGTTTTTCTAGCTATTAGTGTGGATGAAGACTTTAATCGAACACAATGGTTGAAATACCAATGTTACGTTAGCCAACTGAATGACTACCTCAAACACTACATTCTGTATCACAGGTAGGATTTGAACCCGCAATGGTACGAGGCAAATCATTTAAAGTCGGAGACCTAACACATTGGCCACGAAGGCCCATTATCACATATACATATTTCTCAGTCATTTACAAATAAGTATCAAGTGGCATTGTAAAACAACAATACATTCAATACTTATTAAACTCAATAATAAATGAGCTTCATATATTTTTGAAACATGCATTATGGTTATTTCAGAACTGTACATGCGTGCGACAACAATTCACACATGTTAAATGAATCACTCATGTTTATAACATATGGTGTTTTCAATTGGTATGGACCCTTTTTGGCGAGAAAGGAACCGTATAACAATGATATTGAGATAAACATTGGACCAATCACTTGCAAGAATGGTTTGTGCAAAGGAATTTATTTATACAACTAACTAATGTTTTCAATATTGCGCATATCTTCATATATCATTATTTATACCCTAATGTATAGCATGTAAATATAATCTGATTCTGACCGTAATGCATTTTATTTAATATATTAAACCGTGTTTACGCAGAATATATCAATATCCTCGAGATGTTCGGTGATTGTCGGTGTCTATACATCGTCTGACAAAATAGTTCGTAATACTTCTCGCGTAGACACTCGGAGATAAGTATAGACAATAAATCACCTGTGAAATAATGCTAATATATGTCAAAGGAATCCAGTAAATTTTAAGAAGCTTTAAAATACGTTTAGTTTTGTATACATGAACCGTACTTAATCCATGAAACTTACCTCGAGACATCTGATAAGAATACTGCTCTATTCGACACACATCATTCACATATAGTATAGTCCTGCTGTACAGTCGATCCATTGACTCTATGGCAGCATTTTCGCATTGATGATACAATGTAATAGCCAATCTAATAGCTGTACTGTTAAGTATATGGTAAACATCAGTCATAATATGTGGAAGATTCGCTTGGTTAAACATTATAATGACATGAACTTATTCTGACATTGTACCTTTTATTTAAGAGCTCACAAATGATGTTACAATGCTTCCTTGTGATGAAGATGGTTTGATGTACCCAGCCAGTAGAAGGTGCATATATGATACTGATAATGCAGGTTACATACTCGGATGTAGGAGTGGTTCTCATCTTCAAGATTGCTGTAAGTTTGTATGCAAATATATGTTATTAAAATCTTATATGATAAATAAATTTCTATCACGATACTGTATGGAGCATGAACTTAAATGCATGTTATATCTATATTTTTGGTTAGACGGTCCAAATGTTTAAGTCTATATATATATGTATTATCAGATTTGAAAACGTATGTATGTAGTACAAATGAACACCTTACACCAGAAGGTTTTCTGATTAGGCGTACCTATTGTAAAACAATCTGCATATTTAGATTCTTAAATCTCCATTTTCGAATAGCTGCATAAAATTACTTTGTCCTTTGTTACCAACATCCTAGTCCAGCCACGAACGTCACATCTCTATACTGTCGCTGTACAACGTCCTGCTAAACCATTCATAAAAGTAAATAGAAGTTGGACACCGCCGGTCTTTCCTCTGCATTTACTCTTATTTTCGTGAACAGATATATGCTTTGCGTGCAATAAAAAACTGTAATACATAAAATTGTAGCTTTTCGTTGATTTATTTGTCTTTTCGACACAATATTTTCATGGATACGACTTGTTTTGTAAAAAATAGTGAATCAATCACCTGTTAAATAAGAAGATGGGAGAGTTGCTATGGAGGCGGTGCGCACATAGTTATTACCCTACTAAGATCATTGTCGTTATTTGCTTCTTCTTGAGCCAAAACTGAAATTCGATCAAAAGTTGTTTCAACGATAAAATCCATCTTGTATTGCTACTTTGACGGGCGAATTGGCGAGAGCGCGAATGTCAACATACAGTTTGTAAGGTCAAAGACCTAAATATTTAGTATTTAGGTCTTTGGTAAGGTGAATAGTTTACTTGCGCACCGTGGGCGGAGTTACGTTTGATTGATATTTTAGCGACAATGTTTGCAGTCATAAACATTTGATCCCTGTCTTCTTGTCGAAGTGATTGTGAGGCATAATCCCAGGTTTTTACTATAGGCTTGTGTGTGGCTCTGTTACGAACGACGCGTGTAAAAGTCGGAGTACAGAGACATGTATGCGGGGCTAGCAACATCCCAATTGTTTTCTTTCTTTGAATCGTGCTTCTTACGAACATGTCGTTCAGAAAGATCCAACCCACTACCTGGTACTATCCAGTAGATAAACAAGTTTCGTTGTAGTGATTTGTGGCAGTCTCTGAGATTTTTGGCCCAAATGACATTTCTTATCAAAATTTCTGAATACAGGGAAGTTTGCAGGTCACTACAAAACAAAAATTAATGGCCCAATCAACCCGCAAACGTGTTTGAGACATTTCGGGGATGCTGTCAATTAGCGTAATTTTACTTGACATATTAAAATGCAAATTCGTTTCATGACACGTGATGATCGTGTTTTATTTTGACAGTATGAAATACGATGCTTTGTATCAATATCGTCTTCTAACAATATATTGTAGCCGAATTTATCTGTCCAGATGGGACGATCAAATGTCCAGGACATTACTGTGTCCCCTTGAATTACATATGTGATGGAATAAATCAATGTCCTGATAGTGCGGACGAACATGGATGTGGTAAGTTAGTAGCTGAAGTAGTGTAAAATGTTCAATTTAACACACAATTCACATATTTCTACATGTAATAACGTAAAACTGTTGTGAATTTTCATCTTGTTTCCGTTGAGTTCAGTGATTGTATCTCGTTAGTGATGTTCTTCAACATACGAGTGAGAAGATCATTTCGTTGTCACATGTTTTGTAATTTGAGTGTAAATTCGACTCACAAGATATACCAGGTTATCTACGGGCAATATTGGTCACTTGATTAATTTATTATAAATCATTGGCAAAATGTTTGAGATCGCATTTTCTATCTAAACGATGTGAAACCTTGACCGAATGATTGTTTGAATACATTTTGACCCAGTTTGAGTGATGTTGGGTCAAAATCTAGGTCATTATGTTATATTGTAATAAAAGCTTACTAACACTTTAACGCATTCTTACGAAACATAATAATAGTTCTAAATGAATACTAGTGAAGGTGTTATATTGTGCCATCTGGGTTCCAAGACTATGTGAGTTAGTGAAGCCATATGGACATATTAATTACACTCTATAAATCACATTATTACTTGACCTATGAATTATATTAGAATGCCTATCGTTATAGATGATCTATAGCTTCTCAGGTACTCGACAGATTCAGAACCCTCTTTGTATTTAGTAGTTTTCTTGATACAGAACAATCATTTGCATTTAGTATGACTATGCCCCTTATTAAATTCAAAGTTAAATGTTTTTCGTGCGATATAGACACATTTGTAAGCTTTATTTCAGGTTGCAACAATGATGATCTAGAGTTGATACTGTTAGTATATATAGAAGATTTTGTTGACAGTAACCAAAAGTTACGGCAAATAGTTGGTCAGTTCAACAACCCTGGGACAATTGTTCGTATCGTGAGCTATGATGTAGATCCATCAAGATATGAAGACATGATCCCATTTGAACATAAAATGTTGTTCATAGAGGACACAGATGTCAACAATAAGACTGTAATTAGAAGAGAAGATAAATGCTCGTATCGTATACTAGCATCAGATTATATTGACCGTGTCAGATTCACAAAAAATGCTACATCAACACGTGGTGTTATAATCCTACAAAATGGAACAGAATCAGAATCCGTTGCACAACACATTTTGCAGAATATGTCAAAACCAGACTTCGATGTTTATAGAGTTGTAATAAGGCCTTCAAGTAATTTGGAACAAGTAGAAGATAATGAAAACAATTATGTCACAGATATTACCGTGAATAGTTTGGACATTCTGTCATCAATGGGAAGTAAAATATTTCCTTCTCTGTGCAAAGGTAAATAAATTTGTAATGACCAAAAATGAATATTTGAATAGGTAATTAGAATTGGAACAATTTCGTAAACATGTTATATAAAAATACAGGAGAGCAATGACCAAAAATGGAACTTAATGTCCGTAATTAAGTAAACAGTTGAAAAGGGTGTGCAATTAAAAGATAATGAGTATAAACACGAGATTTCTGACTAGAATATTGCTTCAGCCATTCAGGAATAAGATGTTATCTGTCGTAACGCCTGAGAAAGACAACACTACAATCGATACCTAATTACACAGAAAGAGATACCATTATAAAGCCCGGTTAAATTGTATCTGGCAATGTATCTGCTCAATACATGTTGAACATAACCCGGTCTGCTAAGAACCGAAATAGTTCTTATATCAGAGGAGGTGCATTTTGTAAAATACTTAGCTTAAAAGTTAAAACTTCCACTATAGTATATGAATAGTGACAATATGTCACCTCTGCACACTAGGTCCCTCATCTAAAGAGAAATGGAAAATATACAAATATGGCACCGTAAAATTTTCATCCTCCCATATTCGTTTTTGCCTGAGAAACTAAACATTAGTTTTTATGGCCTTAAACATCTCCTGTAATTTAATTCAAATAGTATGAATCCATCCGTATACTGATTTATATACTTTTGGATATAAAATTATACTTGTATTATAAATCATAAGTCTTGTCATATTGCATTTAATATTGCCATATTTGGAGATTTTCATACTGACTTTAGATTTTGTTGCAGATTCTTCATCAACCTTATGTCAGAACAACTACAAATGTTCATCATCGAAGTTATGTATCACACTTGATAAAGTATGTGATGGACATGTACACTGCCCGTTTGCTGACGATGAGATGTTTTGTGATTTTGTTTGTCCATCTAACTGTTCATGTTCCGGTTACAATGTACATTGTACATCTGCACACTTTGACAATTCTACTGATTACCGTAACCTCATGGATAGAAGATTACGAGTACTTGATTTGAGTAAAAACATACGCATTGGAGAATTTCTTTTTACAAAGGAAAAAATGGTCCCGGAATTTCCTCATATGATCAGATTAAACTTATCAGAATGTAACATAAAAAAGTTGGGAACGAACTATTTTACAGATTTGCCCAATTTGAGAAGCTTAGACTTGGGCCGTAATAAAATATCAAGTATTCCTCGCCGAACATTTTATGGACTGACTAAACTTGTTTATCTGAACTTGTACGGTAATGAAGGTTTCATGGCATATGAATCATTTGCTTTCTCTGGACTTGCTAGTCTAAGAGATTTAATCATCATGGATTCTGACATTACGTCTATTGCACCCAAGGCGTTTTCTGGCCTCTACCTAGATGTACTACAAGTATGCAATAACCAAATACAGGACATTAGGGACAATGCCTTTGGTGGTCTTACTGTAAATAAAATCCTCTTCGAATCGAACTCTATCACAAAATTTGATAGAGGATTGTTCAATGGAATATTAAATATCACGTCCTTGAAAACATCATTGTATAAATATTGCTGTATTCGTCCAGATTATCTACCAGAATCTGCATGTTTGCCTGAAAGAGACGAATTCTCATCTTGTGACGACTTGATGAGGAACTCTGCACTACAAACACTGTTATGGTTAATGGGAATATGTGCATTGCTGGGTAACATACTCGCGATTGTATACCGCATTGTGTATGACAGACAGAGACTTAAACTTGGATTTGGAATCTTTGTCACCAATCTTGCTGTTGCTGACTTATTAATGGGAATATATCTTTTAATCATTGCCGTTGCTGATGCTTCATTTAGGAAAAGGTAAGGGGCAATTTTATTTTTATTATTATGATACTTAGATTCTGAGAGAAAAAATGTTGGCAGGATGAGGTAAAAGAATGAAGGTAAGGTTTTGGAAGAGGGATTATATTTTGCTTTATTAAGATGCCGATAGTAAAAATAAGGACTAGAGTGGCACTTTAACACAACGGCAAAAAATGAACAAGTGCATGTACTATGTTATTTAAATAAATCATTGAATACAAAGTAGAGATGTAATATGGCAAGTTTACTCCCTTGCGTATCAGTTAGCTTTGTAGTAACGTGGATGAGTGACTGCTAAGGCAAAGGGACATTGCACTTTTACATTTTGCCACTCACTGGTCACCAAATGAAACAATGAAAAATCCCTTGGCTCAGAGTAGAAATCGAACTCGGAACCTTCGTTGTACATTGTACTTAGCAGACATTACTAACTGTCAAACAAGGAGGACATTTAATGTATGTTAGACATCATTGAGTTAGCAATAATAGACCGTCAGTGAGTAGAAAAAAGCATGAACATTGAATACTTTACCAAGTGGAAGAATTACACATGAGGAAATGGGAATTTAACATACATCTGAAAATATATAAAATTACTGAAAATGAACACTTATCCGAAAATATGCATTTCCGAAATAAGTGCCCATGGTTGCTAATGCATTTTTCAAGTATTTTTACCTTCATTTTGCAGAATCATTTGTTTATTTATTCAAGTTTTTTTTAAATTTAAGAAATAATGGGGAATTATGTTAACAAAGTTAAGATGCAGTGTAACGAAAACATGACGCATTGTGTGGAATATTATGACGTGTCGATGCTAACAATGTTGGTGTCATGAAGGCTGTCTATTAGTTATTATAGCTATTCCTTTACCGATAACAATCAACAAAACGAAATATGTAAGAAGCTGAGATGCAATTATAAAACAATTTGTATAATGCATACTATTTTGATATAATCGCTGTGTCATGATGCATACATATATTTTTCAGATATATCTTTATGGACGAGTACTGGCGAAATAGTGTTTGGTGCACATTGGCGGGTGTCCTGTCTACCATATCTTCTGAAGCAAGTGTCTTGTTTCTGTGTTTAATCACGCTTGACCGTTTCATTGTCATTAAGTATCCATACAGTCGACTACGTTTTAGACCAAAAAGCGCAAGTGTTGCCGCATCAGTAGCGTGGATACTTTCTGTAAGTATCTCTGTCATACCACTTATTACCAAGGATCATTTCCAGAACAAGTTCTACGCAAAATCTGGTGTTTGCATTGCTTTACCTCTTACACGTGACAGACCACCTGGTTGGCTTTATTCCGTCATCGTTTTTATCGGGGTTAATTTCGTCACGTTTATTGGAATTGCATTTGGGCAACTTTCGATTTATCTCGAAATCAAGAATGTTTCATCGAAGGTAAAACAGAATCGAGGTGGAAAGTCGAAGGCGGCCAGTAGACGTAAGGAGCTCATTATTGCAAGAAACCTTTTATTGGTGGTTGCTACCGATTTTCTCTGCTGGTTCCCGATTGGATGCATGGGTAGGTATACTTATGTCATATATACCTATTTGCCTTTATTACCGTCATCATAACATCACTGATAGTTCCTTGTGTTAACCAACACTTATAGTGACACATGCTCTCTCTCTTAAGTATTACCTCAGTCGTCCTCTGCTGTCCATCATCATACAACATATCATCTACCAAAATACCTACATCAATGTTACAATGCTTTGTGTATGACATACGATACATTATTTTAAAGCATGTTTTCAATGAGACCAGGATCGATAATTATAATTATTATACTTAACCTGAAACAATGGCTGATGTAACTTGAATCAGTTTTATTTAAAAATAATCTTAAACTGTTACCCAGTTGAGATTAAAAGCAGGAGTTGAATTTTTCGTCTTAAGTAATGTCTTATTTTTTGTAGGAAGTATAGTAACATAGGCCTAACGATATTAACATAAATTATGTGGTATGAACAGTAGTGTCGAAACCACTGTCGATGAAATTGAGAGTGTTTGAAAGAATCTTGTTAATTATATATGTTAAAGCTACATTTGGTTGTCTGCTGTTGAGTTGAAAATTAAGATATATTTGCGACTTTTAAGTATGACTTCAATTGATTTATCTTGTTGTGATAGGTATGATGGCAATGTCTGGTTATGTCATACCGGGAGAAGTATATGCTTGGGTAGCTGTATTCGTTCTTCCTGTAAACTCTGCACTAAATCCAGTCCTGTATACATTAACAGCTATTCTCGGAAATAGGGTACGTATGTTTGCACTGAAGCCTTAGTTTATTGGTTGTATATTTAATATGTTGTCTAACTAAAAAAGACATTCCCAACTGAAATCATTGTTATTCGTTTGCTATGTTGCGCAATATTTGTATTGAACTCAGTATATCTGTATATATGTATCTTGACTGTGCCGGTATATCCATATACCTGTATGTACTGATATTTAAGGACGCATCACACAGTTTTTTCTAGCGGACAGATACTTTTTTTATCAAAGTACTGCTCAGTAAGACAAGCAAATAAGCGTTTTAAAAGTTATGGGTTACCATGCTTGTTTCCGAGATATACGCATTTGACGATGATCACTATTGCCAACTGTATCAACAAGTAATTGCGATTTTAGACAACAAAAATAAGCAGCTTTATTTCAGTAATTAGCACCCGTACCATAACAAATTCTTTCAACCAACAAAACTGTATTGTGATGACACATTATAAAAGTACTAATTATCAGTCCCAATACGGGCAATGTAGTGTGGGAAAATGCATTCTCTTAACTTGAATGTTTACCTATAATGACAAGTCTACAATGTAAAAAATGTTTATAAAACTATATAAGCATTCACATGAAAAATGACAGTTTAGAAAGAGTCTGATCAAATCATCACTATGACTGTATATGGGAGCCAAGCAACATCAGGCATTGAACCCATGTTCGAGAATCTAAATCGTTACTGACTGTACTACCATGACTGCTACCTAAATACATTTAAGACCGTGAAAAATGTGTACACAGATCCAATTATTCCTTTCATATGTTTCACCTTTGGCTTTCCATCAACATGTTTTCCTTAAATAACTGAGTCAACCCAACAAAGCTGTTTTGAGCTATTGCAAGTTTCAACTGTGCCAAGTGTAGTCCACTGCTAGGTATCTCTTTGCAAAAACAAAAGAAATCGCTTTATAAATGAATCCACTAATATTTGTATCTCATTGTTCAGAATACAGATGAATACACGTCTTGTGAATATTGTGTTATTTGTCCGAAAATTGTTCATGTCATCATTGAACCAAAAGCACACGCTAAATGAAGCCAAATTGATCAAAGCGCGTGTCGATGCGCAGTTGAACCTACGGACATGCCTTTAAAACAATATCGGTCCTCCTTAATTTGTAAAATGCATATGAGAGTGCATTTGTATTCTTGATTTTAACTTTCTACAATTAGATGCTACTGCTTAGAATAATTCACACACAGTTATATCTAGTAGGATACTAACTAAAGAAATAAAAGCATCATGCCTGTACGTCACCAGACACTTTAAGCACAAAATAAAAATGTGCAATAAGTCTCAGGTAAACCTCGTGCTGTTTAGTAAGTGACATCAATAATACAATCAAACTATTTTTTTATATATTGAGTCAAGGGATAACAGTAATAAATACAATTAAAGATGACGAAATGGACATACTATGTACACTATTCACAGCAAAAGTAGATGACACGTATGTTTACAGTTACCTGTTCGTATTTACAAAAGTAGAAGAAGCACAAAAATAAAGTTGTAAATGCATGTACGAGTATACCTACCTTAGTGTAGCACTTCAAACACTAGCCGTTTAGTCAATACAAATATATTACTGACTTCGTGTCGGGATGCAGACCCTCAATCCCGATAAACATGTAACAATCGAGCAGAATGAATGGATCCGTACCGGATGGCTCGGATCAATTTATGTTCTCAAACTCATCGTTTATTGTTCTTTTCAGAAACAACAAGATACAAATTCGACAGGCAGACGAAATATCACGAGTAGAAAATGTAATGTTGAATGTTTTGTCTCTAAGATCTACTGTTGATATATGAACCATTTTTTTCATAATATTGATTTTATTTTAAAATATAATCTACCGCTTAAATATTGATAATGAGCATCCTGACTCTAAGAGATTTATTTACCTCATTTTGAATGGATTTCCTGCCGCGCTCCATAGATTATTGTGTGTGTTTGTTTCCATCTGAATGTGTCGCTGTTTTAACAATTTGTCATAAACGAAAGCCTTTTGACCTAACCATTTTCCTGGAATTAATTTCTAACTTGCTATTCCACAAGCAACTGACAACTTCTCCATATGTGGAGGACATGAACGTAGACAATGTCACGGAAGAACATAACCTGCCAAACCCGGGAATAGAACCCAGATCTGCCGGGTGACAGTCTATCGCTCTACTAATTGAGCTAGTGGAGTTGGCTGCTCCTCATATTAAAACCAGTCGAACAATCGTTATTAATGCTTTAGACAGCATTATTCACCCCGTGGGATCGACCGTTGACCATGGTTGAACTAAGTGTAGAGTGCCTGGCGCACTATACTTGAATCCCAGAATGGCATCTATAGGCTTATATATATACTTATATGCTCAAATTTACATTCCGATCAATCGAATTATCCATGTAAATATAATTATGGTCATCATCATTGTGTGAGATGAACATACAAACCTGATTTATACTAATAATTTACTAGCATTCTACGTATTTGTATTTTTGAAGAACATCTTGTATTATTTTGAAGCGTATATACACGATGTTTATGTACGGGGGTATAAAACGAGATATATCAACATGTTACAAATTTGTCTTCACGTGTAGTACACGGAGGATGAGTTTGCTAGATAATTGACAGCCGCTTAGACGATACTATGTATGTATTTCAGTCATGAAGAAAGTTGACAACGAAAAAATATTGTCCATGTTCTTGCCCAAAACCGGGAAGTATAGTTCTACAATGATTTGTGTGGAACGCGTACTACGACAGAACAAAGAAATTACGCTGGATAATTTACTGACGTTTACCACACAGATGACGAAATGTTTGCATCTGTTGCATAAAAATTCGATGGCACTGGAAAGCTTAGATGCCAGCTGCGTGTTTGTTACAATAGAAGATGGAAAGGTTATATCTTTTTATATGTATGCGGTATATAACAATCTCCCTTTACTGTATCCAAACTGCTGGACTGGTTATGGCTAAGTTGGATTCCGTGTATTCTATGGTCAGTTGAACATATATCAAGTTTCTGGTTGAATGTACCTGTCATAATTCAATCATTCTAAGTGAGAGTAAACACACCCAACCATCAATCTGTGTTTCAGAAATATTACTGTCTGGTTGAATGTATCTGTAATGATTCAATCATTCTAAGTGAGAGAAAACGCACCCACTCGTCAATCTGTGTTCCAGAAATATTACTGTCTGGTTGAATGTATATGTCATGATTCAATCATTCTAAGCGAGAGTAAACACACCCAACCATCAATCTGTGTTCCAGAAATATTAGTGTCTGGTTGAATGTATCTGTCATGATTCAATCATTCTAAGCGAGAGAAAACACACCCACTCGTCAATCTGTGTTCCAGAAATATTACTGTCTGGTTGAATGTATCTGTCATGATTCAATCATTCTAAGCGAGAGAAAACACACCCAACCATCAATCTGTGTTCCAGAAATATTACTGTCTGGTTGAATGTATCTGTCATGATTCAATCATTCTAAGTGAGAGAAAACACACCCACTCGTCAATCTGTGTTCCAGAAATATTACTGTCTGGTTGAATGTATCTGTCATGATTCAATCATTCTAAGCGAGAGAAAACACACCCACTCGTCAATCTGTGTTCCAGAAATATTAGTGTCTGGTTGAATGTATCTGTCATGATTCAATCATTCTAAGTGAGAGAAAACACACCCACTCGTCAATCTGTGTTCCAGAAATATTAGTGTCTGGTTGAATTTATCTGTCATGATTCAATCATTCTAAGTGAGAGTAAACACACCCACTCGTCAATCTGTGTTCCAGAAATATTAGTGTCTGGTTGAATGTATCTGTCATGATTCAATCATTCTAAGTGAGAGGAAACACACCCACTCGTCAATCTGTGTTCCAGAAATATTACTGTCTGGTTGAATGTATCTGTCATGATTCAATCATTCTAAGCGAGAGAAAACACACCCAACCATCAATCTGTGTTCCAGAAATATTACTGTCTGGTTGAATGTATCTGTCATGATTCAATCATTCTAAGTGAGAGAAAACACACCCAACCGTCAATCTGTGTTACAGAAACCTTAGTGTCTGGTTGAATGTATCTGTCATGATTCAATCATTCTAAGCGAGAGAAAACACACCCACTCGTCAATCTGTGTTCCAGAAATATTAGTGTCTGGTTGAATGTATCTGTCATGATTCAATCATTCTGAGTGAGAGTAAACACACCCAACCATCAATCTGTGTTCCAGAAATATTAGTGTCTGGTTGAATGTATCTGTCATGATGCAATCATTCTAAGTGAGAGTAAACACACCCAACCATCAATCTGTGTTCCAGAAATATTACTGTCTGGTTGAATGTATCTGTCATGATGCAATCATTCTAAGCGAGAGAAAACACACCCACTCGTCAATATATGTTCCAGAAATATTACTGTCTGGTTGAATGTATCTGTCATGATTCAATCATTCTAAGCGAGAGAAAACACACCCACTCGTCAATCTGTGTTCCAGAAATATTACTGTCTGGTTGAATGTATCTGTCATGATGCAATCATTCTAAGCGAGAGAAAACACACCCACTCGTCAATATATGTTCCAGAAATATTACTGTCTGGTTGAATGTATCTGTCATGATTCAATCATTCTAAGCGAGAGAAAACACACCCACTCGTCAATATATGTTCCAGAAATATTACTGTCTGGTTGAATGTATCTGTCATGATTCAATCATTCTAAGTGAGAGAAAACACACCCACTCGTCAATATATGTTCCAGAAATATGAGTGTCTGGTTGAATTTATCTGTCATGATTCAATCATTCTAAGCGAGAGGAAACACACCCTCTCGTCAAGCTGTGTTCCAGAAATATTACTGTCTGGTTGAATGTATCTGTCATGATTCAATCATTCTAAGTGAGAGAAAACACACCCACTCGTCAATCTGTGTTCCAGAAATATTACTGTCTGGTTGAATGTATCTGTAATGATTCAATCATTCTAAGCGAGAGAAAACACACCCACTCGTCAATAAGTGTTACAGAAATATTACTGTCTGGTTGAATGTATCTGTAATGATTCAATCATTCTAAGTGAGAGAAAACACACCCACTCGTCAAGCTGTGTTCCAGAAATATTACTGTCTGGTTGAATGTATCTGTAATGATTCAATCATTCTAAGCGAGAGAAAACACACCCACTCGTCAATCTGTGTTCCAGAAATATACTGTCTGGTTGAATGTATCTGTCATGATTCAATCATTCTAAGCGAGAGAAAACACACCCACTCGTCAATCTGTGTTCCAGAAATATTACTGTCTGGTTGAATGCATCTGTCATGATTCAATCATTCTAAGTGAGAGAAAACACACCCACTCGTCAATCTGTGTTCCAGAAATATTACTGTCTGGTTGAATGCATCTGTCATGATTCAATCATTCTAAGTGAGAGAAAACACACCCAACCATCAATCTGTGTTCCAGAAATATTACTGTCTGGTTGATAGATCTGTCATGATTCAATCCTTCTAAGTGAGAGAAAACACACCCAACCGTCAATCTGTGTTCCAGAAATATTAGTGTCTGGTTGAATGTATCTGTCATGATTCAATCCTTCTAAGTGAGAGAAAACACACCCAGTCGTCAATCTGTGTTCCAGAAATATTAGTGTCTGGTTGAATGTAAATGTCATGATTCAATCATTCTAAGCGAGAGAAAACACACCCACTCGTCAATCTGTGTTCCAGAAATATTACTGTCTGGTTGAATGCATCTGTCATGATTCAATCATTCTAAGTGAGAGAAAACACACCCAACCATCAATCTGTGTTCCAGAAATATTACTGTCTGGTTGATAGATCTGTCATGATTCAATCCTTCTAAGTGAGAGAAAACACACCCAACCGTCAATCTGTGTTCCAGAAATATTAGTGTCTGGTTGAATGTATCTGTCATGATTCAATCATTCTAAGCGAGAGAAAACACACCCACTCGTCAATCTGTGTTCCAGAAATATTACTGTCTGGTTGAATGCATCTGTCATGATTCAATCATTCTAAGTGAGAGAAAACACACCCACTCGTCAATCTGTGTTCCAGAAATATTACTGTCTGGTTGAATGCATCTGTCATGATTCAATCATTCTAAGTGAGAGAAAACACACCCAACCATCAATCTGTGTTCCAGAAATATTACTGTCTGGTTGATAGATCTGTCATGATTCAATCCTTCTAAGTGAGAGAAAACACACCCAGTCGTCAATCTGTGTTCCAGAAATATTAGTGTCTGGTTGAATGTAAATGTCATGATTCAATCATTCTAAGTGAGAGTAAACACACCCACTCGTCAATCTGTGTTACAGAAATATTACTGTCTGGTTGAATGTATATGTCATGATTCAATCATTCTAAGTGAGAGGAAACACACCCACTCGTCAATCTGTGTTACAGAAATATTAGTGTCTGTTTGAATGTATATGTCATGATTCAATCATTCTAAGTGAGAGGAAACACACCCACTCGTCAATCTGTGTTACAGAAATATTAGTGTCTGGTTGAATGTATATGTCATGATTCAATCATTCTAAGTGAGAGGAAACACACCCACTCGTCAATCTGTGTTACAGAAATATTAGTGTCTGGTTGAATGTATCTGTCATGATTCAATCATTCTAAGTGAGAGAAAACACACCCACTCGTCAATCTGTGTTACAGAAATATTAGTGTCTGGTTGAATGTATCTGTCATGATTCAATCATTCTAAGTGAGAGTAAACACACCCACTCGTCAATCTGTGTTACAGAAATATTACTGTCTGGTTGAATGTATCTGTCATGATTCAATCATTCTAAGTGAGAGTAAACACACCCAACCATCAATCTGTGTTCCAGAAATATTAGTGTCTGGTTGAATGTATCTGTCATGATTCAATCATTCTAAGTGAGAGTAAACACACCCAACCATCAATCTGTGTTCCAGAACTATTACTGTCTGTTTGAATGTATATGTCATGATTCAATCATTCTAAGTGAGAGAAAACACACCCAACCATCAATCTGTGTTCCAGAAATATTAGTGTCTGGTTGAATGTATCTGTCATGATTCAATCATTCTAAGCGAGAGAAAACACACCCAACCATCAATCTGTGTTCCAGAAATAGTAGTGTCTGTTTGAATGTATCTGTCATGATTCAATCATTCTAAGTGAGAGAAAACACACCCAACCGTCAATCTGTGTTACAGAAACCTTAGTGTCTGGTTGAATGTATATGTCATGATTCAATCATTCTAAGTGAGAGAAAACACACCCAACCATCAATCTGTGTTCCAGAAATATTAGTGTCTGCAACAACAGCTTTATGTATAAGTTATATTTGTATACGCCAATCGAAATTTAAACTTTGGAGATAATTCGTATTATGTAATGTTTAATATGTTATGTTGTATTTTGTATTAAAGTATATAAGACAGGTATTGTATCTCCCTGTTTTATAACAGAGCATCAATCTGATCTTTCTACTTCAGATAACTGGTGATATTCAAATTAGACAACAACCAAAACAAAGAGCTTCGTTCGAAGAGAAGACGGACAATATGAACCAGCTGGGATCTATTCTACATCGTCTAATGGAGTGTAACTCGAAACAAAACTAATCATAACTGTTATACTTGAAGATACAATTTAAAGCTAAAATGTGACTCCATATTAAAACCATATGAAACTGTTTATGGAAAACAGAAACTTTAATGTTGCTGAAATATTTGTATTTTCATTCATTTACTTTACAAAACCCTGTATAATACGTAAAAGGTTTTACGTTTTTCATAAACTTTGAAACTTGAAGCTACGTTATTCGTGGACTGGCATTATGTTGTCAATTAACTGAAATGATACATATTTACATACATTTTACATCTATTGCTTATTTTAAACGTCTGAACGTTTGTTTTAAAAATTAAGAATATCTAGATTATATTACGTACCGGTAAAAAAAATCATTTCCATTTATTAACAACCGTTGTCTGGTACTACTAGTATGATATATAACAATTTTCAACATTTTAATAGTTGCTTAGTAATCCTTAATTAATAGTAATACTGTATTAACATGTATATATTTGCTTGCTTTTATATTTTTTTCATTGATGTTGTTACTATTGTACTGAAATTGTTGTGATTATTAGTGAAATCGTACATTGTACATACCGCGGGATTAAATTGCTATCTTGGCAAACAAGTCAGTTGGACTTTATCAGTAGCCAATTAGCTGCTGTTGTGAGCAGTTTTTGCTTCTTGCAATTAATGAAACAGTTCATATGGCTGACGTCAATCACAAGTATATAAGTGTCATTATGTTTGATCATGTATATGCAAATATTTTACATTTGCTTGTGTCCACGCTTGTTTATTAACAGATTATTTAATAATAATAATAATATATATAAACAGTAAACAGGCTATTAGTTAATGATAATCATACCCTCTAACCAGCTGCATCAATGACAGCTGTGTTGATTGATGGCTGCGTTTTGTTATAGCATGTTATACCATCGATACAGCTGGTTGTACGGTGTGATAATTCTTCGGTTAAATTACATCTATTTTAATTTTAATGTCATTAACTCATGTATGTTCTCTAAATCTTGTATTTCGTTACGACAAGGTTAAACTCACAACAGATGTAAAAGGCAATTATTTTTGCATTCCACGTTACTTAATTAAAAACAGATGTTAAAAGCATTTATTTTGCAATACATCTCAATTATTTTTCATTGAATATTCTTCAATCAGTGAAGCATCATTGTGTTTATAAGTATACATTATGTTTTGATACATGTATATGCGGTGGTGGTTTGTCATGGTTTTGTTATTTGTATTCCAATACATGTTTTGTTGTAAATAAGTTATAATCTTGAACCATGGAGGATAATAAAGTATCTATATATCTAGTGGTAATTGACAGAGAAAAGTGAACACTTGTTATTAGATGTCTCACTTAATGCCCCAGTCAGTTGATGACAAATGTCACATAAAACACCAGGGCAGTTTAGTTTAGTTTAATCATATTTTATTGTATTTATACATATAACTATCATAATTGCACAAACATACATGTAACTTGTACATACATACAAAAGGGTTGGGCCAAAAGTTTTAACAACATTATCTAGGGCCCTTCCCTAACCGTAAACCCCGTGTCATTCGATTTTGAACCCGCAGTGTCGCCTTGTAGCCCATGGCTGAATGTGTAGAATTCACCACTTAGATATAATTTATATTGTAATGGTTTTATCATATATTGATTTAGTCGATGAAATTTACACTGTCAAAAACCTAACGCGGTAATTGGACACTTTCAGTAGTTTTACATTATACTTAGTATATACATGTATACAGTGTATCTTCAGTGTATTCTTTAATATATATCTACATATTACAATTTTCACTTTTTTCCATTAGGGTTGGTGTTATTATTGTTGACATTTTTGTTTCAAGTTTATTACTATTGTATTTATGTATTGTATTTGTTCGATATATATAAGTATATCATCTCAGATGTGCCCCTATTCTATATTTTGAAAATATATTCATTGTTCTCCATATTGCTTTTTGGATTTGATTTTTAGAAGTGTACATATTAAAAGTTATGTTCGTGTTAAAATAACAGTACCTTCGTGCCAGATATTTCTATCCGTACTGTGAGCCAGTGAAAGATTATTACAATCATGCCGATAAAATACGTACATAAAAGCAATAAGTTATAAATAAACTCAGTGCTAAAAATTGGCCAAATCATAACAACACCATAAAATACTTGAACCTCACACATAGTCAGTAGAAAATAAAAGCTGATAATATATAAGCCTGAATTACTCTGAAAAACAACAAATCTTTTCTAACTTCAAAGTGGTGTACTTTCAGTCGTTCATTTCAACTATTAATTCAACTTAATTGTTATATAATAGTTTTCACAAGTATACTAATTATTAGAACAAGATGATGTATGATTGAACAAATGATGGATACAGCTGTTTTCATGGAATATCATTGATTTTCTGTCATGGTTCCTACAGAAATTCCCCAAAAAGGTCAAGTACTTTTCAAGTACTTCCTCCCCATTTTTAATGACTAAAAATGTAGATTTTTTCAGTAATTGATTTAAAAATGAAAATTATAACCAAACATCTAGACTTAGTTTCATCCCTGTTGAAAAGTTTGATATAAAGGTGATGTATGTGCCCCTATTTGTCTTTTGAAAATACAGTAAAACTTCGAAACCTCGAACTGCCGTCGGACCTAGAAATTAGTTTGTGCTATCTATTATTCGAGGCATCAACGGTATACGTGTATATGTCCGAACTGACAGTCGCCGGTGCAAGTGTACTAAGATTGTTGAACACATGTCATTTGTTTTCAAACTGAATGCACGTCGATCAATAGTCGCAGCATTATTCATTATAATAATAATTAAAAAAGAAATGAGAGAAAAGCAAAAACAAATTTAAATAAATGATTCTCTGTGGCAAATCATTCTCTCTCGTTTATTTTTTATAAATATGAATTGTCTGTCAAATAGTACATGTATCTGTATATCGTACAACCGTAAATATCATGACGTGCGAATAGCATGTTTCGCCAAATGCCCGTCAACATACAATAGAATATTAAGAGGTCAATGAAAGGTGTGAATTATTGTATTTTTCGACCTCTCATGACCAATGAATGAAATGGTAGTTAGGGACCACAAATCCTGGTCGAGTGTTCGACCTATCTCTGTTCGAGGTATCTACTGTGTTCGAGCAAAAACTGTTCGAGGTTTCGAAGTTTTACTGTATATTGAATTTCTTTGTTCTCCATATATTTTTATATTTGTTATTTAGAAGTGTACATTCTTAGCATTTGTGTTCGTGTTGTGGTTGTATAAATATTGTGTCAAAAATAAAAATTATAACCCAATATCTAGACTTATTTTCATAGTTCATCCCTGTTAAGAAGTTTGATATACAGGTGATGTATACACATGGGAAGATACATTGCAACATCTTTGAACGTTTGTCCTCATCTAGGTATACGTATCAATATTGTAATTGTGTTTCTTTGTGTAATAAGCTTGACATTTACGGTGAATCGCCCGATAAGTTTAGGTGGTCACGTGTTTCCGAGTGTTTCTTATTGGTTCTGACAAACACAAATATTAACAAAATATGCTGCTACCAGAATAGACATGATACAATAAACGGTCAATAAAAATGATAATACAATGTACACATTTTACAATGGACAATCTGTCCGCGTGAATGACTTAAACAAGCAGCATATGAGAATACAAGAATCAATGGATAATATGACGTCAATCAGTCTACCAGTTGCTGATCGTAATTAATGGTAACGTCGTTTCATAGTATAATATGCACGACCCGGTACCAGCAATGGGGAAGTTCTACCCCTTCAACACTGACCACAGTGAAGGACAGGTACCAGTATGTAACATTATCAACTAATAAATACGAATGACGTCTGTGACGTGGTATTGAAACTTAAGAAAGACACGTCAGTTATGAACATACACTGCATGTTAGACCACATTCCCAGTACGCACTCGTGTTTAATAATATAAAGTCTAACGAAGTGATCACAATCAACGACCAGGGTAAGTGTGGCGATGTTGAACAATCTGAACATTGAAGTCACGTGGGTGGATGGAAAGTCACATGACCATTCTATTTATAATTTGAAATACCACGTGGTCTTATTAACCAATGAGAATTGTTTGTATGTTATTTTTTAATAGGAAATGTTAGTTGTGATGCGGATATCGTTCAGCACGGACGAGGACTATAAATATCAGTAATTTCAAAATAAGTAATGGATTGTGATGATGATGATTGTTATTGATGATTATAATGATTGTGAAGATGATGATGATGATAAGTCATAATTATGGGTAACTTTCACCATAAATATAGCTACCAAACCTCCTTGAAAATGCTATAATGAACTCCAAACGCAAGGAAGTCATATACCTGGTTTCATTTAATAGCTAGAATATATATAAATACACACCTAGTTTATGTACCATTGGTTCCGATAAAGTTATTGGGTCGGGACTAGTCAAAATAGCCATACATTGACACGGTGTTATACCAGGGTTAACATTGAGTGACCTCGTTGTTTCACCAGTGTTACCCCGGAGTGACCTCGTTGTTTCACCAGTGTTATCCCGGAGTGACCTCGTTGTTTCACCAGTGTTATCCCGGAGTGACCTCGTTGTTTCACCAGTGTTACCCCGGAGTAACCTCGTTGTTTCACCAGTGTTACCCCGGAGTGACCTCGTTGTTACCCCAGTGTTACCCCGGAGTGACCTCGTTGTTTCACCAGTGTTACCCCGGAGTGACCTCGTTGTTTCACCAGTGTTACGCCGGAGTGACCTCGTTGTTTCACCAGTGTTACCCCGGAGTGACCTCGTTGTTTCACCAGAGTTACCCCGGAGTGACCTCGTTGTTTCACCAGTGTTACCCCGGAGTGACCTCGTTGTTTCACCAGTGTTACGCCGGAGTGACCTCGTTGTTTCACCAGTGTTACCCCGGAGTAACCTCGTTGTTTCACCAGTGTTACCCCGGAGTGACCTCGGTGTTACCCCAGTGTTACCCCGGAGTGACCTCGTTGTTTCACCAGTGTTACCCCGGAGTGACCTCGTTGTTTCACCAGTGTTACGCCGGAGTGACCTCGTTGTTTCACCAGTGTTACCCCGGAGTGACCTCGTTGTTTCACCAGTGTTACGCCGGAGTGACCTCGTTGTTTCACCAGTGTTACCCCGGAGTGACCTCGTTGTTTCACCAGAGTTACCCCGGAGTGAACTCGTTGTTTCACCAGTGTTACCCCGGAGTGACCTCGTTGTTTCACCAGTGTTACCCCGGAGTGACCTCGTTGTTTCACCAGTGTTACCCCGGAGTGACCTCGTTGTTTCACCAGTGTTACCCCGGAGTGACCTCGTTGTTTCACCAGTGTTACCCCGGAGTGACCTCAGTGTTACACCAGTGTTACCCCGGAGTGACCTCGTTGTTTCACCAGTGTTACCACGGAGTGACCTCGTTGTTTCACCAGTGTTACCCCGGAGTGACCTCGTTGTTTCACCAGTGTTACCCCGGAGTGACCTCCGTGTTACACCAGTGTTACCCCGGAGTGACCTCGTTGTTTCACCAGTGTTACCCCGGAGTGACCTCAGTGTTACACCAGTGTTACCCCGGAGTGACCTCAGTGTTACCCCAGTGTTACCCCGGAGTGACCTCGTTGTTTCACCAGTGTTACCCCGGAGTGACCTCAGTGTTTCACCAGTGTTACCCCGGAGTGACCTCAGTGTTTCACCAGTGTTACCCCGGAGTGACCTCAGTGTTTCACCAGTGTTACCCCGGAGTGACCTCAGTGTTACACCAGTGTTACCCCGGAGTGACCTCGTTGTTTCACCAGTGTTACCCCGGAGTGACCTCAGTGTTACACCAGTGTTACCCCGGAGTGACCTCGTTGTTTCACCAGAGTTACCCCGGAGTGACCTCGTTGTTTCACCAGTGTTATCCCGGAGTGACCTCGTTGTTTCACCAGAGTTACCCCGGAGTGACCTCGTTGTTTCACCAGTGTTATCCCGGAGTGACCTCGTTGTTTCACCAGTGTTACCCCGGAGTGACCTCGTTGTTTCACCAGTGTTATCCCGGAGTGACCTCGTTGTTTCACCAGTGTTACCCCGGAGTGACCTCGTTGTTTCACCAGTGTTACCCCGGAGTGACCTCGTTGTTTCACCAGTGTTACCCCGGAGTGACCTCGTTGTTTCACCAGTGTTATCCCGGAGTGACCTCGTTGTTTCACCAGTGTTACCCCGGAGTGACCTCGTTGTTTCACCAGTGTTACCCCGGAGTGACCTCAGTGTTACATCAGTGTTACCCCGGAGTGACCTCAGTGTTACACCAGTGTTACCCCGGAGTGACCTCGTTGTTTCACCAGTGTTATCCCGGAGTGACCTCGTTGTTTCACCAGAGTTACCCCGGAGTGACCTCGTTGTTTCACCAGTGTTACCCCGGAGTGACCTCAGTGTTACACCAGTGTTACCCCGGAGTGACCTCAGTGTATTAAAGCAAGTGTCGCGGGAAATAGAAATTTTGAACAAATATGTCAACTCTGACTCCATGCCTACGGATTCCTCGACGTGACGAAGAAATAATATTATAAATTTGTAAAGAATATGTCTGAATATATATAATCTGTAAATAGCAGGTGCTATTCCACATCTAACGTGTTTCTATATCAATTTGAAGTCACTAAAATAGCTAAAATTGCGCTGTTTACCACTTTATATCTAGTCTATTGGACATACAGACGGACTCAACTGGTTCAGATGATGAAATGTCTGTACAGTTAACACAAAGGTTAAAACTACGACCATTTTTTTTTATTTGTTAGCTATACTGTTTGATTCATTAACGAACATTGGTAGATTTTAGCGACAATAATATACCGAAAATGACGCCTTAGTTAGAAGCCGTGCCACCTCGGGTCAAGAGACAATATTTATAGCTTAATTCTACACTCCATATATACACCTACACGAACATGTATTGTTCGTTTGTACATCTTATTGCAATGAGGAACTGTAAGCGATTAATATGTTAAATGTTCGTTTTGTCGCTATGTCAGAAAGGGGTGTAACTCGTGAGGGTCAAACGGACTTTAGTAAAACGCAGTTGTTGTCCATTGTAAAAGTATAGGAAATCAGGAAGAAATTCGGCAAGTTTATGTAAATTTTTTGTATATAGGTAAATATAGTTACTTAAGCGCTTTCATATAGAATACGTTGCCCTTTCGCCCGTACGCGTACGTCAAACGTGCGCTGTTAGCTATGTGAAAATAAGCATATATAGCGATTTTGAGTCATCATTGTCGGCTCGTTTACATACTCTTAGGCTTATATGAGATACTATAAAATAGGTATTGAAATTATCTACAAATCCATACCAAGAAATGAAAAATCAAACTATTCGTCTGTCCGAACCAAAATCGCTATACTTGGTCTGATGTTCTATGTTAATTGCCATGTTGGATGTGTGTTCTGATGTTCCATGTTAATTGACATGTTGGTTGAGTGGTCTGATGTTCCATGTTAATTGACATGTTGGTTGAGTGGTCTGATGTTCCATGTTAATTGACGTGTTGGTTGAGTGGTCTGATGTTCCATGTTAATTGACATGTTGGTTGAGTGGTCTGATGTTCCATGTTAATTGACGTGTTGGTTGAGTGGTCTGATGTTCCATGTTAATTGACATGTTGGTTGAGTGGTCTGATGTTCCATGTTAATTGACATGTTGGTTGAGTGATCTGATGTTCCATGTTAATTGACATGTTGGTTGAGTGGTCTGGTGTTCCATGTTAATTGACGTGTTGGTTGAGTGGTCTGATGTTCCATGTTAATTGACGTGTTGGTTGAGTGATCTGATGTTCCATGTTAATTGACATGTTGGTTGAGTGGTCTGATGTTCCATGTTAATTGACATGTTGGTTGAGTGGTCTGATGTTCTATGTTGATTGACATGTCGGTTGAGTGGTCTGATGTTCTGTGTTGATTGACGTGTTGGTTGAGTGGTCTGATGTTCCATGTTAATTGACATATTGGTTGAGTGGTCTGATGTTCTGTGTTGATTGACATGTTGGTTGAGTGGTCTGATGTCCCATGTTAATTGACTTGTTGGTTGAGTGGTCTGATGTTCTGTGTTGATTGACATGTTGGTTGAGTGGTCTGATGTTCTGTGTTGATTGATGTGTTGGTTGAGTGGTCTGATGTTCCATGTTAATTGACGTGTTGGTTGAGTCGTCTGATGTTCTGTGTTGATTGACGTGTTGGTTGAGTGGTCTGATGTTCCATGTTAATTGACATATTGGTTGAGTGGTCTGATGTTCTGTGTTGATTGACATGTTGGTTGAGTGGTCTGATGTCCCATGTTAATTGACTTGTTGGTTGAGTGGTCTGATGTTCTGTGTTGATTGACGTGTTGGTTGAGTGGTCTGATGTTCTATGTTGATTGACATGTTGGTTGAGTGGTCTGATGTTCTGTGTTGATTGACGTGTTGGTTGAGTGGTCTGATGTTCCATGTTAATTGACATATTGGTTGAGTGGTCTGATGTTCTGTGTTGATTGACATGTTGGTTGAGTGGTCTGATGTCCCATGTTAATTGACTTGTTGGTTGAGTGGCCTGATGTTCTGTGTTGATTGACGTGTTGGTTGAGTGGTCTGATGTTCTGTGTTGATTGATGTGTTGGTTGAGTGGTCTGATGTTCCATGTTAATTGACGTGTTGGTTGAGTCGTCTGATGTTCTGTGTTGATTGACGTGTTGGTTGAGTGGTCTGATGTTCTGTATTAATTGACGTGTTGGTTGAGTGGTCTGATGTTCCATGTTAATTGACGTGTTGGTTGAGTGGTCTGATGTTCTATGTTGATTGACATGTTGGTTGAGTGGTCTGATGTTCTGTGTTGATTGACGTGTTGGTTGAGTGGTCTGATGTTCCATGTTAATTGACATATTGGTTGAGTGGTCTGATGTTCTGTGTTGATTGACATGTTGGTTGAGTGGTCTGATGTCCCATGTTAATTGACTTGTTGGTTGAGTGGTCTTATGTTCTGTGTTGATTGACGTGTTGGTTGAGTGGTCTGATGTTCCATGTTAATTGACATATTGGTTGAGTGGTCTGATGTTCTGTGTTGATTGACATGTTGGTTGAGTGGTCTGATGTCCCATGTTAATTGACTTGTTGGTTGAGTGGTCTGATGTTCTGTGTTGATTGACGTGTTGGTTGAGTGGTCTGATGTTCTGTGTTGATTGACATGTTGGTTGAGTGGTCTGATGTCCCATGTTAATTGACTTGTTGGTTGAGTGGTCTGATGTTCTGTGTTGATTGACGTGTTGGTTGAGTGGTCTGATGTTCTGTGTTGATTGATGTGTTGGTTGAGTGGTCTGATGTTCCATGTTAATTGACGTGTTGGTTGAGTCGTCTGATGTTCTGTGTTGATTGACGTGTTGGTTGAGTGGTCTGATGTTCTGTATTAATTGACGTGTTGGTTGAGTGGTCTGATGTTCCATGTTAATTGACGTGTTGGTTGAGTGGTCTGATGTTCTATGTCAATTGACGTGTTGGTTGAGTGGTCTGATGTTCTATGTTAATTGACTTGTTGGTTGAGTGGTCTGATGTTCTATGTTAATTGACGTGTTGGTTGAGTGGTCTGATGTTCTATCCCATATAGTTTTCGTAGGCCCAACAACAGCTGCCAACATTGGACCAATATCATTCTTGCGAATTGGGGCAAAGTTTACCCAACCGTTGGCTCAACGTTAGCCCCAACCACAACTATGGTAATGTACTCAATTGGCCCAACGTTGGCCCAATTTCAGTAATTTAAGAGCATTTTGTTAAAATCATCTGTTGGGGTATAGTTGGAAGGTACCCAGTGAACCATTCTACGTTACCTGAACGTGACGGAGACGTTTCCAGACGTTTCCAGCTAACAAGTGCTGAAGACGTTGCCGTCACCCAAAAGTGTTACATTTCGTCGACGTATCGGTTTAGTTTTCTGAACGTGTTGAGGACTGTTAAAAAACCTTGAAAATGCTTTGCCAAGACCTGCAATGTACTTTTTCCTTACAGGTACTTTTTCCAAACCTCAACAAGACGTTTGCAGGACATAAGGAAAACCAGACAGGAACCCCATGCAGACGTATTGCAGTAGTGTTTGAAAGGAATTTAATGACATAACGAAGACGTGTCAAGAACGTTTTATTGTCTTTGAAATTTCGCCGACAAAACTTGAAACAAATTGTTTTAGAAACCATCAAAATGAAGAAAACAATCAGCAAACAATAACTATTGTTAACACACGTGTCTTTTCAGTGAACATCAGGAGTATAATTTGTACGCATACACATTTATGAATGTTATTTGTTAAAAAAACTATTACAAATAAAACCGGCAACAACTGTTGCTGAATTAACAAAAAATCAAACTGTGAAAACACTATAACTCTTTCCTTTTCTTAACAGCCGTTCCTTGAGAAAAGGTACTTTATTCCATTGCAAACAGTGTGAACTCAGACCAGCTGCCACTGATCGAAGTGAACAGTAGTTTTTCCATAATCACTACAAACAGGGCATACCCTGATGTGGCGTCTGGTCTGGGTCTACACTATTTGCAGTCCTATATATGTACCTATAGGTACCTATTCTCCTGGAATGGCTCATATAGGAAACATTACTAGAATTGGTCTCCTTTAAGTCAAACACTTCAAAATGAAAGTTCAGAAAACAAATAATTGTCTACACACTGAATGCTTTCAATGAATGGGAATCTTATATATAATAGGCACATCTATTAATGTAAATCCTTCGAAATTAAAACTACGAATACTTAAAATCAAGCGCTTTTTTATAGAAAATGTGACTAGAAACCAAAATGCGTAATGCATATAACTGACCAGACCTAAATAAGTCTTACTAACACTCTATTAAATTGTACCCGCTCGTTTTTCTAAGTTCATGCATGTCGCGACTCTGGTGTTCCTGGAAGTGATGAAATTCTGCGCTTTTTCGGTTTTGGACTGTCATTTTCGCTGGATGAGGAATTGTCTTTGGTGGCTACCTGTTTGGACTTCTGACTTGCTAATGTCACTGATGTAGCCAACTTGATTTTCTTTGCTTTATAAGCAGCACCACCTTTAATACCACTTTAAGAACCAGGGGTGTTTCTGGAACTGGGGCAGCTCCTGTATCATGCACTATCCTCCAAAAATATAATATGACTAACATTCTTCCGGAGGCGTCGCCCATGTGGGAAACCGGTGGCGACGATAAATAAACGCAAATACAAAAGACCACTTGAACGCTTGAGAACGTCACTGGCTCTGGAGAGGGTGGGCTGGGTCTACACTTTTTGCAAAGCCCGAAGGTCCATGTTCTCGCGACGCTAGCCAAATATTAAAATTATTAAAAAGTTTGTAAACATAATTATGCACTGCACTCTGTGTAACAATAAAAATGATTATCAATTTTTGAAGGCAATTTTTCAGTGTTATGGATTGTGAATTATCTTTTGGCAAACCGAAGGGAAATTATTCCTATCGTGATTGCACATTACGTAGTGACATTATTTCTAATTGTCCATCATAATATAAAATATCCAGCATCGAGGAGAAATGTGAGCAGGAGAGCACTTTAATAGTCTATTCAAAATATTCTAAAAAATACAAAATCAAATATTGTGCAATATGCAATGGTTATATAGAAGAGGACTAATATGCAAACCCCCTTTGGATTTTTTCTACGAAGGATCAGGGAACTTTTACACCTACCGAATGTTGGTAGATTTCAACGCGAAACAATCATTTGAGAAAGGCCTATATTTTCCTCAAAAAATGACAGACTGGTACCTTTTAAGGAATGTAATGATGACCAAATGTATGACCCATTATATTGAAGGTAAATGTCTGCCAAATAAATTACCACGTGTGTCAGCACCGTTCGCTATCAATGCGGGAAAAACTTCTGAAGTGACTGTACAATGCCCTCTTAGTTAACTAAATCCAAAAGAGTTTGAATTTTAGAAGAAAAACATTATTTTTCAAAACAAAATTTACAATGACACGGAGTACGTTAAAATTGGAAGCGATGTTTTTATGTGTATTAATACAAGTGTTTCATTATCATATAGACGACAGTTACAAGCAAGTGATAAGGTCGAGCGCTATATGTCTTTTGTTGGACTTATTATATCGATTGTAGCATTGATAATTACCATAATCGTTTATTTCATATTTACAGAGCTTTTGAATATTCCTGGCAAAGCTTTAGTCTCCCTGTGCCTTTCATTATTGATATGACAGTCGTTTGTTTTACTGTCCCCACTTGCCACTGGTTTTCCAGGTTGCATTTGCTTGGATGAATGTTATTGCATTTGACCTTTTAATGACATTTTCAAAAATGATGGAGGTCGGTAATCGGATGGGTACATCGTCAAAGGCTCTTTATCTTTACATCATCTATAGTTGGTGTATTTATGTTGTTTCTCTCGTGCTTGAATTTGCCGTTGTAAATGAAACAGTTGATGCTTTTCAGCCGCGTTATGGCCAGAGTGTGTGCTGGATTCCATCAAGAAATGCTCTTTTGTTGTTCTTTGTGGAACCTTTGGCGATGTTTGAGTTATATAATGCCATAGCATTTGGCTTCATTGTATATTTCATCACCAACACTAACAATCAAGGCGCCGTGGCGACAAACAAAGCTAATTCTCGTACGTTTTTTATTCATCTAAAACTATCGCTAGTAATGGGCGTAACATTGATATTTGCTTTCATCGCCAACTTCACAGGAAACACAAGCATGTGGTATTTGTTCATAATGTTTAACACGCTACAAGGATTGCTGATTTCCGTCAGTTTCATTTGTACCAGGAGAGTGTTGAGATTAATTCAAACAAGGTTTTATAAGACAAAATCAACATCCTACAACAATATTCTATCTACTCACACTACATCGGTATCTTAGAGAAGCATTGCAAAAATACCCGCATATTTGGCGAATGATATTAAAAAAGTACGTGTTTTCTTTGTGACATATATTACCGTGTAACAGGGTCGGAATGGGATATGTTCAATCAAACACAAATACGCACCGAAGAAAAGACATACGAATTTTACCGTATAACTATTTATGCTTTTGAAGATGCTGAAAATTAGTTGATGTGTCAAATTGACAGATTTAAAAATAATTTTGGTGTCTGTTTTAGGATTAATTTTATTGTTTGGTATTTTCTTTACGTTTTATAATAAAATAGAAAGTCATGTTCAGGTTTGGTGAGCTCTCAGGAAGACAATATCGTTAAAAGTGTTGCCATGCTTGAACAGTTTGATAAATTAAAGTAGTATTATATGTCTGTCAATGTGTAATGCTTTTTTATGTTTCTGGTTGCGATATTTATATATTATCGAGTATAAGTAATGTTGAATGTGCACGTTTGTTGCCATCTTTATAACTTTGCTATAGTGCATTATAACCCTGCAGATGACCTTATATTTCGTTTCGATAAGGAATCAGTGCTAGGGACATGGTACTCCTATACTAATTATGATATATATGTATATATATTGTATGTATTAGGATTATTGTAATAGTAAATGTATTATGATCATGTTTTATACACACACACACGCACACGCACATATATATATATATAAAACAGATTGTAGGGTTATAATTTTCATATAATTTTATAATGATATGTTAGTAATGTTGGTATGTTGATATTAATAATATGATATGTTCATATTTTGATGTTCGCCATATTTATATTTATATCTGTTTGTATACTGTTTTGCCACATGGGCCTGTGACCTTCTGGTTTTAAACGAAATAAACTTTGAAACTTTATATTCACAGAGTCCAAGGTGTGTAGTACCACTTAAAGTTATGTTGTGATGAAGACGTTTTGAAACAAAAATGTTATAGATGCATACCTACGAAAGAAATGTTTTATTGTCAAATAATAACGTAAATCATATTTCCACAAATTATATAAAAGTTGATGTTTTAGGTCGAAGGAATCGCATATTTAAAAAAGACCGACTAGCTATTAATTATTTACTACTGTTGCATTAGTCTCATAATGTATGCGATTGTCTTTTCTTGAAAAGGGTGAAATGATGTTTGTATTAGTCAGTGAATGTTCCACACTGATCAGTGTTTTATAATTTTAACAATGACATGGCAGCTTATGTATTAATCTATCTAGAGTTGGTCAATACTGACTGTTGTTGTGTAACAATAATCTACTTTGTGTTTGTAAAAACATTAATATTTGCAAACTATGTTATTCTATAAATTCATTCAGTAATGTATAATTATGTGTCTAATTAAATAAGATATAAATGAGGTATTGAGGTAGGCCTGTATTTCATTATTAAAGAAAATATCAGAACAGAACAAAACAGAACATAGAGGTTAGTATTGACTTGAGCAATTACAGCTCATCGTCATTAACACATATTTACACAAATACATCCTCATGTGATGTGGAAAAATAAATATATACAAATATTGAATAACACCAATTACATAGCAATATGTAGAGATGTATATTACAAGTGATTGTATAAACAGATAATAACAGAACAAAAGAGATGGAGATAAACTCAATTAAGTCTAACATTAAATATGACATTTCTCTGATTAAGTGCGTGTTTAGTGAATAAGGCCAAGCTGTATATTGTTTTTTCTCATTTGAATTAAGTAATTCCAAATATTCAAACATAGAAAGTCTTAAAGTATATGACTGAATATATTTCCTACGTAAAAGTTCGATAGAGGGACAATATTCACGTAAAGTGAATTAAAAGTGTTTGGTAAACATTTAAGTATCCTCATTAGTTTGTACACTTTGTCTGACATATATTTACACAATTCAATAAGGATGAAAGTCTGTGATCTTTGTGATCGAAAAGTAATGTCGGCACTCCAACTGATCATGTAGATTGTGTGTGTGATGTTTTATGAAAATCCTCTTAAGGCTGTAGAAGTAGTTCGCTCTATAAGTATTTGAGACAACCAAAACTCTATTACATTGATACTGCAAGTTGTAGAAGTAGTTCGCTCTATAAGTATTTGAGACAACCAAAACTCTATTACATTGATACTGCAAGTTGTAGAAGTAGTTCGCTCTATAAGTATTTGAGACAACCAAAACTCTATTACATTGATACTGCAAGTTGTAGAAGTAGTTCGCTCTATAAGTATTTGAGACAACCAAAAATCTATTACATTGATACTGCAAGTTGTAGAAGTAGTTCGCTCTATAAGTATTTGAGACAACCAAAAATATATTACATTGATACTGCAAGTTGTAGAAGTAGTTCGCTCTATAAGTATTTGAGACAACCAAAAATCTATTACATTGATACTGCAAGTTGTAGAAGTAGTTCGCTCTATAAGTATTTGAGACAACCAAAAATATATTACATTGATACTGCAAGTTGAGAAGATATCAATATTTTATTATCTATCAAACATTCAAAATAGAAAATGCGTCCAATCTATACAGATATTGTACAATTGTCTTACAATGAATAACACAAATTCACCCATTCGTGTTTACGTTATAATGCCTCTAACTTGGCTATCATACATGTACTTAACATAGAAGATCTAACGCGTTTTATTATTTTGGCAGACGAGTTTACGACAAATTCACCTGCCGGCAGTTACCTTCGTGCCATTCGACCGTCACAATAACTGATCTCGAGGAGGCGCAGTGGTCGAGGGGTAGAGCGTCTGACTCGTCATCCGAAGGTCGTGGGTTCGAGCCCCTCGATGAGCGGGGTTTGATAACACACTTCACAATCCCTAAATGTGGCGCGAGTACTGGTTGGTAGCCAGGAAGCAGTCACCGAGAGTTGTAAGAACATTGTTCCACTGTCGATGTGCAATAAATAGGTTAAAACTAAACTGATCTCGAGGAGCACGTGTATTTCGTGCAATCTGCCAATAACTTCATTCAGATGAAAACCTCCGTACTTGCGTATGTACATAAGAAACACCGAAAACCAAACATAGCATTGGATGCGGATAGAGGCGAACAAATAAGCTGTAACAATGACACAATATGGCATCGGATTGCGAAATGTAATTTCTGTTTTATATGGTAGTGAATAATATAGCCATTCTCTTCGTGTTCAATCGCCGTTCTCGTTGAGCGATCACGTAATAAGTATACGACGCCGCAAGGAGGGGTGTTGAATATTAGGATTATATAAAGTTATTGAGACGGTATTTGTTTGTTTGCGGCGGTCAGTTGACTTAACCAGTTTTCCTGGAATTGAGTATCAACCAGTACTAACTTTCTCTTCAGCAAGCATCTGCCAGCTTTTCACATGAAGCCAATGTCACGGAAGAACTAGCTGCCCAACTCGGGAATCGAACCCAGATTTACCGGGTGACAGTCTTAGAATGAAAGAATTACTCGCAGTTAATAGTTCATAGATTCATATAAATTCAGTATCATCATGATCAGGAACATTTATTCGATTATAGCATTGTTATATTTTAAATTTAATTCATTTGATACAATCAACGAGTCTAGTATTGAAATTAAACGGCTCCCTGTTAGTTTATTCTGTTTTTTTTTTATAATGCTGACACCTGCGAATTTAACGAGAATTAATGTTTCGCATGTATAAAAATGTCATGTTTCGAGTTATGTGTGCATACAAATTTCCATGTAAATCAATTAATAATGCTTGATCTCATGGAATATATATAATGTCTCTGACAGATTTATTAAGTACTAAACCTCGATCGAATTGCGAATCGAGTCACATTGGGAAAGACACCATGCTAAATTATAGAAAACACCAACTATCTTAAAAAAGATGATCGGTGCAAATTGAAGTTAAAACGAAACACGTTTGAGTAAAATCGCGCCTCTGACTGCTACCATATGCAGTGTTTGTGAAACCAGTGAATGGGGGTATCATTTGTTTTACTGTATACAACCGATTTGCCTTCATTCGAACCCCTCATTGTACCCCTGGTAAGCCTCCATGTATTACAGAAACACGTCGAGACACGGTCGCCATTGTGACACTGCGACACCAGGGACATTGCATGTTTTATTTTGTTCCAGACGACGAGGTTTATATATATACCCCTGGTAAGCCTCCATGTATTACAGAAACACGTCGAGACACGGTCGCCATTGTGACACTGCGACACCAGGGACATTGCATGTTTTATTGTGTTCCAGACGACGAGGTTTATATATATACCCCTGGTAAGCCTCCATGTATTACAGAAACACGTCGAGACACGGTCGCCATTGTGACACTGCGACACCAGGGACCTTGCATGTTTTATTGTGTTCCAGACGACGAGGTTTATATATATACCCCTGGTAAGCCTCCATGTATTACAGAAACACGTCGAGACACGGTCGCCATTGTGACACTGCGACACCAGGGACCTTGCATGTTTTATTTTGTTCCAGACGACGAGGTTTATATATAACGCGTGAATTTTACAATAACCAATACTCCGTTATAATAAGACTATACAACTTGGTGGGTAGCTGTATGCTGCCTTGTCATTGGTCAGTTATGAGAATGTACTCAGAACCGACCAATCAGATGTTTGAACTGGTCTCTAAAGTTGAAACTCACAACCTAAGATCCAGTACATACAGTGAAACCTCAATACTAAGACCACCATCGGTTTTGCAGAAAGTTGGTCGTATTTGTGAGGTGGTCTTATTTGTGAGGTGGTCTTATTTGTGAGGTGGTATTATTTGTGAGGTGGTCTTATTTGCGTGTTGGTCTTATTTGTGAGGTGGTCTTATTTGTGAGTTGGTATTATTTGTGAGGTGGTCTTATTTGTGAGTTGGTCTTATTTGTGAGGTGGTCTTATTCGTGAGGTGGTCTTATTTGTGAGGTGGTCTTATTTGTGAGTTGGTATTATTTGTGAGTTGGTCGTATTTGTGAGGTGGTCTTATTTGTGAGGTGGTCTTATTTGTGAGTTGGTCTTATTTGTGAGGTGGTCTTATTTGTGAGGTGGTCTAATTTGTGAGGTGGTCTTATTTGTGAGTTGGTATTATTTGTGAGGTGGTCTTATTTGTGAGTTGGTCTTATTTGTGAGGTGGTCTTATTTGTGAGGTGGTCGTATTTGTGAGGTGGTCTTATTTGTGAGGTGGTCTTATTTGTGAGGTGGTCTTATTTGTGAGGTGGTCGTATTTGTGAGGTGGTCTTATTTGTGAGGTGGTCTTATTTGTGAGGTGGTCTTATTTGTGAGGTGGTCTTATTTGTGAGGTGGTCTTATTTGTGAGGTGGTCGCTATTTAAAGCAAACAATACAAGTTATATTTGATGTAAATAAGGGAGATAACCAGTTCGGCTATGTTAGTATTTGATTACAGAATTATCTCCCTTGTTAAACAAATTCGTTTCTATATCGAACGAATGCGACTTAAGACATCAACACTAACTTTGGAACTTTACGCAGTTAACTATTCGGGGAGTTAGTAGTTCAGCACAGGCCACTTTACATTGCATAATAAAAACGCGGAGATGCATAAAATATACATGACAAGCAAACTGAGCAATACATTAGTTTTTTAGAATTTCTAATCCTTTATAATACATGTACATTGGTTTATACACGTATACAATTTTCATTTCGATACAATGAAATTCATGCGCTGATGTTAGTACGATTTCATTCATGAAAATAGCTCGCCGTCCATTGCACAGTTCACGATACAATGAAATGCATGCGCTGATGTTAGTACGATTTCATTCATGAAAATAGCTCGCCGTCCATTGCGCAGTTCACGATACAATGAAATTCATGCGCTGATGTTAGTACGATTTCATTCATGAAAATAGCTCGCCGTCTATTGCGCAGTTCACACTACAATGAAATTCATGCGCTGATGTTAGTACGATTTCATTCATGAAAATAGCTCGCCGTCTATTGCGCAGTTCACGCTACGATGGAATTCATTCATAAAAATTACCGCATGCATGTCAGAGAATTTCTCTAAAAGGGGCTCCAAATGGGTCTTAAAATAGCAAGGCCAGGGACCCAACAAAACACAAATTCCCTCGTCGCACTGAGTGTTGAAACCCGCTCAAGGATTTTGCATATCGCAGGGTTCTCCAGATCCCTACTGGAGAGAGCCTGCAAGGTCGATAAAGAGTCCGAAAATATAATAAACCGATTTTTCCTAGATTTCTCTGCGATATCAAGAGCGAGATCAACAGCCTTAACCTCAGCCGAGAAGACTGAGGATTTGTCAGGCAGGCGACATTTCAAAATGTTTTTATCTGACACTGCCGCTGCCCCAACAGCGTCACCATCTTTTGATCCGTCCGTGTATATTCTTTTGTGGTTGGCATATTCTTCTCTGAGTTCATTATACTTTGTCTTGAACACGATCCCGTCCGTGTCAGATTTCTTGTTATTTGTAAGGTCAAAACGGTATATTGCAGATCTGAGGGTCCAGGGTGGGGTATCTATTATTTTGAACTGATCTATTGAATCCATATTTACTTGGGTGTCTTGAATAGGTTGGGACATGCGAATGCCAAGAGGAGGGATCTCATTTGGTTTACGTTCAAAGAGATGTTTGAATTTAGGGTTAAAAACAACTTCATGTGTAGGGTTAAGAGGATTTGCTTTCAGTTTCAGAATATACTGCAGGGAAAGTTTTTCCCTTCTGAGATAAAGGGATGGTTCGTTAGCCTCAACATGGAGGCTTTTCACAGGAGAAGTTCGAAATGCTCCTAGCACTATTCTTAGACCCTGACTATGTATGGAGTCGAGTGGTTTTAAGTATGACTTTCTAGCTGATCCATATACTATTGATCCATAGTCTAATTTGGAGCGGACAAGGGATCTATAAAGCCGTAACAGGACTTTTCTATCAGCTCCCCAATCAGAGTGAGCAACAACTTTCAAGAGGTTGAGAGCTTTCTGGCACTTCTTTTTAAGTGCACGTATGTGTTGGATAAAGGTAAGTTTCCGGTCAAATATGACACCTAGGAATTTAAATTCAGGGACCACTTGGATTGGTGTATTGTTCATGTGAAGGCTTGGTTCAGGATGCATACCCCGAAGTTTGCAGAAGTGCATGCACTTAGTTTTGGCCTTAGAAAATTTGAAGCCATTTTTATCGGCCCAGGTTTGGAGTTTATTTAGACATTGTTGGAGCTGTCGCTCTATTATATTCATATTGCGAGATCTGAAACATATGACAAAATCATCCACATAGAGTGAACATTCTACTCCTGGATTGATGGCTTTAACAATGCTATTGATCTTTACGCTGAAGAGTGTGACTGACAAGATACAGCCTTGTGGAACACCCATTTCTTGTTCGCGCCGTCCTGATAACTTGTCACCAACACGAACGCGAAAGTAGCGTTCATTCAAGAATGCAGCAATAAAAAGTGGGAGGCGGCCTCTGAGACCAAAGTCATGAAGATCTTTCAGAATTCCATACTTCCAAGTAGTGTCGTAGGCACTTTCAAGATCAAAGAATACAGATACAACATGTTGTTTATTTATAAAAGCTTCTCTTAGAAATGTTTCTAAGCGCACAAGATGATCATTTGTACCACGTTGGCGGCGAAATCAGCTTTGGACATCAACAATAAGGTTGTTGGATTCTAAGAACCACACAAGACGGTTGTTTACCATTCGTTCCAATGTTTTGCAGATGCAACTTGTGAGAGCTATAGGGCGATAGTTATTAGGGTCACTAGTTTCCTTGCCCGGTTTTGGGATAGGAATTACTAGTGCCTCAAGCCATGAGGTGGGAAACTCACCAGATTGCCAAATGTCATTAAAAATATCAAGTAAAATAGAGAGTGTGGTATCAGGTAAGTGCTTTAAAAATTGATAGTGAACTTTGTCTGGTCCTGGGGAGGTATCGTTTGTCTTGTGAAGGGCAGTTTTAAGTTCTTGTAAAGAGAACAACTTGTTATAGGATTCCTGGTTCTTGGAAGAAAAATTAAGCTTCTTCTTTTCCTCGTTAGTTTTGTTCTTCTGAAAATTTGTAGAACTATTTTGCGATGAAGACTTTTTCGCAAATGCGTCTGCAAGAGCATCAGCAATTTTCTCCGGAGTATCTATTTTGGTATCATCAACAGACAGGTGATTGATAGGGGGTTGGGATTTTCCCTTTATTTTTCGGATCATGTCCCAGGTTTTTTTGACAGAAACTCTGCTATTTAGTCTTGAAACATATTGTCTCCAAGACTTTCGTTTACTGTTTTTAATTGTATGTCGAGCCTTGGCCCTGAATATACGAAAGTGATTAAGATTGTCCTGAGTGGGTCTCAGATTGAATTTCCTGAGGGCTTCTTTTCTGTTTTGTGTTGCTCTTTTGCATTCCTCGTTGTACCAAGGCTTGTCAGGGTGTTTAGGATTTGGGGAGGTTTGAGGTATGGACTGTTTTGCTGCATCTATTAGCAGCGAAGTAAAAAGATGAGATGCATCATCACAATCATCAAACTTTTCACAAGTGATTGTCTGTTCACAAGTAAGTTTAAACTTTTTCCAATCAGCTTTGGAAAGTTTCCATTTTCTAGGGCGTTCGTAGCTCGATGGACTTGTGGAAGAGATAAAAATAGGAAAGTGATCACTTCCACATGTGTCATCGCATACTTTCCAGTCAAAGTCTGGAAGTAGGGTTGGACTACATATAGAAAGATCAAGAGATGAATATGATCCTGTTGCAGGATGCAGATAAGTCTTTGAATTTACATGATTCATAATAGACAAATCATTAGACGTAATAATATGCTCAAGTTGGGTTCCTCTGTGGTTAGTATCATCACATCCCCAGATGATGTTATGACCGTTAAAATCACTGGCGGGAAGTTGTGTTATAAGATTGTTCAGTTTGTTTATATCAATAGGCTCTCTGGGCGGTAGGTATACAGAGCACAGTGTAATACTATTGTGCATCGACACTCTTACAGCAACAGCTTGTAGAGTTGTGTTTAAAGTTATTTGTGAGTGTGGAACACACTTTTTTATAATAATAGAAACTCCACCTTGGGCTTTGTTGCCCTCGGTATACACTTTGTTATATATAGAATGGTATTTAAAAGATACACTATCATTCTCTTTCAAGAATGTTTCCTGAAGACAGAAAGCAACAGGTGAATGTTCACTTATTAAAAGAGATATTTCATCTATATTGGCCTTCAGGCCTCTACAATTCCATTGTATGATATTATTTGACGCCATGATAGATTAAAAATAAGTTAAAAAAAAATAAAAGAAAGACTAAGTTTCTTCATCAGTGGCCATGTTCTCACCCCCTGAGACAGAGATTCCATCACTGTCATCCTCCATGTCACTAAGACATTCAAACTTGTTGTTGAGGGGGGTTTCATAATTTTTTGTTTTACATGGTTTTGGTGTGGGTGATGGTGGTGAAGATTTGTGACCTGCAGGTTTTTCTTTAGGAGGTTGGGAAGTGGGTTTGTTGTTATTTTTGTTTGTTGGTGCAGATTTCACCTGAGGTTTGGTAGTAGTAGGGGCAGGCGATGTGGCCATAGATGGAGTGGGTTTTGGTTTTTTGGTAGTAGGAGGGGCTGGTGATTTGGTTTTTGGAGGAATGGATTTGGGCTTTTCTGGAATAACAGGTGTTTTTGGTTGATTGGATGTTTTTGGTGCAGGTGGAGGGACCATTGGGGCAGGCTGTCTCTGTGTCTGTACAGATGAGGGGGCCAGACCTTTAAGGTCCTCTGCAATCTGAGGATACTTTTCTATCAAAATTTTGATAAGATCACTACAAGAGTGACAAGGAGGGATGTTTGCCAAAGGGGCAGCTTTGTTGGCATAGCTAGCACTACTGCTAGCCTGTGCCTGGTCCCTCTGGCGGTTCTGTACAACCCTCCTTGCCTCTACGAAAGAAATACCTGATTATATTTAATTTCCAAAATGTCTTTTTCAATTTTCCAAGACTGACAATGTTTTGAAAAAACAGGGTGGGAACCCTTGCAATTTACACAAAGGGGTTTCTCGTGACAGATTTTAGAATCATGGTCTGGCCCCTCATGTGCACAGACTGCACAAACTGGAATACTTGTGCATTTGGTCTCGTGATGGCCAAACCTCTGACACCTGAAACAGCGCAGAGGGTTCGGCACATACACAGAGACCGGAACGCATTCATACCCAATTTTTAAACTGGATGGAAGTACAGATGTTGAGAATGTTAGTATGTAAGTGTTTGTTTGGATAATCTTACCGTCTCTCTTAATTGATATTCTTTTTACTGCAGAGACAGCCTGCGATTGAAGATTACTAGTTATTTCGTCGAGGGACTCGCAACATGCGAGATCCCTACAACGAATAACTCCTTTAGATGAATTAAGTGATGGGTGGGGTTTAATGACGACCCCCAACCCAAAAAATTGTTTGTGACCTAAAAGGTTTTTTGCTTGTTGCATGGTGGAGCATTCCACCAGCAACGTTTCATCTTTCAATTTCTTCACGGACCTTGGCGTTCCGAGAATGGATTGCAAAGTCTTCTGTATGACAAAGGGGGAAAGTTTGGTAATTGGTTTCTCTGAATCTGAAGATTTTATAACAATGAAACGAGAGAAGTTTTGGGGGGTCATGTGTGATATGTCTGTCTCAGAGTCAGACTCCGAGAGTGTTCGCTTGGCTTTTTTGGGGGTTGCCATGCTGATTGAATTAGTTCATCATTGATACTCCCCACCCGCCACGGAGTCCAACAAGGGGACATGACCAGGGGACATCCAAGACTGGTCATGACAGGGATACATCAATGATATACTCGTGATAAAAGGGTTAAACTGGACAAATGAGTTCCCTCAGAACATTTTACAAGCTTAAAACAAACTTTGGAAAATTTCGAATGTCAGTTAAAGGCCAAACAAGTATCCGATTGGCCCATGGGCCACCGCCTTCCAAGATACAAATAAGTAAAGGGTAAATCGTGAAAGTCGTCAACCAGATAATGTATGTATTTATAAAATAAACAAATATAAATAGACATGGGGGTACAATATATCGTGGGGCTTGGCATGACTAGCCGATTGATCTGGACGGGCCTTCCAGACCTCCCGTTTAGCCCAACTAAAGGCCAAAGCAGTGTATTGAGAGAACCAAGTATAAATTGCCAACTCAGAACCCGCTCAACTACCAGGATCCTCTCATCAGGCGACACGGGTAGCAGCCCACGGCAAACGGGCAGGCACAGTGGGGGGGGTCTTACCCCTCTGTAGTGCGACAGCTGGTGAATTCTAGCCCCCCTCCAGCTGGGGAGCCACTTACTAATTGCAATCATGTTGTAATTATACTGTTAAGTGCGTATCGTGACATGGCCCAATATTGCACAGTGTATGTTCAGTGCTGTCACCAAAGCAATGGTCACCAAATAGACTGGGTGGTGGATGTGTGCACGTACGAACCTACATTGAATTCCATGATGTCCAGTCACCGTGAACTGAAAGTAACAAGAGATGTTATAGGTCAAGGGAGTCTTGACCTCAAAATTATTTTCACATACGGCCATTCTGTCCTCATAGAACAATAGAATTATATCTCAAATCGAGGTGAATATGTAAAGAAAGCTGACCACCGTATTACATTTGTAAAGTTAACCAATCCGCGTCAAGGTTACAAACGATGTTCGGTTGAAGAGAAGTTGGTTTAGTGGTTAACGTAAGATTTGATTGGTTTACCCAACACTGATATGCAAATAGCGAAGGTGTGCCGAAAAATAAAAGTATCCTGATCAACCCATTTCAGCAACGAGACAATTATATCTGTACGTAATTCACCGATAATTTACTGATATGACGTCAACAGTCATTTTGCACAAACACTAAGCGCAAACAAGTAGCGCGGAATGAATTGAACAGAATTGTGATGGTTTAGAATACAAATCAGAATAATAAGCAGGTATCTGTAATATATTAGTGAATAAAATACAGTTAGTGGTTGTGATGCGAATTATTTAAAAACTAATCGTGCACTCGTGATTTAATTTCTATCCATTGTATTTCATATCACTAGTAAAACAGGTACATGTTTATCATTTCTTATACTGTACTAACAGCTCTTACGTAAACGTATCAGGACCTTCCATGTGTATAAATAATTGTTAAACGTACT
>JASFXZ010000104.1:5000-7500 GCA_032209605.1 Mactromeris polynyma | reverse complement strand
GTCTACCTGTTGGCCATATAATATATGTATATGTTCACCCTTGCACCACGTTGAGGTCGATAGACTTGGCAAGGGGTGGGCCAGTCGATTACCGGCCCTGAATCAAACGGAATCAATGGAGCTCAACAACATAATCAAAGGAGCTATGAATCATGAAATGAAAAGAAAACTACTTAACAAGAGAACAAAAACAAAACAAACACATCCCATAATCCGGATGTCCCCCCCTTTTAGGCGACCCCATGCTGACTATCATCTGATGGCGATGAAGGTGGTGCATGTGGATGGGCATTCTGATCCTCCGGGGATTCATCCGTCAACAGTTTGAAGTAAATCGAGGCATTGATAAGGAAATCAATGACCCGATTCACTTCATTTTGTTGCCAAAATCCGAACCCCGGATAACCAACAACCTCCACCTCCGCCACCTCCATTATCCACTGAGTCACAAAGCCGTCCAAAGTAGGGAAATCCCTTACTCGGACCAGAATAATAGCAGTTGGAGAGTCCATGATTGCACGTCTGTTCTCAACGAAAGCTGATTAAAGAATGACAATTTTGACATGCAAAGATAGCGAATTTTTTAGATATATTTTTATTTGAACGGTAAGTGATTTAAAACTAATTCAAATATTGTATTAGAAGGATGTTTGTGGCCGATGATGATATTAGATATTGATATGGTTGTTAAATAATTATGATGGTTACAGGCCTCATGATAATGATGATAATGGTGATGATGATGACGATGATGATGATGTTTGTTGAGATTGTTGAAAAATATTTGTTACTGTTTGGCTATAGTCATGAAGTTGCATATGTATTAATTTCACTAATGTGAGCGATACTGATGATGATGTTTGATGATTATGAAACTGATGTTGATGATGCTGATGATGATTGGTGTTGACATTTTTGAAACATATATGTTAATTTTTGACTCAATGCCCGGCCCCCCTTGCCAGGGTTTGTAAAAGACATTTATATACCATGCATGCATTTGAAGGACAGTGTCCTAGCTACATTTTAAGACATCATGTATAATTATAGGACACGGAGAAGTTACTTGCGTCAGTACTGTAGTACGACTTGATGCCTTTAATGTCGAATATTTCTATCAAAACAAAGGGAGACAAATCTTACAGATTTATTTATGATAAGGCAAAAGTTGTTCCTCTTGTTCACTTGACGCTAAAAATTATGAAGCTATTTTTAGTAACATCGATTACTCACCATAACTCTCACGCCCTGAACGTAAATTCGGTAACCCTTACTCTTACCCCTTTACACACCATAACTCTGAACTTGACGGGTAACACAGGGTAACCCTCGGTAACCCAGTTGATGATCTTGCTAAAAAAATGGTAACCCAGGGTAACCCAGTTTAGAAGTCGGTAACCCTTACTCTTACCCCTTTACACACCATAACTCTGAACTTGACGGGTAACACAGGGTAACCCCAGTTACCCCCTCGGTAACCCAGTTGACGATCTTGCTAAAAAAATGGTAACCCAGGGTAACCCAGTTTGGAAAGTCGGTAACCCTTACTCTTACCCCTTTACACACCATAACTCTGAACTTGACGGGTAACACAGGGTAACCCTCGGTAACCCAGTTGATGATCTTGCTAAAAAAATGGTAACCCAGGGTAACCCAGTTGATGATCTTGCTAAAAAAATGGTAACCCAGGGTAACCCAGGGTAACCCTCGGTAACCCAGTTGATGATCTTGCTAAAAAAATGGTAACCCAGGGTAACCCAGTTGATGATCTTGCTAAAAAAATGGTAACCCAGGGTAACCCAGGGTAACCCTCGGTAACCCAGTTGATGATCTTGCTAAAAAAATGGTAACCCACCCAGGGTAACTACCCAGGGTAACCCTCGGTAACCCAGTTGATGATCTTGCTAAAAAAATGGTAACCCAGGGTAACCCAGTTGATGATCTTGCTAAAAAAATGGTAACCCACCCAGGGTAACTACCCAGGGTAACCCTCGGTAACCCAGTTGATGATCTTGCTAAAAAAATGGTAACCCAGGGTAACCCAGGGTAACCCTCGGTAACCCAGTTGATGATCTCGCTAAAAAAATGGTAACCCAGGGTAACCCAGTTGATGATCTTGCTAAAAAAATGGTTAGGGTTAGGGTTAGGGTTAGGGTTAGGGTTAGGGTTAGGGGGTTGGGGGTTAGGGTTAGGGTAAGGGCCAAATGACGAATTTGGTCCAATTTGGTTCATTTCTGATTGGCTGTTGCGGGCACGTGATCAAAATGATGCGTGCGCACATTTCATTGTTTTATTATGGTAGGGGCACTTTGACGACATGATTGGTCGAAAATGTCACATGGTACATCTGCAATCTGATTGGTCTAAATTGTCATGTGGCTTTTATTTGAATTGTCGCCATTTTGATTTTTAAATTCTTTTGAAATTGGATGTTGTCGAGGAAGGACGTGGGAATTTTATAGTGTGAGTTATTATTTGAGAATGAAATATTTTGTTTTGG